>CM021105.1:84140049-84740049 GCA_007115665.2 Sequoiadendron giganteum
AGAGTACGGATAACCACTGGTTAGAGGGGATAAGCTACGTAGTCCGTCTAATCCCAAAAGTAACCTGGACATTGCTCCACTGCTAGTTAGGCATCCATAGCCTGATGAAGTTGTCGCTACGATCTCATGAACATAGGTCTACTGCCATCTAGGCATCCATAGCCCCGATAGAGATATTCGCACACCCATACGGTTGTTTTTTGCAATTTATTTATTGCTTGTGCTGGACATTTTCCTTTTAGCACTTTCTCTTTTCTTTATTTTTGTGTCAACCGTGCGAACAACAAAGTTCACAATGGGCTTGAGAATCCCAGTGGTCACTGGAACAGACTTTATATTTTTCACTTATCTCTGCTTCCCAGCGATCACCATACCATTCTTTGGTGATATTTTAAATTTATTTTGTTTGTACCATGACAAGAGTAGGGATTCAAGTAGACAGCCATCCTAGGTTAGTGCAAAGTTCAAAAGTTGAAAACCGATACTTAGAAGCTTTCAGAGGGTAGTAGTAGGGAATGATGACTTATCTAGAGAACCACACGAAAGTGGATAGCAAGGTAAACCGTTCATTGGACCAAGCACGGCCACCACAGCAGAACATGGAGACACTTTCAAAAATCACGATGAAGTGGCTAGAAAGGCAAACAAAACCAAAGGATAAAGCAAGAAATCTATCTTAACCTATGTACAAGTATTTACACTGACAGCTCGTGAGAGCTCAAGCCTGGAAGTAGTGTTTGAGGTGCTGCCTATTGACTGGCAATGGGACGTCTTCACTAGTAAGAGTCTTTAGACGAAAAGCATTATCTCCAAGGATTTTAGCAATTTGAAAGGGGCCAAGCCAAAGCTTGTTGAATTTACTGTGTCCCCCTTTCTTTTCATGGGCCTTGCCCCAGTAAAGGACTAGATCAGAAATGCGGAAGGTCTTAACTTTGGCTCGATGATCGAACCATCTTTTGACTACGCCCTGGTGTTTGGCAAAATTTTCTATTGCACGGTCTCGTACTTCTTCAAGGTGCAGTAGCTCGATGAGGCGAGCTTCTCTGCAGTCTCCTCCTTCATAAAAGTCATTGATGAACTGGGGGGTCAGAATTTTCAAATGTATGGGAAAAACGGGTTCCAAGCCATAAACTAGATGGTACGGGGAATCTCCAAGGGCAGCCTTGTGGCAGGTGCGATCTGCCCATAAGGCGAAACAAAGTTGGGTGTGCCAATCCTTAGGATTCCTATCTAGTAACTTCTTAATCACCATGATCAAGTTTTTATTGGTGGACTCAGCAAGGCCATTGCCTTGAGGGTAATAGTTAGAGGAGAATTTGAGGGCGACACCATAATCAAAGGCCCAACTTGTCAATTTTAGTGAAGCAAATGCAGGGCTGTTATCACATACTAGGGCATATGGACAACCAAAACGATTCAAAATAAAACTTTCTAAGAAAATAGTGATGACTTTGGTTGTACACTGCCTACAAGTTATTGCTTCTGTCCATCTGGTATAGTAATCAGAAGCAGTTAGAATGTACTTGTGTCCCACAGATGATGGAGGACTCACTGGACCAATGAAATTGAGACCCCATTGCGTAAAAGGCCTTACCTCTAGAACAGGTTGTAATGGGACAACAACATTCCTTTCCCTGGCGGTAGTAGTCTAGCACATGTGGCAGGTATGGACGTGACTGTGAGCATCCTTGAAGATGGTGGGCCAGTAGTACCTGGCTCTCAGTACTTGATGCGCTGTCGATAGGCCTGAGCCATGGCCAGTTCCAAATTTGTCATGGAATTCCTTAATGACGTGATCAACTTCCTCCTTTCCCAAGCATCGCAGATAGATACCTTCATGATTTTTCTTGGATAGAATGGAGCCCTGCAACATATAGCTACTACTTTTCAACCTCAGAGCTCATCTCTGGACTCCTTGCAGATGGGGTGGGCACTTGTGGTTCAGCAAGTAGTACACTATGTGATCATACCATTCTCTTGGGGAGACATCCTCCAGGTGGTACTGTTGCACCGTGAGTTCAGGTACAACATCAATAACTACCTCCGCCATTATTTAGATGAGTGTCTGTCCTCTTACCAGCTTCATTGATTGAATCTCCATGTCGTATTCCTACAGCACCATGACCCACTTTTCCCTTCGTTCCCCCAACTCATTCTGCATAAGCAATGCTTTTACGGCGGGGTCGGGGACTATGGCAAAGACTTTTTTGCGTAAGATATAGTGTTGGAACTTCTTGACTCCTTTAACAAGGGCGTAAGCCTATTTTTTGACATTATGATAATGTAGTTCAGCGTCTTTCAAGGGGGTGCTCATGAAGGCGATTGGATGCTCATTTCCCTCATCGTCCTTTTGTGTCAGGATGCTGGCATAGGAATGATTTGAAGCGAAGAAGTAAATATAGAAGGGTTTTAGGTAGTTTGGGCTGACTAGCACAGGGGCATCGACAATGGCCTTCTTGATTTCCCTGAAGGCCTACTTTACTTTAGGAGTCCACTTGACCTTGGCGTCTTGTTTTAGCATGGCGTTGAGTGGTTTAACTATTTCCACAAAACCTGTAATGAACTTGCGGACGAAGTTGATCTTTCCAAAGAAAGATTTCAATTCTTTCTTGTTGTCCGGCAGCTGGATTTTCATGATGGATTGAATATGCTCGAGATCAATAGAAATTCCCCATTCAGACAGAACATGCCCAAGGAGTTTCCCTTCCATGACCCCAAAGATACACTTCCTCGGGTTAAGGGATACCCCAAATGTGCGACAGCTCTCAAAGACCTTGCACAAATCACCAACATGATTGCTCCACTACTTCCAAAACACCGTTGAATCATCCATATAGATGATGATGCACTTACCAATAAGGTCCTTGAATGCAATGTCCATGGCGCGCTGAAAGGTGGCACTGGTGTTAATTAATCTAAAGGGCATTCTTCTGTATGTGAACATTCCCCATTTGATGGTGAACGTCGTTTTGTGTCGATCTTCGTATTGCACCATGACCTAGTTGTATCCTGAATATCCATCCAAGAAAGACATCATCTGGGACCCATTTACTACCTACAACACCTCGTCTAATGAAGGTACAGGATAGTTGTCCTTCTCGGAGGCCCGATTAAGGTTGCAGAAGTCCACGTGCAACCTGATTTCTCCATTTTTCTTTCTAACGGGGACCAAATTTGCTACCCAAGTAGAGTGTCTAACTGGAAAGATGATCCTGGCTAACAGCAACCTCTGTACTTCCTTATAAATGATCGGCTCTAATAGAGCGTTGACAGGGTGTTGCCGCTGGTAGAACGGTTTCGCATTTGGCCTGAGAGGGATAGTGTGCGTGATGATCGATGTGTCATATGTCTTGAGATCATTATGGCTCTAGGCTATGACATCATGGTACTTCTGTAGTGCCTCGATGATCCCCTTTCTTTCTTTGGGAACACATACCTTACCTATGAACACATTCTTGGTATTTCCAGCTATTCGCAGGTTGTAGGTATCACACTGATCGTTGATAGTATCTTCTTTGGCCCGTTGATCTCACTCTCTGATTTGATCAAGGTCAAAGATCTGCTCCAGTTAGACCATGCCTCTAGGGATGGTGTTGGTCTTCAAGTTAATGATCCCCTCTAAATCTAAGTCCGCTTCTTGGGGTTCGACTTCGTCAATTATCTAAGCAGTGAAAACATCTGAACTGGTGATGAAGTCCAGGATATGCTTGTCATCGTTGAATACCTGGAAATTGGCTACATTATTTGGCACCGATGGGATAGAAATGAGTTCCACCTTGAATTGTTTGAGGCCAGATAGGGATAATGGCTGTAGTGTACTTGTTGCTTGCGCCAGGGCATTGGCAGTATAGTTCTGAGCACGTGGGATTAGCTGAATGTTGAAAGCATCCAGCCCTTTGAGCAAGTCCCATATGCGGTGCCGGTAGCTAGTGAGTCTTCGGTCATAACAAGAATAGAGCTTCTTGACTTGCTTTATGACTAGCTCTGAATCTCCATACACCTAGAGCATCTTTACATCCTTTCTCAATGCCATCAAGAGGCCCAACACCAAAGCCTCATATTCTACCACGTTGTTAGTACAATAAAATTGTAGTCTATGAGTGGAAAAGTATGATTTACCTTTGGGACTGATCAGTTCGAAACCTGCCTCGGCCCCGTGCTTGGATTTAGAACCATCAAAGTGCAACGTCCAGAATCCAGGGGAATCCTTGGACGCAGGGTTGACAGAAACCATCTTGACCTTCGGTGGGGGCAGCATTTCAGTGACCACCTTGGGAACTGTAGGGGCAAAACCTATTCATCCACCGGATGAAAATCCTATGTCCGCATGTGGGGTAGCTCATCTCTGAGCATGTTCAATTGCTGCTTGACACAAGCAGCAATCGAATTTTGAATGAGCAGCATCATGTACCCAACACTAGTTAGGGAGCAAGAGCTCTTGAAGGTTCATCTGATTTCTTAGGCTGAGCTGGTCACATATGCACTTTCCCATAGAATCCTCGAAACCATTGAGCAACCCCTGACCGTCACCTTCTCCCAATTCTTCGTTATCATACTCGATGAGAATTTCAGTGCTCGGAGGAGTATTGGTCAAATTAGCAAGTGGGCTACATAATACAAGAAGAACCTCCCTCGTTCCTTCACCCTCAAAGTCTTCTTGCTTGTTCAGGTATGCTATCGGGGAATAGTTTCCCAGACTTGCTTCGGAATACAACACCTCATTCGTGTTGTTGTACTCGGTAATCATAAATTTCATCTAGGGTTCTCTGTCAATCCGGATCTGATTAGGCATTCCCTTCCATGGAAGCCATATGTGAGAGTAATCTGTGGTGGCGTATCCGTTCAGTGCCCTCATGAAATCCCTACCTAGGATTACACCATAGGTATCTGGGATATTTGCCACCTGTATGTCAATAGTTTGTTGGATCCGGGGATCAACAACAACTTACATATGTATCATGTTTATCTCCCAAACTATACTGATTTCAGTTTTATCAAGCTGCATCACCTTTCGATGGGAAAGAGTTGGCCTTATTTCGAGTGCCTTGCATACACAGAGAGGCATGACATTGGCTGAGGCTCCTGAATCTAGCAAGCAATTATGGAGGTTCTTCCCAAATATATGGATGGTCGCCAGAAAGGGAGGGGTCTTGAATTTCCCTTGAAACAACCCTCCAGAAACATCCACCTAAGCAACCTGGGCCTTTTCTTTCTCACTGCCTCTATTTTGGGTTGGTGTCAGATTAGCTGCTCTTTCGGACTGCTTGTTTGCCTACTGACCTGATGGCGGGTCCACCTTACTATTGAAAATCTACCTGACAACTAGCTCATTTGATTGATCACTAAAATAAACCTTTTTTTCCAGGATCTCTTCCTAAATTGTCCCTTGTGATGGGGTCCCATTTATCATTCAAAAAAACACGTTCCTGACTGCAGGCACCTTCAAAAGTTTGAACGCGGACACACTTAGCTTCACCTTTTTAAATTTTTCAGCAATATACCCCCCCATCTACTCAATTTCTTGGTCATTGGAAACTTTCTGGGAGGGGCTAGCATTTTGACCTTGGCCAATGCTTTGTTGTTTATTTTTGCTAAGGTATCGTGTGGGCATAAGCGAAAAACCCAGATTATTGCTCTCACCCGAATCAAGAGGGGTGCTGAAATTGTTTGGCGAGGTGGAAGTCATGAAAGGACCTCCAGCATGGCCTCCTGCTTGTCTATTCATAAGGTTATAAGGGGCAATCCATTGGTGAAATATTTGGACTTCGTCCTCCCTAAATTCCTCTTTGTCATCTTCGGGGCCATTATCTACTGAATTGAAAAGCTGAGCTAAAGGGATTTCAGAACTTACCTCTCTTGTCATATCGTGATGATTTGAAATAGTGTTCTCTAGCTCGGGGGCATTGCATTCCACCTTTGGGAAAGGGGCCTGATTTAGCACCAGCACCGAGGCGTCGTACGGATCAGATGGGACAATGTCTCGACATCCTAAATTGTCGACTACATTCTGAACTTCTACTTGGAAGATCTCGGCCGTAGTTTGAAATTCTGGACAATCCAACTCGGAATGGCAGCTTGTCTTGTGTATATAGCACCAACCAGATAAGGCAACCTCTGCCAAATAAACTCCTCTTGTGGGGTTCTCATTATTGCTGTTGTTGGGCTGATCAAGAGGTGTGGGAATGCCACCATTGTTAGGGCGGGTATTCCACGTCCAATTTTGCCTTTGGAAGGGCCTCCTGTCAAAGTTCTGGCCCGAGTTCTGATTCTTGTCATAATTCTACCCTGTCGATGTGCCAGTGTCTCGATTGTCTTGATTTTCATGGTGATCTCAATTTTCCTTATTAAAGTTGGTCTGGATGCTCTTTTGTGACATCTACAGCTGGTTGTTTTGATTTATTAGGTGTGTCATCTCGGTCAACATTTTCTTGACCATCTCTGTAAGCTGATCAACCTTATCCCTTTCAGTACTACTTAGTTGCGGCACGGTATTCTGAAGGAACATAGGCTGTGCTTCTGGCTGATTCTGATGAGTGGGTGGGAACTCCGCTGCTTGAAGGTATGCTAGCATCTGAGATCCTTGTGGATGTGACTGTTGTTGCTGGGGTAACAAGTAATGAGGCATTGGGTATGCCTGATTCATTAGCTATCTAGGATGCGAAACCATAGGTAGCTGAGGTATCAGATTTAACAAAGGCGTTTGATGTTGTAACACTTGCGTGAGTCCCTGTATCTGTGCAGGATGCACGATTTTTCCAAGAGAAGGTAATAGACCAGATATATTCTATCCCAAATCTGTATTGGCAATGATGGCTTTAGCATACGCGTCGACCAACCTAGCAAGTGGTGGCCTCATCCTTTTCACCAATGCTAAAGTGAGGTTGTCCAGTGCGGCATAGTAAACAGGTAGGACAATGGCATCATTAAAAACATACGAATCTTGCAGCCAAGTCTACGCCCTATGGAAGTGATCATTGAACATGTTGATTGGTTTATTAATTTCCTTTTGAACTACCATGAAATTTTTGTATGAATCTACCGGGTTGACTGGGGTCTTGAATTTCTGTAAAAATGCATTCTTCAAGAGATCCCACGTGCTGATAGTTCCACCTGGCAAATTAATGTACTAGTAGAAGGCCTCTTCCCCCAAGGAATAAGGAAAGAGCCTACAAGCTACATCCTCGTAAATGATCTGCATAGTCTTCAAAGTGATTTCAAAAATCCTGACATGTTCCTCGACTGTCCTCTACGGATCCCAGGAGTTGAACTTTGTGCAAAAATTCTCAAGATTCTTGGGAATATCATGATAGAGGTTGAAAGCAAGGGGAGATGGGTTGTTACCCAGCCACATCATTGGGAAAGGTGGCGGAGGTGGCTGCGCCAAGTTGTTCTGTGATTGGGATGGGACAACAACGGCTGGTGAGGTAGCAACCAGGCTGGGGACTGCGTTCAGCTGGGAGGTAGCATTCAACCCAGATGAAATGGCAACTTGGAAGGTCTCGATGGTGGGATGAGCGGAAGATGAACCTATTAATGAGGATGAAGAGGGTAGGGATGAAGGGCCAGTGAGCTACTCCACGGAATTGGTGACGGATGATCCCCTTCAATTAGCTCTCTTAGCTCGAATAGGGGGCTGTAATTCCTGTAACTCCCCCTTGTTTTGTGTAGATCTTAGTATTTGGTGGAATCTCTCAGGGGAGGATGATTCAATTCGATCCATCTTTACCCTTTCAAGGCCCTCCTTCTAGCACCAGTTCTGTTGATGGGCGTTAGGAGGAGAAGGGCATGAGATGAATGAAGCAATGTTGTTGTTCTGCCCTCCTTCTAGCAACAGTTTTGTTGATGGTGTTTTTATGCACTCTCAACATAGGTAATACGTAGGTGCATTACCTCTCTTGAAAGACAATCTTCCACAATCAAATTGCACAACACTATCCCAAGGTCTCTCGAATGTCAGGTCTTGACAATGTTTGAAATATTTTAGTTGTTTATGTGATTTGCTGGAATCACAAGGTAGACTTACGTGGTCGAAGCTATAGGAGAATAGAGTCAATGGATGGAGTTCTATGGATCTAGAATTAATATGCTTTGCTGCAGGCTCAGGCAGCAGTCTTAGACTCCATTATTTCGTCAAATTTGGCTTTACAATGTGCAACGAACCTTGGCACAAGCTGTCTCTACAAAAGGAAAAAAGAAAAGGGTGAGGAAGAAAGATGTTTCCTGGACCTGCAAATACTAATGAACAATGATTATGGAGGTTCATGTTGTGGACAGTTTCCTTAAATGGGATTCTATGCTATCTTCTAGGGACTGCAGATGTTTATCATTCATTCATTATGGAAACAGGAATAAAGATAAATTTTAATGAGCATAAATGAAATCAAAGTCTAGACTAACTTTGCACAGTCATCTACCTTCAACAAATGACCAAAAGTATGGAAAAGGAAAGCATACACACAACAACTATCTCCAAAACCAGAAATAACATATTAAGTTTACTAGGTCTAATCTGAAGGTGCTAGAACAACAAAGTAACTTAAAGCAAAACTATAACTAAATGGAGAAGAATCATGAAACATATTGAGAAACCCAGAAATACACTAGGAAATGACTGTATTTGCTATTATAATTTCTACGGCATGCCTTTACAACAACTCAACTCTCTTAAAATGAGAGGAGGAGAGCCCTATTTATAGTTTTCAAAAAACAAAATGAGTGGCCAAGATTCAATTTCTATTATGTGGCCAAGATTCATTTTACATTAAGGCTTCACCTACCCCCAAATATATTACATTTATAAATACTTTCTTGTTTCTTCCCTATCTCGTCATCTAGTGACAACACTATAGAAAATTTGTCTTTTAGCCATTCACCCTTTGTTGTAGCTATTCCTCAAGGAATTCTTCATCGATGACTGGATTGCCCTTCCGCTTTTTCAGTACGGCATACTCCATGAAACTTAGGATCAGGGACTAAAGCTTATCTACCTCTAGGATGTCGGACTTCAAGATTTGTTAACTCCATTCCTGAGAATTGTTGCCAAGCTTCTTCTAGTCTGCCTCATACTTAGCATCATTCTCTTTGCAAGCTTCTGATTGCGTGAAGGTTCAGGCCGTGAAACACATGAACTCAGTGGTGATTTCAGCAGACATCCCATCTTCCATAATCTTCAAGAAGTGGGGCTTGATGTTCTCGGGATTGGTCTTGACTGCGGGCAGCTCATACCCCATCATCAATTTGAGATATTGAGTACACTCCTCTCTGGACTCCCTTGCTCATTCAATGTCTGGCACTATCCATTCGAAAATTTTCTCTAGCCTTCTCTTTCGGTGATTATAGTTTCGCTTCCAGGTATCCACTAGCTAGTGATCGTCGTCTTTGAAGGCCAAGTCTTTCTCCTAGATATCACTCAGCAACGTGAGAATGGCCTCAATCTTTGGGTAGGCCGCATCATACTTCCTTGGGAACTTCTCACAGACCTGCCTTGTATCCTCGAGAGTTTTCTAAACCTCCAGGAACCTATTTGCTGCCTGGGCAGCCAAGTTGATGCCCGTGCTCCCTATGTCCAAAACCTACCAGAACAAATTTTCCGTAGTTTTGTCCAAGTTCCATCTCTTTTTCGTGCATATCAATTTGTTCTCTGGACAACAACTAAGGTGGGGCTGATGATGTTGTAGGCTGCTCATCTGGAGACAACCACTACTGAATATAAGTCATTAGATCAGCCACCTGCTCCTTTAGTTCTTCTTTGGAGACCTTATCCTATTGGATAAGGTGCACCATTGTGGCGACTGACTCTTGGAGATGTTCAACCTTCTGTTCCCTTGTGGGAACTCCGAGGTCGATGGTGGAGACATTGTAAGTTATACCTTAATCCCCAACCATCGACATTGCTATGTGCACTACCCTTGATCCCGAGGCATCCGTGCTTATCTTTGATCTGACCCTCAGATTCTTCTCTTTTCTGGTGCTTATTCGTGCTCTCACCGTGATGGCTTCCAGCCTTGCCTTGGGATCCTTTAATGTGGGAGTCTTTTGCCTGAGTTGTCTTTATAGCCAATCAGGTGTTTGGGGCTCTTCCCTTGGTGATTCACCTTGATTCTTGTTGTCCTCCTTTTCGAGTTCGACAGTTCTAACAACAAGAGCCTTCTCATTTACTCCTGCATCTTCCTTTCCTTCACCTGAATCTTGTTCAAATGTTTCATGCCTAGCAGGGGACTCAACACGTAGCTGCTCCTTGGGTGAATCCTTCTTTTCAGTATCCTCCTCCTTGTTTAAAGTATCCTGATGCCCCTCGGGAGTCTTTGCTTTTTTTTTTCTCATGGAGGAAAGTTTCCTTATCATGCTCCAGAGTCTGGCCATGTTCCTCGGTTGGAGACTTATCACCTTTTGTCTCTGGAGCAGCAATCTCCTCTTCCTATGCAAGCTGGTCCTCGACCTCCTTGTCCTCAATTTCCTTGAGCTGCTTGCCCCAATCTGCATTGAGCTTGGGATCATTCGATTCTTAGATCAATTCAGCATCAAGGTCCTCACTGCCCTCAGTACCCTCATTGGAAGACTCTTAGACCACCTTATCAATCTTTCGACGCTTGAACAAGGGATGTTCATGATATTCAAACTCTTCATACTTTGGCGCCTTCTCAGCCTCCAATTGTTGTCGTTCACGCTATTCCGATATCTACATGGTCGCTTTCATCCTTGGTGATTCAGTAGAGGGGGATGCTGTTGGAGCGAAGGCCATAGCCTGAGCTATCACAACTTGGATTCTTGGACTAGTGAGCATCCCCGAAAGCTCAGAAGGCACATTCTGCATATACTTCACAAAAGACTCTAGAAGGCTTGGGGCTGGTGTTGTGGTAGCGGAAATAGAAGGAAGGGAAGGAGACATGGAGGGAGAGGTCATTGGTGAGGTTGCAGCGGATGATGAATCCACGGGAATAACCCACAACACTAGAGGAGTAGGAGGAAGGTGGACGGAGATATCCACCGTAGGTGGGGACGAAGCAAAAGCTGGAATTAAGGCAAGCGGGGTGGCAACGATGATTGTAATGGGTGGACATCCAAATGAGCTAGATCCTTTGTTTCTGATCCCAAGGGGAGAACCCTTGGACATCACTGTTGTCTTCATGCCTCCAGTTGTTTTTCTTTTCTTCTTAGAGGGCTCCAACTCGGAAGACTTACGGGCATAGACTTTTGGTTTGGCTATTTGTTCATTAGCCCCCTTTCTTTTCTTGGTCTTCAGCGATGGTGGGGTCTCAGATGTCTCCCCAGTTGCAGTGGCAGCTTCCCCACCTTCGGAGTCACTTGGTTCACTTACATGCTCACTTGCAAGCTCGGTGAACATTAGGACGACCCCTTGTTGTTTCAATTGAGCTACCTTCTTGTCAATCCATGCTCTCATTCAGACTTCAATGGGCTTTGTGAGCACACTGATATTATTAAGCTCCAGTGCATTCCAGTTGATAGCGGGCAACAACAGGTTGGAAACTGCATCATAACCCGGATCCATCACTGTGTCCTCATCCTCCTCTAGATGATCAGGGACTGGGCACAAGTTCACCCTTCGTACATGGATAATGGTCATGCGCATATAATGTCACAACCATACCTCAAGATCATCTCTGCAATTGGCCCAAAAGTCCTTGATGTTGTGGAGGTGGGCGTATTCACACCCCAGTGCCTTTCTAATATGGCCATAAGGATCCATTCGTGGCCTCACTGTGTATTGTTCAAAATTATACTCTGCTAGTTCCTTTTCCGAATATCCTACGCATTGGGAGGTGTGGACCTTATACATCCCCTAACCAAGGTTTATGGGGTAGGCAGGGCCCACTAGATGTTTTTCACTCAAGACACTATGAATGTGTCACAGCTGCCGAGTCAACTCTAAGAGAATGATCTGGTCATTTGGGTACCGGGGTAGCTTGTTTGGTTTATCTGAGAATCCTTCGACATGGATGTAAGTGAACCTTAGGAACTAAATGTACCAGAAGCCATACTACCTGAGGAGGAACCTGACACTGTGGGACGTTCTCCTATGAAAATCCCCTCCCAGTGACCAGATGACGTGAGCAATGAACATGTCATTCACCCTGCAGTAGTTTCTTTTAAAATTACAGAACTGTAACTGAGGGTACTTTTCATAAGGCTTGAGCTCTGGCTTTGCCAAATCACTAGGCATCATTGTTAACCCCTGTTAATGTCATCGATTGGTGATGGAATACACCAAGTAGGAAGTCATGAAGAACTTGCTGGTTTTCTTCACAATGGTAAACTACTTGTGGAAGCAGTCGCTGATGATCTCGCCCCAATAGAAGGCAGTGCCCTTACCTCAGAGAATCTGTTCTATGAAATAAAACATCCACTCTTGGAAGAAAACCACACTGGGAAGGCCCATGACTCGACTGAGCAGAGTTACAAGGTCACGGTAGTCTTCGAAGAAATCGTTGTGGTAGAGCTCTTGAGGAAGCTTCCCAACACTAGCCCATTTTTCCTTCAACTAGCACTGGTTGATAAGATTTTTACAACCTAATGGGTCCTATTCCCAAACCTCCTTAGAGTCCTCCATGGTAGGGACCTCCATGCTCTCGAAGGCGGGAATGTGGAAGGTCTCAGTTATACCTGACGGAGACATATCTGCAAGGATATTCCCCTCATGATCCACAATGGTTCTAGTATCCGATTGGTATGCTACCACGCATGCCATCACCAGGGCCGGTGAGAAATCTATAGCCTTAGGTACCCCACTGCTCTTTATTAATTTTGTATTTGTTGTTTTCGGGTTCATTCTGACCCTTTGTGTGAATTCATCAACATCGACTTGTCCGATGTTGGTATTTGAGACATCCCTCCAAAGGGTAGTGATTCTAGATTGAATAGGGACCCCTTGGAATTTGTACTTCATCAGGTCTCGGTCTTCCTTGCCTCTTGGTGGCTTGGCTATTCCTTTTCCTTGCCTAGAAGCACCGAAAGTCTCTGGATCGGATTCCATAAATCCTGCACAAAAGACGAGAATCAACAATGATGAACCTGATACAAGGGCCACCGACAAATCCCTGCAAACAAGATTAGTTAGGCAATCATAATTCATATTTAATAATCACAGAAGCTAGATACTTCACCATTTAGAGGGTAGTGCAAACAATCCGGAGTTACCGGGCCGGAAATCCCTTGGAAGAATGCTACTTGAAAGGAAAAAATGAGAATGGGATTCCAATATGCATTTCCCAAGGTTAGATTTGAAGATTTGAAGTTGGAGATGGAGGAAAATAGAATTATAGAAAATGGGTCAAAATCCATTTTGGATTTGGAGGTTATTTGATGCCTCATTTGGAGGTTCGGGCATCATCTACAGGGAAGCTGTCTGAAACAGCGCAGAGGAAATGAAATTCCGGGTGACAGAATTCGGGTCTTGGATTGCCATCGTAGGGAAGTGGCTACGGGTCAGCCATGCGGAATGGTGAAATGAAAGCGAAAACCTGGGGTAGGAAACCCAGGAGGAAGTTTCCGGAAGCAGCTAGAGGATTCGGGACAATCGGGCGGCGAACGAGGCACCAGGACTCGGATGCCGAGAAGACGCTCCGAGCTCACCGTTTAGAATGGCACTAGAGGAACAAAATTCTGAGAGGGGAATTTCGGTATCCAGAATCTGGATGGAGCTTAGGAAAATAAATCCAAGGTTTCAGGTTGCAGCGGACAGCGGACCGGGGTCCGGGATCTGGGGAGACGCTCGGACGGGGCCATTTGAAATGGCAAAGACACAACAGAATCCCGGGAAGGGAATTCCGGAGGTGGAAGTCCGAGATGGGAAAAAGTGTTGAGAGTTTCGACCAAAAGATGGAAGGTTTTACTGCTGGGAAGCGAAGTCCAGAAAGCCACAAGGTGAAAGCCATTTGAAACAGCGAAATAGGCACAAAATTTTGGCAACGGAATTCCGGAAACCGAATTCCGAGGGCAGATTGTAAGAGGATTGCAAAGTTTGAAATTTAGATGAAATTCGAGGGTCCGGGGTTTGAGGGTTAGGAAGACGCTCGGGCAGGGCTGTTTGAAATGGTGGAGACACAATGGAATCCTGGGAAGGGAAAAAACCAAATTCAAACTTTGAAGAGGGGTATGGATGGCCGCAAGAAGGCCCGAGCTCGGAAGGTGCCAACGCTATTTCGAAGAACAACCACGGCACGGGAAGGTTCCAAATCGAATTTTGGGTGATTTAAAGGTTGATTTTCAGATTTCTAAAACATGGGTTATGTGCAAAGGGTGCAAATTTACTTAGTTTGGGTTTCATTTTACATATTACCCTTAGAAAAATCCAAAAATTAGCAAAACAAAAAGCGAGGGCGTGCTGACAGAAAACCTACCTCAAAATCCTGAAGAACGAGCAGTCGGTTGCTTGGAAAACGATCGAAAAGCGAGCTTGAAATGCTTGGTGAAAAACACCTGGTCGTCGGAAGTTCTCCAGATTTATCTATCACTCGTGTAATTGATAATGACGGTCAAACAATTTGTTTTTATAGCAAAACTATCATTAATGCGGCATTAAACTCTTCTGTACTGTTGTAGGTTTGGTTGGTGAATTCAAAAACGTAGGGGCGGTGGGGAGGTCTGGAGTCCGGGGTCCAGGAAGCCATCCCATCACCACCACCAAAACAACGAAGCCCGAAGGGAAACCCGAAAAGGGAAATTCGGGGAAGGAAACCAAACGGAGGCAATCCGGAAAAGGAAATCCAGAAGGGGAAACCCGAAAATGGCCACAGATGCTAGAATTTTGACAAGGAAAACCCGGGTTGGCTCAAGACTTAAAATATGGCATTGGGAAACATGCTACCCCCTGCAGGGGCACAAAAATGGGTACACAAAATGAGGCAAAATGAAAGAGGATCAAAAAGAAAAGAGGGAAAGAGGGTCCCCGTTCTAAACAAGGCGTGTGTGCAAAAGGCACAACATAGACCAAATGGCATGATGTTCCAGCAGAAAGTTCCCCATGGACATGTAAAAGCCATCTTTTCCTGATCTTCTGGAGCTATTCTTATTTGATTGTACCCTGAGAAACCCTCCATGATTGATAACATGGCATGCCCTACCGTCAAGTCCACGATGATATCTATATTTGGTAGTGGAAAATCATCCTTCGGGCATGCTTTATTTAGGTCCCTAAAATCCATGCAGATTCTGATGCCATTGTCTGGCTTTGAAATAGGTACTATGTTCAATATCCACTCGGCATAGTCTATAGACCTTATGAATTTAGCATCCAACAATTTCTTTAACTCTATTTTTACCATCAATGCAATATGAGGATGCATTTTTCTTAATTTTTGCTTAACATGCTTGATTCCTTTTGGAAAAGACAAATGATGCATAAACAGATTTGGATCTAAGCCTGGCATATTGGAATATGACCAAGCGAAGTTGATGCTTCTTTCTTTAAAGAAATTGATAAATTCCGATCTCTCTTGATCGGTCATTGATTCTGCTAGATGTAGAACTTTTGCCTTCTCTTTTGTGCCATTGTCCACTGATTGTGTAGGTTCAACTAGAACTAATGATCGCTCATGATAATGTTTTGGGAGAGTGTCAAATCTTCCATCCTTGAGTGCCTTGGAAAGGTTTTCACCGTTGGATGCGTTCTTTATTTTTACTTTTTCCAGATCTAATGCTGCCATAGAATGGTTTTCACCATTAGATCTATTTTCCCTATTTTCAATTTTGCAACTGGAAGATTTGACACCCTCCTGCCGAGTCGTATTGTTATGAGTATTATAGATAGAATTTGTATCAGGTTTGGTATGACATATTAAATGCACGATGGCATCATCATTTGCAAATTTTGGTACAGTCAAAGGTTCGATAGGTTCCCAATCAATAAGTTCTGGATGGATTATTGGCATGATATCATTGGATTGATTCAGGTCAAAGGAAGGGTGAGGATAACAATATCGTCATAATTGTCATTTATTGGAATATCGAGGTCCGTGATGGTACTTTCTTCAAGATCGTCTAGTCCACTTGAAGTCTGCTCGTCCCCACTCGAATCATCGATATTTAGTGACCCTTCCACAAGTGGTCTAGACCTAGAACCTTGGCCCTCCTCATATGTAATTGCATATTTTTGAATTACATCAACTTGGATATCAATGAAAAATAGATCGGAATACAACGCCCACTCATATTCATTTGAGTCTATTTCAGAGCCATCCCTAAACTGAAGGATATTTTCTATAGTTGTCTTTGTTAGCTCCTACTTTTCTTCTTCAGAGTATCCTAGTCCTAGCTTCTCTTTTGTGTGGAGAGTGAGGGGTGTAATAGGATTTGTGAGTCCATCCTTTCTTAATCCAATGGGTCCTTGTCCTTCATATCCCATTTTTTCTAGAATAACTTTTCCTTTTCCATATTTATCGGTGTTGATGTTGACATTTTTGATACTGATTTCGGATGTAGAGGGTTCCTCATCTTTGTATAGCCAATCTTGGATTGCTTTGTTACTTGTTTCCTCCTCTATTGTACCCTTTTTGACAAACCTTTTGTCAAGAGCCATGGCTAGTAATGATGTTTGACATTTTATCAGAGATGGTTTACCATACGTTCTAGGAGATGGCATTAACTGTGATAGGTTAAGCGATTGCTCCATAGAGTATGTTCCCATTCCTTTGTCCTTCATTTGGACTTGCTCTTGGAATTTATGCGATAAATAAGTTTTTTGATCCGAATTATCTATTGATTGAATTTTAACAGGACTTGTCTCTTTTTCTTTACCTTTCTTCTCTACCCATTTAGTAGTGATGCTTGGACATTGCTCGTCTTTGGATGATGATGCTTCCTTGTTGTGTGGTAGGAAGGTATCTTGAGAGATCCTAAGGGTATCACAATGTTGAGGATGATTGTAATCAGCAGATATAGTTACCTCTCATCCATTCATTGGGAACTTCAAACATTGATGATATGTTGAAGGTACAACCTGCATTTCATGGATCCATGGATGCCCTAAGAGAATGTTGTATATTAATTCCTTCTCCAACACTTGACATGCTATATGTTTCATCATGGGCCCCACTTGAATGGGGAGAACAATCATTCCTTTAGACGATCTTTCTTCCTCATCATATGCTTTGATAGTCATTTTTCTTCGAGAATCAATAGCATCATCTGAATATCCTAGTGGATGGATTAACTTGAGAGTGCAAATGTTCAGACCAGCTCCCCCATCTATTAAGACTCTCTTGACGCAGTGATTGTGGATTAAGACCTCAACATGGAGTGCAGTATTATGTGGATGGTTTAGTGAGATATCATCCTATTCGGAGAATGATAGACAATGTGGGGTAGTCAAATGTCCCACCATAGCTTGAAACTAACAAACATCTAGATTCTTTGGTACCGTAGTGGCAACTAAAGCTTGTTCGAGAACCTCCTTATGTGACAGTGATATTTTAAGGAGCTCTAGTATCGATATTTGAGCAGGAATGTTTTGCAATTGATCGACGATGTTATAGTGAGATGGAGGTGGAACTGCATGTGTGGATCCAATTCCTTTTAACATGACCTTGGCTTGCCCCCTAGTCATCACATTTGCTAGTTGATGTTCTTGATGGTCTTTGATTTTTAGGACATTAATTTGATTATTAGAGTTTGACATGTTTGGGAGCAAGCCTATAGGAGTATTGTTGTTGATTTTGGGTTCGTTAATGTTGTGATCAACCGTATGATAGCTCTCTACTTCAAATAAACAAAGGATTGTTTTGTCATAGACATGATTGATGTTCTTACCTTTGTAGTTGGAGGATGATGATTCTCCTTTTTCATAATTTGGCAAAGGGTCTTTGAAGGCCAAGTGATTGTTATTGTTATGAGGTGTTTCCACATATGCCTTGTTGTTGTCGATCAAGTCTTGTATTGCATGTTTCAAATCCATACAATTGTTGGTTTTGTGACCCTTGTTATTGTGGAAGTTGCAATAATCAATGTCATTCCACCATGGTGGCTTGACCTTTGGATCCTAGAATCGGGCTTCCCGTGCAGTGATAAGGCCACTAGCGACTAATTCTTTCATTGTTGATTCTATTGATTGGCCTAAGGGTGTGAATCTGTGCCGATTGGATGGTTTCTGATATGGTTGTGTCTTTACGATCTCATTGATATGTGTGACATTTGGCTTGACCACTTGATCATTGCTTTGATTCTTTGATGTAGATGTTGTCAAGTTAAAGATTGGTTTGACATTTTGGGAATCATTCGTTGTTTCATTTGTAGTCGTGGTTCAATTCTTTTGCCAAAATTCTGGCTTGTCATTGCTTGAGCATTGATTGGAGGAGTTACTTGTGTTATTTGTTTTATCATTGAAATGCTTGATAACTCCTCTCTTGACTAACGCCTCTTTGATTTTAAGACCATTTTCTATCACTTTCTCGAATGTTGGAGGACATTGTAGTTCCAGTCTATAACTCATTTCTTCCGTCAAGTTTTCAATGAACAACTCCATCTTTTCTTCTTTAGGAATGGATCTAGGATATCTGGCGAATAATCACCACCATCTTTGTAGAAAAGATAAGAACGTTTCTCCCTTGTTTTGTTTTAAGTTGTAAAGATCTTTGATTGTAACATCATGTTGGATGTTAAAGGAGTATTGAGAAATGAACCTGTTGACTAATTCCTCAAAAGTTCTGATACTTGGTTGTAGTTTTGAAAACCACTCCATACATGATCCTCCCAAGCTCCTTGGGAATAATCTCATTAAATAAGTTTCCTCTTGGGAAAACTCGAGACTCATTGTTTTGAATTCCCTGATATGATCTATTGGATCCGTTCTTCCATTGTACTTATCGTACTTTGGGATTTCACAGTGTCTAGGGAAAGGTATCAGAACAACCATTGCATCAAAAGGATAAGGACAAATGTCCTATATCACATATCTTTTTGTACTCCCCTTAGTCATATCCTGTATCTGTTGTTGTAACAATTGCATTTGGGATGTCAAAGCAACAACTGGATCTATTGTTTGTGTTGGTTGTGGAATTTCAGTCTCATTTATTTCAGATGCTTCTTTTAGACGGTTGACATCGAAACCTTTGGGAAGTTTTGCACCTGATTCAACTAGCATTAAAAGATACTTCTCCATATCTTGTTCTAGAATCTTTTCCATAAATATATGGAACTTGGGATCTTGTTGAGCTACTTGGATATCCTCTGGAGTTATTTCATTCTTATCATTTCGGTTCAGATTGTTCCAAGGATTTTCCTCTGCCATTGCTTGGGATTTTAAAATTTCTTGTTCTAAGAGTCTGTTTTTGGGACCTAGTGAAGATTGGCATACAAATTCTTACCCTTTCTTCTGAAATGCTGATCTTATTTGCTAAAAAATTTCAATTTAACTCTTAACAGATTCAAATAAGATGACTGATCTTATTGATTTGACTATGTTAAAAATTTTATTACTATACTTGGTTTCATGATAAAGGATGATAGTATCCTAATGATGAAACTTCAGTGTCGTAATCGATTATGTATTTGATTTTGACACTTGTGATTTGCAAGATCTTGTTTCAGTTGATAAGATTGGAAGTTTGTATAAACCTTTCTGATTTCGGTCTCTAGACAGTGATTCTAATAAAAAGAAACTTGGTTCTGATGAAAAATTTTGATGAAATGACAGACTGATTGACTAGTAAAAATTTTGAATTCTCTATTTTGAAAGTGCTAAAACAAAGGATAGAAGTGCTATTTCACATAAGTGCTAGAACAGAGTCCCGAAGTGCTAAAATAGACTACAGAAGCTCTACTTTGACAGAAGTGCTAAAACAGTGCACAAAAGCACTGCAAAAATTGATGGAAGCGCTATTTTAACAGAAGCGCTAAAATAGTGCATGAAAGTGCTATAGAATTTGATGGAAGCACTATTTTAATGAAAGCGCTAAAATATAGACTGTAAGCATTGAAATAGTGCCCAAAAGCGCTATTTCACATAAGTGCTAAAATAGTGACTAGAAGCGCTGAAACAAGTTTCCAGAGTGCTTAAAAATAGGATTTTAAGACTCTCTATTGTAAAATCTAATCTAGCCTTGTGGCATACTGTATTAGGGATTGTGGAAGATAAGAAGGATGTATGCACTAACTATGGTTGTGATACTGAGTGAGAGCTCTTCTTTGAAAGAAGGCTCGTGAATAGAGCAGTTCTACCGCGTAATCTAATGTGTGACCCCTAGCAAAATCGTGATATATGTGGATGAATGTTCTATGTTGTAAAAAGAGTTTCTGATTTTGATATAGAAAATGATATTTTCTCAATTTGTTTCTATAATCGAGAGGTTTCTTGGGTTTTGTGACTTTGATTTTTCTCTTGAGAAACGTGGTGGACTTCCACTTTCACAGCATGGATTTTTTGATATAACTTGACTTTGTTGTTTTCAGGATGATCTTAAATTTGATTTTAATGAATTTGTAAAAACATAGCAAGCAATTGTGAATAATTGTTTTTAATTGAATAGATCGTGTATATTCAAGAATCACGAATGATTCTTATTGATTTTGATGGGTTGTTTTGACAATTATACACAAATCAAATAGACTCACACTTAAGGACAATTAGGTCATCATTATATTCACAACCCACATCTTGAATTACGTTGACTCACACAACAGTGTCACCCCCTAGAGGGCACCCATGTTTTTTTCGTTGCCAGGCGCATACTCAAAGTGACAGAAGTGGATACTGAATCCCTTGAGCAAGCGGTCCTTGGTAATTATATGGTGAGTGTCTTGGGGGCAGATTCTTCCCTCCCCTTGCACTGTGAGTATGACAATGTATGGATACTGACTCGGCGAGATACTACTCTATGGTTTTTAGAAAGGGTTTATGTGCGGTGCGGCAAATAGATAAACTCCCTCAGGAGACCTCCCAATCTTTAGAACAAATATTTTGGGGATGGTTATCTTGCTCACTACCGTCAAATTGGACTTTCATCAACAACTTGCATTTGTATTATAATGGGTTGGAAAACCTGGCTTTGGTTGTTCCCACTTAGGTCATTCCCATAGGGTGAGTACTTTTTCCCACTACGATAGGCCTTCTAAAGGATTTAACAAAGCGTAAATGACATGAAGTAAAAAGTGAATCTGACACTTTGGTCACCCAGTTAAGGGGAGAGCATAAGCCTAATCACCACAAGCACAAAATATAAGTTTGTCTTTGTTTTAAGCCCAAAAAGAAATTTTCTAATCTAAGTGAAGGTGTTGCTTCACATAAATCATGTTTGTTCTTTTTAACTTGTACTGTAAAAATGCGATGACTACCCTAGGATTGATAAATTTTCTTTTAAGAAAATAGAAAGTGTCTGCCCTAGGATTGATATATTTTAGAAACCAAGAAGTGACTATCCTAGGATTGATAAATTTTAGAAAACCTAAAGTGACTATCCTAGGATTGATAATTTTTAGTCCAACTGTGAAAAAATTAAAATCTGGCCATGACCGCATCGGATCCAGACTGATTTTTACAAAAGCATTGGAATATTGCACTAAAGTGCTAAAACAGTTACCTGATGCACTAAAACCCGAAAGCGCCGAAATAGGACACCGAAGCGCCAAAGTTTCCATGGAAGTGCTAAATCACTTGATGTGCTAAAATAGTGACCAGAAGCGCCAAAGGTGAAAGCACTAAAATTTTGACCGGAAGTGCTACAAGAAAAACATGTCGAGAACCTGCGTGATACTTTCCAGAAAATTTGCAAAATTGGAAAAAATAAGGGTTAATGCCCCACGGTGGGCACCAAATTGTAAGTGTGGAATGAGGTATAAAGCACAAAACACTTCTTAATAAGACATTATATCAAATATTAATCAAATTGAATCAATTCAAAATAGTAATCAATTGAAAGCGTCATATTGCTCTCTATCTCCAAAGATTTATTAAATAACAATGGCTCTCAGATCGTGAGGACACTATGATTGTTAAAATGACAATTGAAAGAACGAGATGGATACTAAAACAATGATACTAGATGATAAATGAATGAAACTAAGCATGAATTGACATGAAACAGATAATTTTAGCTACAGGAGGCAGCCATTGATGTGAAAGCTTGATTGCTTGATTTTGGATGCTTGAATGCTTGATGCTTGATGCTTGAATTCCTATAGAGTAAGAGCACATAAACTTGATTATCTGGATCCTTTTCTTGGTTCAACGAGGCTTCATTTATAGATTTCCTGGCTGTAGAAATGCATAGGGAAAGCTTTGAGAGGCTTGGATTCAATATGGAGGATTGAATGGTGAAAGATGGAGGAGATTGAGAGAATTTTGGTGATTGTCTCTACCCATGAAAACACCAGGCAAAAGAAGAGGAAGGATTGATGGAGGAGGATTGAGAGAAGATTTTGGAATTTGTCTCCAAAACTTCCTATGAAGTTTCAAAGCATTAATTGTGACATATTTTAGACATGGTTTAGACATAGGATATCTAATTCATTTTTTAGAGAATATAGATGGAATATTCCTTGTCCTTTAATTCAAATATTTTGATTTATTTAAATTAGCAAAAGGGAGATAAATAATTTAATAAAACAAACTATAGGATAGTTGTTTATTAAATTAAATAGAAGAATATGGCAATTAATCAATAAAGTGTTTTGATCTTTATTTAATTAATTTAAGATTGATGTGATAGAATAAAGTAGGGATTTGATAATTAAATCAAACAAAGTATTTAATTTTGTTTATTTAATTAATATGAACATTAAATGTGAACTATATAAATAAATATTTTTGTTTATTCAAACAGTAGAGGAAATTAGGATAATTAATCAAATAAATCGTATTTAATTAATCGGAATTCTCCAAACCAATTTTATGTGTATACATATATATATTTGAGATACCAAAGACCTATTTTATGATGGTTAGGTACTCTACCAGAGAAGTACCAATTAAAAAGGAAGCTTTTAATGATATTGTTTAATCTATAAGTGGTAATTCTAAATCTATTACCAAATATCTTTCCATAGAGATTTATGAGAGATTCCCTCAAGAAGAAATACTTGAAGCCATGTCTATTATTTATCCTAAATTTTGGATTCAAAGAAACTGAGAGAACCCACACTTTTTTCATAAATTTTTTTTACCTTGGCCAAACAAATTTTGAAAAGTTTAGAATACAATGGAAAGAAAATAATAGGAATTATTAAAGAAACTAAGCTTAGAGAACAATCTAAGCATTTTACATTAAGTATGATTAACTAGGTTGAGTCGATGGAGAATCCCATGGAAGCAGAATCAATAACAAGGGTTTGGAAAACCTTAGGTTAGAGTGTTCACATGATTTGTTATCAGAATATTTCAAACTTGATGATTCATGTCAAACAATGATATTGGGTTCGATGGAGGATGAGAGAGTTTTCAATGCATTGGGGTTTTTGAGATAAAATATAAGAAACAAACTAGACAAGAATCTAGAAGATTTCCTTAGGGTTTTTGCAACTAGGTACAATGTCTGAAGTTTTCCTTTTGAAAGGGCGTTCACAATTTGGAAGTCCATATGTCAAAGAAGATGGTTGTGCAAGACTTCAAACGTTGGTAGTAGTGGAAAAAATGACAGTGACACAATGAATGTTGAACTTGAGATGCAATTAAGAGGCCA
The DNA here is from genome assembly GCA_007115665.2 of Sequoiadendron giganteum. NCBI lineage: Eukaryota > Viridiplantae > Streptophyta > Pinopsida > Cupressales > Cupressaceae > Sequoiadendron > Sequoiadendron giganteum. The sequence goes on from CM021105.1 coordinate 84,163,674, forward strand.
TGTATGTAGGGTGAAGAAAATGAAGACCTGACTAGGAGTGAAGACGACTCTCAATCTCATCATTAGAGTGAGGACTAGGATGTGATTTGGTAAATGGAAGTGATTTAAAAATTTAGGTATTTATATTACATTTCATGAACCATATTCCAAACTATAGTAGATCATATTTTATATTATATTCTATATAGAATTTCAAATTATGAATTAGATTAAATAAATTAACATAAACATCCAAATAGAAAAATTACAAAATATCCAAGAGTTACTTGACACCACATCTAGTTAAGACCTTTCTGAGAATCAAAATCTTAGACATGAGACATAGAAATAAATGCATAGAACAACTCACATGCCATGTAAAATATTATACTTTACATTCCTTTCCTTAAACATACTCTCACAAGGCCAATCATGAGCTAAGAGCACTTGGGAAGGTTTGAATGTAGACTGTTGATCCCAAGATCGATGGTCATCATGTAGATTTTAATTTTCCTTTGCAAAGTGATAGCCTCATTTTTTCATTATACAGATAGGTGTCACCATTTCATGGACTCACAAAGGTATAATAAGGAAAAATATACCCCCAAGAAGGAAGGGCTCTCCACGAAATATTGTGATGATGAAACTTTTCATTATCTCACAAATTTTCAACAAAAAAAGATCGGTCCCACCATGGATATGTGAAGGAAAAAGCATTCGTAATAGGAATTATCACATGGTATGATATGTGTCAAGGTTTCACTATTTTACAAGGAAGAATGTGTTAGAATGTCAAAGCTCCACAAAGATAATGGCCTCCGTGAAGTGCTTAATTCAACAACTTAAAGTGAGTAGGAAAAAATGGGACTACACATGGATGAGATAATAGGGCTCAACATTTGAAGTGTAATTAAAACATTATCCCATTGAAAAATTTGGACACGCATCATGTTTTCAGCATTTTGCGAGGCTAGAAAATGACAAAACCAAAGCCTCCATGAACCATAGAGACAATGTGAAATGTTGAGATGTGTCCAGAGTTCCCAAGCAAAATAATACTTTAGGAAGGTAAATATTTACATTTAATAAATTTAAAAGGGGCACTTCCTAGTAAGAGGGGGATGTGGAGACACATGACACTGACACCCTCAAGATGTAACTTAAAGACTTGGTGAAAAGGTGCACAACATGTCAATGAAAAAACAAAAGGATACTAGGGTTTTAGAATATGAAGGATTTAGAAAGCCTTGGCTTGTGGACCCTAAAACCCTAATTCAATACAATTGAGGAATTTAAAATTTTCCATACTGGACAACCCAAAAATCATAAAATTTTGTAAACTCCACCAAAAGTGATTTAGCAATTTTTAGGTATTTATAATGAATTCATGAATCATGTTTCAAACTATAGTTGATGACGTTTTACAATGTATTCCATGAAATTTAAAATTATGAATTAGATTGAATAAATTAATATATTATTAATAATTTCATATTAATAAGTAACAAGTTTTACATGTGGGTATGTGCAGGATCATGATGGGCCAAAAAGTGGCGATATGTAAGTGATATGATGGTCCATGTGGCTGATGTCTTTTTTTTCACCCAAAATTGATGAAACGAAAAGGGTTTTTAAAGGAGATTCTTAGATTTCCACTAATATAAATTATGTTTTACTTTTAATTTAATAAGTAATTATTATTCATTTTCTATTTGAATTACGACTAAAGTCCTGATTGATAGGCTGATTGAAAAACATCTATAGCTTTCAAAGGGTAACACATTTTTTGAATTTGAAACATGTGTCACATTCTATGCTTCACATACTATAGGATTACAAATTAATAATTGAATTTCATGAAGTTTTGACCAAGTTAAGGTGGTCAGATGCATGAGTTTTTTATATTTTTTAAAAGTTGTAATAAAAAAATCATAATTAATTATTTACTTGGAAAAAAATTACAAAAAAATGTGCATCACATTGGGACATGAGTCTTCTACTTACATCTAAAATATTATAAAAAAATATTATCATTTTATTGTGGTTAGGATGGTCAGAGAAACACCTACTTCTTATTTTTTCACTAAAATTCAAGTACTATTGCATTGAAATTTCAAATTTTCACCAAATAGATTTTTTGAATATCAATAATTGTTTAATGTGTATTTAGTAGTACAATCCAAAAATTCTCTTCAATTGAGAAAATAAATAACACAGATAACTGAGCACATTACTAAATTTGATTTTTTATTGATTTTTAATTTTTCAAATTAAGTATTACATAGAGGAAATGTAAAATATTGCTCAAAGATAACTCTACAAAAAGTTGAGTTGAAAAATAATATTATCAAATAATTCTATCAACTTTTGTAGTAAGCTCCATTGTTCAGTTCATGGAACTTTCATTTGTTCTAACTGATAGTGTCTAACTTGAAAAATTATTAACGGTTCATGATTGAAAATGGAACTTGGCTTGAATGTTTCAATCAAAGTTGTATTCAAAGTTATTAGTGGTTTGATGGAATCCAAATAGTTTGCGTCATCTGGGTTATGAGGAAACTGGTCCAAATCGATCTTCCTTATATCCTTCATCTTCTTTCTAAAATCATCCTTTCCAATGAATTGCTCAGTTGTGTCAAAAGAATCTGGCAAACCAGGCTCTATCAAGTTCCTTACCCTTTTATCTAGTTTCTTCATCTTTTTTGTAGCTTGATATAGATATTCCTTTATTTCATGTATTCTCAAATACTTTTGAATGATAGATGACAACTTCATTGAGGATTCAATCCGATCATTAATTCCTTTTGATTTCAATTCACTGTCACTTGCTTTGTAGATTGTTTGTTGAATTTGATTTGTAGTTTTCCCTATTGAAATCGGTTGTTTTTTCTCTGCTATGTATTTCTTGAGCTTCTTATTATGTACTATCATATCATCAAATAATTGAAAGAATTTACATAAATGATCAATCCTCCACAGTATTTCCTCCTAGATCTTTTCTTTCATATGCCTCATTGTTTCTCTACAAAATATAGTTAACTTATTCTGACATGAGTTTATTTCATTTTTTGCTTCCCTCAGCTCGACTACCAATCTTTCACTTTTTTTTCTCTCTTCCTCTATTTTTTGTTCCCACTATTGTTTTTCTTTTGCCATGTTTTATTTTAATTTTTTTGAGATGATATTTTCCTCATCATATTTATTTTTTCTCTCATCTAACCTTTTCTTCAATTCATTCAATTCTACCTATTTGTTTATCCTCTTTTCTTGTAGATGTAGAGGTAGAGTCTTTTATTATTTTTTATAATTCATTGCTCTTATTATCTACTTATTTCCTCTTTAATTTCTTATTTTCTAGGTCTTCTTATAAATATTGTATTTGAATCTGTAACCTTTTTTTCTCTATCTTGCTTTAGCAATGATGTGTACACCAATCCATTATTCTTATTTGATACATTATTTAAAAAAAAAAAATTGTATCCAAAAAAATATAATTGGAAACTACTCACTTGAAGTTCACAACGATCCATTTGATTCTTCGATATATTTTGAACTATGGGAACAAAACACATGTACTCCATGATTTCTTTATTTGGATCAAATGTGGGTGATATGTGGTTGTTGTAGGCTTTGAAGTTACAGTAGATGAAATCTATATTAGTTAATTCCTTTATTTTTATAAATTTTTAATTTCTTTTTAAACTCATCATTGTAATCAAAACCTGGGGATACATAAATAGAAGAATTCTTGAATGGAAAAGGAGTACTTGTTTTTGCTAATGTTGTTGAAGCCACACTAACTAGAGCAGTTCCTAGAAATAAATATTTTAGGGTGGAATTGGAAATTAAGGTAGTGGTATTGGTACTAGTCTAAGTTGGACTTGGACCTGTCATAATCCTTGGCCTCTTCAGTATGCCTCGATTACTGGGTGTTTGTGTAGTATCTTGTATTGTTGGACTCATGTGTGTAAATTTTTATTGTAGAAAATGTTGAACACTACTAGTACTACTATGTTTCAAGTATGGATGTGTTTGGTAGTGTTTCCATTAATGTTTTCATTGATGTCAACACTGTATAGGTTGAGTAAGATGGGTTTTTTCAAGTTCTTTTGAGAAAATTTGAGAAATAATGGAACCAGTGTTGAAGTGTGTGATTCAATATTGTGGTATGCATTTCTTCTATGTTGATCTTATACTTATGTGGATTTTTATGTGTATTCATAAGCTTTAATGGATTGTATATTTTGATTTTTAGCTTTTGGTTTGATGGAGAGAAAAAGTTATGTTCACCGGTGTGTGAACTAGTTTTTCAGTGTTTTCTAGTTGTGGATTGGGAGAAATGTTTTGGCTCTGTAGTTCTCTGGTATTTGGTTTTAGATCTTATCGATTTGGGAGATTAATCTCTGTGATGGTTTCTACATTCTGGAAATTTTTCTTGTGGTTTGGCGCTCTGGAAGACCTACTCCAGAGCTTCGATATTTTTGTTGGTTGTCTTGACTGATTGGTGAAATGTTCTATATGAATGAAGTTTGTTGAAGTTGTTGCAAATGTACCTGAGGTGTTCTTAGAGATGGTAAAATTATGGGTGAAGAATGTTGTGCAATCGACATGAGATTATCTTGCTGATGATGCATGTACTTCAAAGTTCATCAGTGTCTTCATTAGGTTTGGCTGGCCTAGTGTTTACACATTGCATTATGCCTTTGCATTGATTTAAGGAAGCATGTGCAAGATCCAAGATGTTGTCTTGGTCATAAATTAAATATATAATTAGGTCCTCTCACATTCTTATCCACCACAGGAATGTTCAGTAGTCGACCTTGTTTGAATTTGTAATTTGAAATTGAATTACTAATAATCAAGAACACTCAAAATATATTCTTGTAATACATATTTTTTTAAAATATTAGATTTCTGTTTGCATTTGTTATCAAAACATTAATTTTGTGTTGAATACATATTTATGGTTATGTGATTGAGTTATTTGATAGAGTTCCCCAATCATAATTGCATCAATGACATAAAGTACCATGCAAAACATTGAAAGAATATAATTAAAAGTGAAATTTTACATTCATGTCTACCAAGCTAGTGGTAACTACAATATAAAATAAATTTCCTATATCGACACCCCCATTTTTCATAGATTAGGAGAAAGACATTGTTGGTGTTTTTTCCAGCTGAGCTTTGAAATTCCCTAAAGGATTGCCGACCCTTATATTCAAGAACTATAAAATCTAGTGGCCAACTAACTGGTAAGGACTTTCAGGCTCTTACCCCTACTCTTTAGGTTCTGTGGGACCAAGGAGGGTGTTCCTTATTATGTTCATTTGATATTTAATGTCTCAAGAACACTTCAACACACATATATGTTCCTACTAAATGCAATTAGATATTACTCATTGAAGGCTTGGTAGACCTTTGAGAAAATAATCACCTAATGCTCGGAATTGAATGATACTTTAAGCACACACATCATAATTGGAAAATTTAATGATTTATAATTTTTGTTCTCATTTTGAATCCACAATCTGGAGTATTATCAACTCAATTTTTTAATTATTGTCCACAAATGGACCAGTGTCTCATCAATTGGGTAAATGGAGTCAAATATGCAACAACCAATAATATATCAATTAATGAATCTAGAAATATGTGGACTATTATCATAATGCTTTGCATTATGAGAACTCATAGAGCCTAAGACATAACTTCTTATCAAAATATTGTGCAACCTTTTACAAATTTTTGACTCCCTTCGAGCATTTAATTAACTCTTTGAGTAAAAGAAAAAATAGAGCCATACATTCAACTTAATCATTGAAGACAAATGAAAAGACCCCTGATATTTTCATTCATAATTTGCAAAGAAGATAAAAAGGAGAGTATTTGTCTCAGAACTAAGATTTGTTTTGATGTTAGTATTTCTATAAAACTAATTTTAAGACTATTACATATAAACCCTAACCAAGATAGTGTATTATTCTATTCATTGACATCCTTTACAACATGCTTCAAAATTAAGCTAAATCCTACCTAGATCATCCAGAGACCCAAAAATCGAACCCTTTACAATGAGAGAAGAAGAGAATAAGAAGAAGAAGGTTGGGCCCTAAAATTAATCTGATGATGACACTTGAGAGCTTCCTTCTTCAATCTAGAATTTGGAATCTTCATTTATTTTCCCTCCTTATTTGCAATAACAAATTTTGCATCTGTACTCTGCCTTCATTCACCTTGATTCTTCAACAACAAATTCACCTGCTCGTGAAAATCCTTTATCTCCATTTTAGCACGCAACAAAATCTCTATTCATCTATAAAATCCTTTTACCTTTGCTCTTTTTATCTTCTCACAGCTCAAAACAATTTTACTTATCCATAAAAAATATTTTCACTCTGCCCTTCATTTTACCCTACCTTTGCATTTCATTCTCCTCTAGTAAAATATTCTATCATCGGGTAACTTAAAACTTTACCCATGCTCCTTTTACTTTCACCTTAAGCCTTTATAAAAGGTGACTATTTTAAAGAAAATTACTTACTGGGTAGAGTAATATATTACCCATGCCTTTATTTACTCCACCTTAAACTTCATCGCCCAACATAATGCAATTTTTTGAATTTTAAATATGACAAAGGTTTTAATTTTAACGAAAAAAATTCATCAGGCGTAGCTTTATATTTAAAAGTTTTTTTCTTTTTAAATTTTTTGTATGTGTAGGATCATCATGGAAAAAATAGGCCCTTAACTGGCAACAAAAGTCAAAAGATCAGAGTTAGGAAACTTGATGTAAAAATTTGAATAAGTTATCTATATTATTTCAAAAATATGTAAGAATATCTAATCTGTAGCAAATTGAATGTAGTTTCTAAACTACTAGGTTTATTTTAAAAAAATAACTATTTGGTGAAAATTTGAAATTTCAATGCAGTAGTACTTAAATTTTAGGGAGAAAATAAGTAGGTGTTTGTCTGACCACCCTAACCACAATAAAATGATAATATTTTTTTATAAGATTTTAGATACAAGTAGGGGAATCATGTCCCAATGTGATGCATATTTTTTTATAATTTTTTTCCAAATAAATAATTATTTATGATTTTTTTTATTACAATCCTATAGTATGTGAAGCATAGAGTGTGACGCATGTTTTGGATTCAAAAAATGTGATATCGTTTGAAAGCTATACATTGTTTTCAATCATCCTATCAATCAAGAATTTAGTCATAATTCAAATAGAAAATGAATACTAATTATTTATTAAATTCAAAGTAAAGCATAATTTATATTGGTGGAAAGTTGAGAATCTGGTTTAAAAACCCTTTTTGTTTCATCAATTTTGGGTAAAGAAAAAGTTGTCAGCCAGATGGGCCATCATATCACTTAGATATTGCCACTTTTTGGTCCATCATGATCCTACACATACCCATTTCATCAGGAAAAGTTTCAATTTTTTAATGTTTATTTATTCATTACTCATCCTCACACATTTGAAACTTGCTTCAAATACTTATCATCGAGCTCACCACTAGACACATGGCAAGAAACCATGCACCCTGCGACCATTCTAATAATGTCATCTCTCATAGCATGAGGTCGGCGAGGTGAGGCTATGATTTAACCACATCGCTCACTTCATCATAGGCCATCAATCTTCTTCATTTGCTCTAATTTCTCTGTTGCAGCTTCTTTGCTCCTTGGATATGGTGGCAAGAACAAAGACATTTCCTCTATAAAATGAAATAAACCTCCTTTTAGCTAGTTTGATGGCACCCCATCTAGCATAAAAATTCATTGCATTTGTGCCAATTATTTGTAATACAATATCCAAGCCGTCTCATGGTGCAACCACGTAAATTGATTCCAATCTTCGAGTGAAATATCTACAAAATAATCCCTCATACCACATTCACTCAATGTAGTTTCAATGGTTTTCTTTTCCATTTGAAACTAAAATTATGTCTCCCCTTCATGATGCATTCAAAGAGGACCAACTGCAAATTCGATGAGGCATTTCAATAGAATTTCCCTGAATGATTCTAATACATTTTCTTTGCAAGTGTTAGAAATCCTTGCATAAGGTATACGTGTGTTGGATTTTTCCATGTTGAACATCATCTGCAAAGATGTCTCTTGCATCAATTTCTTGTATTGGCAGAGAAGTTTCCATGCAATATGAAGTGGAGGCTTTACATCTGCGAATCACATTTTCTTTTAAGTTTTTGAGGTTTTTCAACAAATCCATTTTGTGTATAGGCTGTAGTGGCATTCCATGAAACCATATTTAATGAAACCACATTTATTAAGGGATTTGTTTTCTCAAACAAGCTTTCATGCCCTTAAAACTATGAAGTGGTGTCCCACTTACAGTAGCATTACCTTATCATCAAGCCTTCACAATATATGTTGACTCATCTTTTGAATCCCTTCTCCTATTTTGAATAGGTTGCTGCCTCACAAATTCCTCTTTCATTAGCGCCTTGTTGTTTAATTTCTTCTTCGAGCACATACTCTTTTCCCCCATTGGAATCATGCTCAATCTTCCTTTGTGTAATTGGCTAATAAACTAGCTTGATAATTAGCTCAAATTGATTATGAACTTTTAGAAGCCATTGACCCCCAATTTTGGTTCCAATCCTCCATAAATTGTTGCAGCCCCTTTACAATTTCCATTAAGTAATGGATTTCTATGAATCATTCATGTACCATGCTGTCAAGCATACAAGGAATTTTATGAATTTATTTTATCTACCTTAAGTACATCCCCTCATGTGAATTCTACTCTTAGCTGGACTTCATTTAGAGCTATAAGCCATGGCTACAAAATAAAGATATGCATGCACATAATTTAGGAAATCAGACCAGTACTAGCTTTCCTACAAGATTTTATTTTTCTTGAGTACCATAGAGTTGGTTAATACATTGAGAAATATTGAATAGTTTTGTGACCTCATCCCATAGTGACTCAAGTGAAACACCGTCTTCCTCTGCAATTGTGTTTCGTGACAATACTGTTCTTGGCATCAATCAATCAAACAAGTTACATGCCTTATATGTGCTTCTATAATTCACTTGCATATGTTACCTTTGCTGCAAGAAGACACTGAGCAAGTATTTTACCATCTCTTCAAGGCATTTTATCAATTGCAATTTCACAGTTGGGCAAAGTAGGTTGGGTCCCAATATGGGCCCAACTTATTTTTTTTGTTTCCAAACAAGTTTTACCCTCAAATTAATTTAGCACTAATTCTAAGTGCATATGAGGAGAAAAGACAAACTCAATTTTCATTAAAATCTTCCTTGAAGCATATTCAGGATGGTCAAAATTGGCCAAGTGGGCTCTGGAATGACCTTGGAAAACCAAACAAACGACCTCTTGGAGTTATGAAAACTTGTGAGCATGTACACATTTGACCCAAGAATGGAGTGAAACAAATGACTTGAAAAAACAGGTTTTGAGGTGCAAGATATTCACCGTAAAATTTGCTCAGTCAGACACTTCTGCAATTGCACTTGTTCAAAACCAATCTGAGCTCACCAAATTGCCATCTCGGAAAAATATCAAATAAACTCCTGGGGAGCTGCCACTGGGAACACAAGCTCATTTAGATGCATTGAACACATGTGCACAATTTATTTGCTTCAATCATCAATATTCATGGGATATTAGGGGTCAAATTTGACCACCTTGAAACATGTTGAAAGTGCAGATGTAGAATCAGAACAAACTACATTTGCTTTTGATCTCAAAAAAATATCAAATCAGATCATGAAGCCCTGAAATTAGACAAGAGAGCATATGAATGTGGGGAGAGTGGAGATCAAAAATCCTTTCATAATGAAAATCACCCAATTATGAAATATCAACTCGAATAGGAGGTCATTTTGTAGAACTGAAAGTTCTCAAACAACAAAATAGCACAAGAACCCTCTAGGTTGGCTTTTCAAAAAGTTGTCAAAACTCATCATGGGGACCTAAAAATTGACATGCGCATTCACATATGTCAAATGAGTGGTTCCAACAAGAGGTTTGGCTTTAAAATTGACTAGCCCCAAATTATGACCCTCCAAAATAGGTCATTTAGGCAGATTCTTCAAGTGCACTTCTGAGAGTGTAGAGGCAATTTTTTTAATATGGGCACTTCAAATTTGCAAACATTTAAGGTGCCACCAGTGGCTCCAACTAGTGATGTATGCCCCATGTGGGCATAACAAGAATTCAGATCTCTAGGGAGTAGACCAAATACTAAGTCCATTAGGTGCTCTCAAACTGCATCTCTATTCAACCTCTTTTTTACCTCGCTTGATGACCCTAGGCCACCAAATGAAAAGGCAAGTCAATTCTTACCTCTGTCAAACTCCAATATATTAAAGGAGTTGACCTCCCTCAACCCATACTTGCCTTGGTCACCCCATAATAATATGAGTGACTTCATTTTTGCAAACACAAGTGTCAGGCTACCTTTGAACAAGTTAGAATTTACTCCTTGTTTTGCTTTATTGTCACATGGCAACCAAATAACATATACCACATCATTTCCATTCTCTTCATTTTCTGATTTTATATCAAGTGACAACACATGAAGATAGTGATCCAAACCACATGGAAACATGGTCTTATCACACTTCACAAAAGTCAATCTGAAAATATCACTATATTATGCTTAATTAAACATGCTGGCATCTCCCAACAATCCATCATATACAATATTATCAACATTACCATGCATCTGGAAACCAGACATACTCTTAAAATTCTGACTATCATATGGTAACAACTTATCATGTTCATCATGTAAATTATTCTCAAATTGAAAACAATACTCTTTAGTGTTTTGCATATTACCACACTTTATGAAAAATTCTTCTAGCTAACAAAAGTAGCACTCACATTCTTCCATATGGATGGTACTATTAAGCTCATTCTGATTACTAGTTTTCATATCAAAGGTGAAACCATCACAAGAACTTACCAAAATATCTTTCCCATCATGCAAACTATCTCCGAGTGCATGTAAGGAAATACACTCATACATTGGCATACTGTGTAACTATCCTCCATCATGTTGATGTAGAGAATCATCAAGGATTTCTAACTTATCCTCATCGTTACTCACTTTTTTATCCTATGAACATAACATATCAATATCTTCAACATCCCAAGCTTGCTCAAGGATGAGCAATTTTGGCTCAAAAGGATACACTTATTCTTTTTTTTGAAATCAACATCAATATCCACAAGAAAGGAATCATGACTAGGCTCATCCAAATCAGAAAATAGAAACTTGTCCAAATCTTCATTGAGATTCTCAAAAATTGGCTCATTGGAAACAAAAAGCTCATGATCATTTTCTATTTCTAATTCATCAAAACAAATTTATGATCTTGCATCAGTATCCATACTTTCATACTCATCATACAATGTGTCATTATAATCAAATTGCTACTCATTTTCATCCATATTATCATCACGCTAACCAACTGGTTCATAATTGAATGGAGAATAAAAAACAAATGCATGATTCATTGTATAATGAAGATTATCATCACTATCGAAATCAATATGGATAGCACAAAACAACTGAGGGTTATGAACATGTATATTTCTTAAATTTTGTGGTCAACATATTTGAAATTTGTTCACTGCTTAATAGACCATTTTTTTGGTGCATTATTTCAACCTCTTCTTCTTCTTGACCTCCACAAGAATTTCATGCATTACCAAGTTAAAAATCAAGATATATCATGGTGTCATCATCATCAAAATATGAAAACTCAATAGACTAATCATAAACTAGGTTTCCCCAATCATAAGAAAGTAAATCAGCAACAACCTTGTCAACAACATGGTCACAACCCATCATAGAGAATAGGCTATCTATTTGTTCATTCTTATTTACTTATGGGCTATCATGACAACAATCTACCCCTTTTTGTATTTCATCACTAGGCTGGGTGCCATCATTGAGTTTGTCATTTACATCCTCTTGAGGGTAGACACAAACATTTTCACCCTTATGAACATCAATGGTTTCTTCACTACAACTATTCATGGTTGATCTTGCTAACTGAAATTCATTGCATTGTTTATCACTTGTAGCTGACAAACTGACATTCTTAGAAGAATTCTTTGAATTTACAAACTCCTTTGTCTCATTATGAATGCTTGCATCAATTATATATTTAATACTTGTAAGATTAGTATGACCAAGTGCATCATAATACTACATATTACATACTTCTTCTTTAAAAATAATACCCAATTCATATCCCTGATCATGTCTTTCATCATTATGGCCGCAATTTTCATCTGGGTATATTTATTCTATAGGTTGTTCAAAGAAAACTTCCTTAGCATCTAATGATGCATCATTCTTGTCTTCTACCTTTTCAAGTATGCATTTTTTGGTATTTAAAACTAAAGACATTTGATCATTTGTATTCACATAACTTCTGATTTCATCGGCATGTTTACCCACAATTGAAGAAAACAGACTTTTTACATATTCATTCCTCACTTTCCCCATACTATCCACAATTGTGTAAGCCATCTGCATATTTGATATTCTGAAATCTTTTAACAGTGCACTAGATCCTTCCTCAAAAGCTTCAAAGTACATATGAATGCAATCAAGAGTATTGGGTCTAAAATTTTCAGGGACTAATGAAAGAGAAACAACAAATCTGTGACTAAAATCAATGCTTGAATCTTCATCTTGTCTTTTAATATTCTTCAACCTCGTGACAAGGTCAGAAAGTTCTCTTGCAAATTCTTCTTTATAAGCATCCACTAGCTTATCCCAACATGCAAAATACTTCTCAAGAAAGCTTAACTACCAATTCCTAGCTCTTGCTTCAAGAGATCTAACAAAAAATCTCATCCACATATCCTGATCTCCAAATGAATTTTTCTCCATGAAGCTAGAAATACTTTGGACATGTGTATCTCCTTCACATACATTGTATCCATCAAATCTAGGCATCTATTTGTAGACTTGATTTGGCATACTTTCCACCTTGTAGTCAACCCATGAAAAGTCTAATCGGTTATACAATGGATCAAAGGAATTGAAAAAATGTGTAGTAACTTGAAAAGTAGATATAGTATGGTTATCTTTTAACTGGGCTTGTAAAGACATCTGGTGCCTTTTGTTCATCTCCTTAATTTTTCTCTCAAATACAGCTTTGTATTCCAGCCTTATCCTAGGCTTGTGCACTCTTGGTTTCATACATTTTGCAATGTCAAATTTTTGAGGATCATCAAACCTATGAAGCTTCTTGACAAGCTATATTAAGGTATCTAATGGTATGGTTATTTCAGCTCGGTGATCCATAGATATTTGCAATTCTGGGTTTAACTAATTATGCATAATCACAACCATGACCAAATGAAGGATCACTAGGACAATTGGTAATATGGTGGTAACTTGGGCTTGAAACACATGATAATGCAAATGGAGGGAAACCCCTAAATATGCAAATTCATCCTAACCATCAATATTAGAAAAATTGTGAATAATTAGAAAATTACTTTAAATAAAATAGCAATTGCATTTGATACAATAGATCCAGCAAATGAAAGTATGCAAAGAACCATGTACCTTCACATCTCCAATTTTTGCAAATTTGAGTAGAGAATTTTCAGGTCACAATAACAAATAGCAGTCCTTCATGAGCATAAATTGTAAAGTAGAGTTGCCACCTCTTCAACAAGAGGAAAACCTTCATCAATGAGTGGATATCTTCATCAATGAAAATAATTTTTTTGAGTTCTTCCAGCAAAGTCATTTAAGTCCTTTGCATTTGGGCCAACGCTACACATCACTTTGCAGATCTGGAAATTCTTCAACATCTGAACCAATCGTTCATATTTTTGACTCTTTCCAAATGAATTTCAACAAATTAGCATTGGAGATTCTAGGAAAAAATTAACAAAGTAATTCACTCCTCCCTAGTAGAGTCACCAATATATTGGTGTTTTTTCCAGCTAAGCTTTGAAATTCCTTAAAGGATTATCAACCCTTATATTCAAGAACTGGGCATGTGCAGGATCATCATGGAAAAAACAGGCCCCTAAGTGGCAATAAAATTTCAAAAAATCAGAGTTAGGCAACTTGACGTAAAACTTTGAATAAGTTAACTATATTATTTCAAAAATATGTAAGAAAAGATTCTGTTGCAAATTGAATGTAGTTTCTAAACTACTACGTTTATTTTTATTTAAAAAAAATCTATTTGGTGAACATTTGAAATTTCAATGGAGTAGTACTTGAATTTCAGGGAAAAAATAAGAAGTAGGTGTATGTCTGACCACCCTAACCACAATAAAATGATAATATTTTTCTATAAGAATTTTAGATATAAGTATAAGACTCATGTCTCGATGTGATGCATATTTTTTTGTAATTTTTTTCCAAGTAAATAATTAATTATAAATTTTTTATTACAACTTTTAAAAAAATATAAAAACTCATATGTCTGACCACCTTCACTTGGTCAAAACTTCATGAAATTCAATTCTTTCTTTTTTAATCCTATATTATGTGAAGCATAGAATGTGATACCCTTTGAAAGCTATATATGTTTTTCAATCAGCCTACCAATCAGGACTTTAGTCATAATTCAAATAGAAAATGAATAATAATTATTTATTAAATTCAAAGTAAAGCATAATTTATATTGGTGGAAAGCTAAGAATCTCCTTTAAAAACCCTTTTCATTTCATCAATTTTGGGTAAAAAAAAAGTCGTCAGCCACACTGGCCATCATATCACTTACATATCGCCACTTTTTGGCCCATCATGATCTTGCACATACCCAACTACAAAAGCTAGTGGTCAACTAATGGGTAAAGACTTTCAGGCTCTTACCCCTACTCTTTAAGCTCTATGGGACCAAGGGGGGTGTTCCTTATTGTGTTCATTTGATATTATTGTCTCAAGAACACTTCAACACACAGATATGTTCATACTAAGTGCAATTAGATATTACTCACTATAGGCTTGGCAGACCTTTGAGAAAATAACCACCTAATGTTAGGAATTGAATGATACTTTAAGCACATACATCGTAATTAGAATATTTAATTATTCATAAATTTAATTCTCATTTTGAATCCCCAATCTGGAGTATTATCAACTCAATTGTTTCATTATTTTCCACAAATGGACTAGTGCCTCATCAATTGGGTAAATGGAGTCAAATATGAAACAACCAGTAATATATCAATTAATGAATCTAGAAATATGTGGACTATTATCATAATTCTTTGCATTATGAGAATTCATAGTGCCTGAGACATAACTTCTTTTCAAAATCCTATGCAACCCTTTAAAAATCTGTGATTCCCTTCAAGCATTTAATTAACTATTTTAGTTAAAGAAAAAATAGAGCCGTACATTCAACTTAACCATTGAAGACAAATGAAAAAACCCTTGATATTTTCATTCATAATTTGCAAAGAAGATACAAAGGAGATTATTTTTCTCAGAACTAAGATTTTTTTCGATATCAGTAATTTCTATAAAACTAATTTTAAGACTGTTACATATAAACCCTAACCAAGACAATTTATTGTTCTATTCATTGACATCCGTTACAACATGCTTCAAAATTGAGCTAAATCCTACCTAGATCATCCAAAGACCCAAAAATTGAACCCTTTACAATGAGAGAAGAAGAGAATAAGAAGAAGATTGAACCCTAAAATTAATCTGATGATGACACATGGTAGCTTCCTTCTTCAATCTAGAATATGGAATCTTTATTTTTCTTCCCTTGTTATTTGTAATAACAAATTTTGCATCTGTAATCTTCCTTCATTTACCTTGATTCTTCAACAACAAATTCACCTTCTCGTGAAAATCCTTTATCTCCATTTTACCATGCTACAAAAGATCTTTTCATCTCTAAAATCCTTTTACCTTTGCTCTTTTTATCTTCTAACAGATGAAAACAATTTTACTTATCCGTGAAAAATATTTTCACTATGTTCTTCATTTCACCCTGCCTTTGCATTTCATTCTACTCCATTAAAGAATATTGTTTCTCATTTTATCTCCAAAGTCTTTACTTAAAATGAAAGTTTTAAAATATTTTATCATCGGGTAACTTAAAAATTTACCTATGCTCCTTTTAATTTCACTTTAAGGCTTTATAAAAGGTCAATATTTTAAAGAAAATTACTTATTGGGCAGAGTAAAATATTACCCATGCCTTTATTTACAACACCTTAAACTTCATCACCCAACATAATGTAATTTTTTGACTTTTAAATATGAGCAAAGGTTTTAATTTTAACTAAAAAATTTCATTAGGCGTAGCTTTATATATAATTTTTTTTCCTTTTTAAAATTTCATCGGGTAATGGGGTATGTGCAGGATCATCACGGAAAAAACATGCCCTTAAGTGGCAAATTTTTTAGAAAAATTAGAGTTAGGTAACTTGACATAAATTTTTTAATAAGTTATCTATATTATTTCAAAAATATGTAAGAATAGAATTTGTAGCGAATTGATTGTGGTTTCTAAACTACTAGGCTTATTTACAAAAAAATAAAATCTATTTGGTGAAAATTTGAAATTTCAGTACAGTAGTACTTAAATTTCAAGGAAAATCTAAGAAGTAGGTGTCTATCTGACCACCCTAACCACATTAAAATGATAATATTTTCTTATAATATTTTAGATATAAGTAGAGGACTCATTTCCTAATGTGATGCATATTTGTTTGTAATTTGTTTACAAGTAAATAATTAATTATAATTTTTTTATTACAACTTTTAAAAAATATAAAGACTTGTATGTTTGACCACCTTAACTTGGTCAAAAAAACATGAAATTCATTTTTTTCATTTTTAATCTTATATTATGCGAAGCATAGAGTGTGATGCATGTTTCAGATTCAAAAAATGTGATATCGTTTGAAAGTTATAGATGTTTTTCAATCAACCTATCAATCAGGACTTTAGTTGTAATTCAATAGAAAATGAATAATAATTATTTATTAAATTCAAAGTAAAGCATAATTTATATTGGTGAAAAGCTGAGAATCTCCTTTAAAAACCCTTTTCGTTTCATCAATTTTGGGAAAAAAAAAAATCAACAGCCACATACCCATGATATTGCCACTTTTTGGCCCATCATGATCGTGCACATACCCAATGTTTCAATTTCTTAATTTTTATTTATTCATTACTCCTCGTTTATTTGAAACTTCCTTCAAATACTTATCACTGGGCCTGCCACTGGACACATGGGAAGAAACCGTGCACCCCGCACCCTTTTTGATAATGCCATCTCTCATTGCGCAAGGTTGGTGGGGTGAGGCTAAGATTTAGCCACGCCGCCCCCTTCACTACAGGCCATTGATCTTCTTCATCTACCCTAATTTCTCCGTTGCAGTTTCTCTGCTCCCTTCAGTTAGTTCTCTTTGTAAAATCAAATAGACCCCCCTTCAGCTAGTTTGATGGCACCCCATCCAACATAACATTTCATTGCATCTGTACCAATACTTTGTATTACAGTCTCCAAGCCATTTCACTATGTGAACATGAAAATTGATTCCAATCTCCGAGTAGAATATTTACAAAAGAATCCCTCACACCATATTTACTGAATATGACTTCAATGGTTCTTTTTTCCATTTGACACTGCAATTATGCATCCCCTTCATGATGTGTTCAAATAGGATAAAATGCAAATTGGGTGCAGTATTTCAATAGAATTTTTGTGAACTATTCTAATACATTTTCTCTCCAAGTGTTAGAAATCCTTGCGTAAGGTATACGTGTGTTAGATTTTCCCATACTAAACATCATTTGCAAAGACATCTCCTACTGAGGTTTCTTGTATTGGTGGAGACATTTCCCTGTAATATGAAGTGGACGCTTTACATCTATGAATCACATTTTCTTTTAAGTTTCTAAGGCTTTTTCAACAAATCCATTTTGTGTATCGGCCATAGTGGCATTCCATGAAATCACATTTATTAAGGGGTTTGTTTTCTCAAACAAGCTCACATGCCCTCTAAGCTCTGAAGTGGCATCCCACTCACAACAACATTGCGTTATCATCAAGCCTTCACAATATGTGTTGAATCATCCTTTGAATCCCTCCTCTTTCATCAGTGCCTTGTTGTTTAATTTATTCTTCATGAATAGACTCTTTTCCACCATTGGAATCATGCTCAATCTTCATCTGTGTTGTTGGCTAATAAACTAGCATGATAATTAGCTCCAAATTATTCTGAACTTCTAGAACCTATTGACCCCCAATTTTTGTTCCAATCCTCCATAAACGTACCGCAGCGCCTTTACAATTTCCATTAATTAATGAATTTCTATGACTCATTGATGTCCCATGTTGTCAAGGATACAAGGCATTTGATGAATTTATTTTATCTATCTTAAGTGCATCCCCCATGAATTCTACTTTTGGTTGGAATTCATTTAGAGCCATAAGACATGGCTACAAAATGAAGATATGCATGCACATAATTCAAGAAATCAGACTAGTACTAGCTTTCCTACAAAATTTTATTTTTCTTCAGTACCATAGAGTTGTTCAATCAACTGAGGAAGATTAAATAGTGTTGTGACCTCATGCCATAGTGACTAAAGTGAAACACCATCTTCCTCTACAATTATTTTTCATGACAATACTATTCTTGGCGTCAATCAATCAAACAAGTAACATGCCTTATATGTGCTTCTACAATTCACTTGCATATGCTGCCTTTGTTGCAAGAAGACACTGAGGAAGTATTTTACCATCTCTTTGATGCATTTTATCAATTGAAATTTCACAATTATGCAAAGTAGGCCAGGTCCCAATGTGGGCCCGACTTGATTTTTTTTTTGTTTCCAAACACATTTTACCCTTGAATTGATCTAGCACTGATTCTGAGTGCATATGAGGTGAAAAGACGAATTGGATTTTCGTTAAATTCTTCCTTCAAGCATATTTGTAGGATGGTCAAAACTAGCCAAGTGGGCTCTAGAATCACCTTGGGAAACCAAACAAATGACCTCCTAGAGTTATGAAAAATTGTAAGCATGTAGAAATTTGACTCGAGAATGGAGTGCAAGAAATGGGATTGGAAAAAAAGGTGTCGAGGTGCAAGATATTCACCATCAAAGTTGCTCAGTTAGACACTTCTACAACTGCACATGTTTAAAACCAATCCGGGCTCACCAAATTCCCATCTCAAAAAAATATCAAATCAACTCCTGGAGAGCTGCCACTAGAAACACAACCTCATTTAGATGTAGTGAGCATGTGTGCAAGAGGGATTTACTTCAATAATCAATATTCATGAGATATTATGGGTCAAATTTGACCACCTTGAAACATGTTGAAAGTGCATATGTAAAATTATAACAAATTGCATTTTCTTTTGATCTCAACAAAATATCAAATCATATCATGAAGCCCTAAAATAAGATAGGGGAGAATATAAATCTGGGGAGAGTGGAGAGAAACAATCCTTTCATCACAAAAATCACCTAGCTATGAAATATCAGCTTGAACAGGAGGCCACTTCGCAAAACTGAAAGTTCTCAAAGAACAAAACAACACTAGAACCCTCCATCTTCGCTTTTCAAAATGCTATCAAAACTCATCACAGGGAGCTGAAAACGGACATGCGCATTCATGTGTCTCACTTGAGTGTGTCCACCAAGGGGTTTGGCTTGAAAAAGAACTGGCCTC
The DNA here is from genome assembly GCA_007115665.2 of Sequoiadendron giganteum. Taxonomy (NCBI): domain Eukaryota; kingdom Viridiplantae; phylum Streptophyta; class Pinopsida; order Cupressales; family Cupressaceae; genus Sequoiadendron; species Sequoiadendron giganteum. Next base: position 84,183,366 of record CM021105.1, read on the forward strand.
AATTTATGACCCTCCAAAGTAGGTCACTTGGGAATATTCTTCAGGAGCACTTCTCAGAGTGCAGAGGCAAAATTTTCAATATGGGCACTTCAAATTTGCAAACTTTGAGGGTGCCACTAGACACTAAAGATGAATTCATTTGGTTATGTAAAATATAGGTGATCGCAATACTCCAACTGGTATATATAATATTCATGGATATGTAATATATATGGATGCTAAAAGGATTTCTCTTGAAGTTTCTTGACACAATTTTTTGATTAACTTGCTTGATGAATTGTGTAAGGATAAATTTTGATCCATTTTTCTATTTTTATTTTTATTTTTTAAGTTTATGTTTTCAAAAAGTAATTGTGTTTTTTATCACATTCAAAAAGAAAATATTTTTTAACCTTTATATGAATACAAATTACATATTTTGGTTTGTTGAATTATCACTCAAAAATTCTATTCGATAACTGAATTACTACATGTTTAGTATGCTCCAATATTGTGAGAAGATGAGAACCTTGGAAAAATATATGGAATCCATTAAAAATAGAACACATAATACTTTCATAAAATTGTGTGGTTATCATTGTCCTACAAGAAATATTCGTAAAATGTAGGGGCATGCACAATATGCAATATAATTTCACTTATTAATGTATTACAAACTATATCAAATGGTATTTTCTAACTCGCTTTCATAATTCCCAATAAAAAATGGATTTTCTTCAAGTTTTTTCACTTTATTCACATGTAAAAAATAATTCTCCAACCCTACATTACAAAAAGAACACTTAAATTTATATCACAAAGTAAGATTTTGTTTAAATTTCCTTTGAATCAATTAAATTTAGTTCTATGTAAGGGACGTGTTTATGACTATTTGTAGTGGTTTCCTAGCATAGATGTGTCTTGCAACAATAGGAAGGTCTACTTAGTAACAACACAAGTTTGGGGCTCTCCATGGTATGCTTTTTTGAACTTATAAAATATTTAAATAGTTATAGAATTTTAATATTTTGAATCTTTACTATCATTTTATAAAAAAATATTCGCATCTCATGTTAGGGATTTTCCTAAAATCTATGTTAGTCTCAATGGTGTTCTTGATTGAGGTGATAATTTTAAGATGATTCAAATATCATTTTTTTTTTATCATATTTTATTCATTTAATTTATTACAAGTGGGTTATTTCTTAAGTCCAATTATTACTTTTATTTAAATACTATAATTTAATAGGAATACAATATACAAATGGTAGAAGAATAAGACCATTGATAAGGACTAGCATTTTTTGTTATCTATCTCTAGTAGGTATATTTGAAAAAATGTAACAATGTAAACATATATCAAGATGTTATGGATGGTGGTCTACACCAATATCCTTGTGTATATTAAATTGATATGTCTAACCCAATAAATTAAATCATATCTCATACAAATCTATTTGAAAATAAAAATACATGAGAAGCTATATTGCCTACATAGGGAGAAGTACATCTATGTATCTTCCACCAAGCCCTTTATAATATGAAGAAAGCTACTTAAAAAAGGTATTAATTGAGCTAGGATACAGGTGATCCCACAATAGTGGTTTACAATATTTGGCCAAACTAGACACTGAAATTATTATTTTTAACTAGATCTTCACATTCAGGCACCTATAGCGGCTAAACTGTGAGAAATTTGAAGATGATGCAAACTAGTGTCTCGTCACATTTTTTCCATAGATTCTAAATTTTTTTTTTTCAAAATTTTTGGAATCAGATTGCACTTCTTTTTCCATCTCCCACGAAATCTGGTTCTTTTCAAAAAACAACATTTTTAAAGAGTGACACACACTGTATAACGCATAACTTTTTTTCCATGAAGGATAAAATTATAATTCTTTCGAATTTAGATTTTTAACTCCGATATCTAGTGCTTCCACTTGGTTAGATATTTTTTCATTCAATTTTTTTTCTTTAATCAATTTTTGAAGTCAAACCAATTACAATTCAGACATAGCGCGATTGTATAACACGTAACCTTTTTTGTATATATCAAAATTCAATTTTTATTTTTTTGTTGGATCAAGAACTTCAATATCTGGTGCATGCATATTTTTTAATTTTTTTTTGGATAATCTGCTATTTTTCCACATGTACAGAACATAGACCTTCATTTTCGATGAAAAACCTATGTTTAATAAAACTAAAAAAACAAATACATAATAAAACCAAAACATACTAAAATTATATTTGTTGGATAGCTTGTTCTGAGGACTACTTGATTCCAGCTGGGTTTGTGAAGATTCCTCCATTTTCATCCTCAACTCGAGCTCCGAAGTGCCAAAATTTAGGTTTTTTTTGTGTCTTAGGGGGGATGAGTGATAAGGGTGGTTTGTATGAACCCCTAGGGGTTCGAGCAAACCACTATGGGTTTGCTCGAACCCCTTTTCCCATGATTTTTTGTTTTTTTTTTTGGTGGCTAAGATTCATAAAGGTTTGCTTGAACCCTGGTTTGAGCAAACCCCTTATGGGTTCAATCAAACCGGTAGGTTCGTACGAACCCCGAAAATCACATTTTTAGCCTTGGGGTCATTTTTTGTGAGTTTTCCTTCCTCACTTGAATTGTAAACCACTATTGTGGCTTCACCCATACAAATCATCTAATCATGTGTAGGTCTTCCCAACATGGAAATGGAACAAAAAATATATTTCCTATCAAGGAAAAGCTAAGCATCTGTAGGTCTTCCCAACATGTTAGAAACATAGAAAGATGAGATTGATACAACCAATTTATGATTCTTAAAGAAAAAAAAATGTACACCTTTTAAGGCATGGTTAACTCTAAAATATAGAAAAATTTGGAATCAATAATAAAAAATTATTTAGATCCATGTAATTCTTTGAAGAGGTTTAAAGGTAATACATAGAATGGCCAAATATGGTTTTATAAGATTACAAAATTTGGTTGCTATAGGAAAGGTTTTCCATGGCGAGCATTGAGCCACTACTTAATAAACTATTGGATCTTAGTTTGATATAAGATGCTTTCCTCTTATTGGGTGTAGCATTGTAAATTATCACCCTTGACAATTTGACACTAGTTTTTTCTCCCTCCTATGTGCTTGAACCTAATTATGCATTCCTGTAGCATCGAAAAAGGGTCCTTTTGCTTTTTCGTGCTCTTTTGGGTCCTCCTTGTGCATTTTGGCTTAATGTTTCCTTGATTTAGTATTTTCATGTGGATAACACATTCGCATTAGGTCTTGGACCCTCATGAACTATTGTATTTTAATGGTGCCTTGCAAAGGTGTTGTAACACACTTTCACACTTTTCTATGGTTTTATCAATTAACTAAGCATGACTAACATACTTTCAATCATAATTTATCTTAATCTTGCCTTACTTGATTTGTTGTAAAGTGTTGTAACACACTTTCACATTTCTCTAGGCTTGTGATTAATAATTGGGCTTTCTTATGCTTTAATTGACCCATTTTTTCATCCACAAGCCTTATTTATGTGTATTTTTGAGGACAATCCCAACAAAAGGCATTTAAAACATAAAAATATTGAAAACCACTTCAAATTCTTAAGGTGGGACATTTGCCATTCTGGGTGAATGAGTCCCATTTAACTAAAAATAAAATTTAATTTAAATCTTTGGCGGGATTTTATTCTCCAGGATCTAATGTCGCCTTATAGTGTTGTAATTTTGAGAATTCTTGCATAATTGAGTATAAATACAAGGTTCTCTCTCTCAGCCCCCTCGAGCATTCAGGTACTCATAATAATAAAAAATTGAGTTCACAAGAGAATTCAAGCAAGATAATTCAAGGCATTCAAGGGAAGATTATCAAGTTTTCAAGAGCATTCTTCAATCATCAATCATCATGTCAAAGATCAAGTTCTTCATATTTGTAATTGTGCTCACAATTATGATGTATAGTTCATGATCCAAGCAAGTTTTGCATTCAAGGTCTATCAACATCAAGAAAGAGTCAAGAACCACATCCATTGCAGCCATTTGAAGCATAATTGCAACACTTTATTGCTAGGATTTAGTGAGTTGCAACATCATCTTTTTTTCATTCATCATTCTCCTTTTACATTTTCTTTCATTTCAAGGTTTAATTACCAACAAGGGATTTGACCAAGGAAAACCCCTATTCTCTAACCCCACAACCAATTTTCCCTCTCTTTGCATGTGATTTATAGTTCTAGGTTGTAGATTTATCAAGAAGAAAGATTGGAAAAGTTTTCATCAAGTTTTCAAAGAAATTGGAAGTTGTCCAAGTTGTGAACAAGCCTTGGAGAAGCTTAGAGAAGGTCTACATATTAAATTTTGTAGTTTTAGACCTAGATCTAAATCAAGAACAAAAAGGCAAACCAAGAGCTACATGATCCAGTTTTGAATTCCTAGAAATTAGGAAGTGGACTGATTTGCCACTCTTGGTGAATGAGTCCCATTGTACTTATCTGTTAGGGATTTTTTTAGATCTAAGAACCCATTTTTCTGAAACTTGTTCGGACATAGTTTACCTAAAATTGGACTAATTCACCCAGCTTGGCATATGATTCCCAATTAGCTTCAATAGTGTATTTTTCAAGATTCCAAATCCCCATTCTGCATTCTTCAGTTTCCCAAGTGCACATTTCAATTTTTACAAATTTTTGTTGCATTTTACTTGCATTTCTAGGTCATCTTGAATACTACATTGTGTTTTCAAACATTTTCTTTTCCAAGTTTACACTTCATGTTCAACCCATCATTTCTTATCATTCCATCCCCTAGAATATTCCCTTTGCCAAATTTCAATATCCTTTGTATTGAAATATCAAGGGTTTGGTCTTGAGTGAAACATGGAAAAGAAAAAGTGGACCTCTCTCCTTTTAGGTCTAAAATCCTAGAAGCCCTGAGAAAGGAACCCCCATTTTTCTATTGTTCATTTTGGTGAACCTGCATTTAGAAGATCATAATTCTGATTTGGAATGCATTTAAATCTTAGATTTAACTTGCTTTAATATTGCATTCGGTTTTGCATTAGTTAATTTGCATTCTAGGGTTTCAATTTTTGCATTAGTGAAAAGCTCATTTAGCTTGCATTATTGCACTTAATCTCATTGAAAATTAGTAAAATTCTACATTTGCATCTTATATTTTCATCAGAAAACATAAAAAAAATTCTATTCAAATATTATGAATTTTTTCAAAAGAGTCAGTACCTAGACTCATTTGCCATGTTGGGCGAATCAGTCCCTTTCCATATTTTGCATTGAATTTCCTATCATTCATAGTTTAGATTTTGGGTTTCTATTTTTCTATTATTTCCTTTGTGTTTTAGTTTCCAATTTTTTTGTTTCATTGCATTTAGCTTATATTCATCTTGTGCATTGATTAAAATAAAAATTGCATTTACAACATTGTTGCATAGTCTAGAATCTAAAATTTGCATCATGGATATGTGTTTTGGAAAAATTTGGATGTCCTTAAAATCCTTAGTAGATGTGTCAATTTGTGCCTTTGGAAATGACCCTAATGACATTGAACTCACTCATGCTCACTCAACTCCTAATGCATGTCCTCCTTGATGTTGACATCATTGGAGAAGATGATAACAACATGAATAGTTCTTAAACAATTTTCTTAAAAATCTTGAGGCTAATGTATCCTTTTATCCATCCATGAATGAATCAAAACCTCCTACCATATCACCTCTTGAGACATTTGATTATTTGAATCATCCCAAAATAAAATTTGAACCTAAGTTCCCTACAACAGGTGACCCTAGTTCCTCTAAGAAAGTAAACACTCAACCCTATTATGATATCAAAGTCACACCCACTCCCATCAATATTCAAGAAACATATGGAAAATTCTTCACAACCTTGAGAAAACAAGGGTGTGATACAACAAGTGAACATAAAATTCATCAACTCCTAGAAAAAATACTAGCTAAGGAGAGTACACAAGGAATAGGATACCAAGATCCCCCATGGAACAAACATGTTCCTAAAGAAAAGGCTCCATAACAATGGTATGGTTATCTTAGATCATCATCTCGATTTGAATGTTATTCTTCCTCAAGAACAACCAATGACTCATAACAATGAGAGGATATTCTCAAGTCCTCCTTCAGAACCTTCAACTAGAGAAGTCGGTGAAACTAGCAAACACAAAAGGCCCTAAAAATTACAAAAAATGCAACCTCCTTTCCCACCACCTAAAATCGAAAGGAATCTACAACTGCTTCTCAATAAAGGATTCATAACATTACAACCTATGAATAGGTTAGACCTATATCTTAAGGATGCTAAGGTCCCACATCATGCATATCACAAAGTTCTTAGATATAGTACCAAAGAGTGTCATGCATTCCAATTAATATTAAAGAACTTTCACTTTGATGGAAATGAATCCCATCGAGTGATTGCCTAGCCTTGTTCCCCCCTTTTCATGTAATAGTTGTAGAATATCCTCTTCTCACTGGTACATGACCTCTCCCATCACCTACCTCAGCTCATTCTTGTCTCGCACTCAGTGGGGGCATGAAGCTGATAGCCTTGTCCTAGTAATGCATTTTTCCTCATCCCTTGGGTTCATCTTTCCCCTTCCACTTATATAGACTAATATTGGGAGGTGGATGACTTGCTCATAGGTTGACTCACATGTGCCTTACTAGTATTTTGCATTATTTATTTTTTCATTTTATTTTGTGTGATTGAATGTGCATAATGTGATCCCTTGTTATAGTTTGTTTCCTCCCTCTTTGTGACATTCCTCTATTTGTACCTACATTCTTCTCTATGCCACGCATCTCTTTCACTTTTCATATTTATCTTTTTCTTTTGTTTTTCTTTTGAGGATGACACAAGGCATTGAGACATTCATGTCTCCTTCATGTTGACCCAGAAGGCTCTCTTTTTGCTCTTTCCTTTTCATTTCATCTTATCTTTTTCTTGTGTTTTTGTTTTGGGGATGACACAAGGCATCGAGACACCCTATGTCTCTTCCATGTTGACCTAAGATGTTTCACTCTCTTTGTGTCATTCTTCCAATTTTATGTGTATTTGGGGGATGATGATAGTTCCAAGCTCTCTAAAATCATTGCAGCAAAGAACATATTGACCCCAAATCCATAGACCCCTTATCTATTTGGTGTTTTCATTTTTTCTCTTTTCTTTTTCTCTTGCATGACGTAGCCTTACTCAGAAACACATGAGTTGGAATAGGGCTTTCCAAGTTGGCTCTCATGTATTTCTTCTTGTTTTATTTTTTCATTTGATACTTTAAAGTAATTGCTCATAGAATGGTGTTTAAAATTTATTTAAAGTGGGGGCATACATTGGCATTATTATTTTTTATTTATTTTTCCTTTTCATGGTTCTTAGTACATCCTTCTTACTTCATACGATGTGTTTTTCGCTTTGTGGATGACATTAGGTGTGATGTCCTTGATAAGCATGATCTCTCTTAGCATATTACATTCCTCTTAGTGGCTTGATGTGACACACTACATCCCCTAAGTTGTGAATATTCTATTATTTGATTGGTCCTCTCTTGGAGACATTAGGCATAATGTTCCCTAAGTTATAGACCTCACATGAACTAAGAAATAATCCTTTGAACATTTCCTATTTTTGCATTTTGTATTAGTTTTATATGGCCACCTTGCATAACAAAACTTGCATACCTGTGGATCCATCATGTTTGTTCATGAGCTCTAAGCATACAAATTTTTGCTTGTCTCATGAAGCTCAAAAATCAAGTCATTTTGTGTGGCACCTTATTAAAGTAATCAGGAGGTATAACTTTGGTATGGTTGAGCGGGAAGCCCAATCTGAGGCATGAATTTCCCCATAGCCACTTGCATGTGTGTGTGAGTACATACTAGCCATGGGTGTATGTTTCTCACCTTTTAGGAATTCTCACCCAATGGAAAACCATGAGTTCTATCACCTTAGAGTGAGTATGCATTTTTTTTTGGACAAACATCCTAGATATGATCCACATTGTGATGGAAAAATGGTCAAATCTTGATCTATATTTCTCTTTTATTTATTTTTCATCTTTGATAGTGTATGATTGGACTTGTCATTGTTGTTTACATCATTTTCATGTGTGTTCCTTTGTGCTTTTGTTGGTTTTCCATGGGATCTTGATCTTGGGGGCTTGATCATTTGTCTTGATTGTTGTTGTATCATCTTTCTAGAATTGGTACATTGGAATCCCTCTTGGTATATGTTTCTCTACTTTAGTATGAGTTTGAAGTAGGTTCATCCTCTCACTAAAGCGGGGGCTAAATGTAGCGTTGATAAAAGGGTCCTTTGGATTTTTCATGCTTGTTTGGGTCCTCCTTGTGGATTTTGGCTTAATCTTGCCTTGATTTAGTGTTTTAATGTGGATAACACATTCACATTAGGTCTTGGGCCCTTTTGAACTAATGTATTTTAAGAGTGCCTTGTAAAGGTGTTGTAAAGTTTTGTAACACACTTTCACCCTTTTCTAAGGTTTTATCAATTAACGAAGCATAACAAACATACGTTCAATCATAATTTATCTTAACCTTTCTTTATTTGGTGTGTTGTAAAGTGTTGCAACACAATTTAACATTCTTCTAGGATTGTCATTAATAATTGGGCTTTCTTATGCTTTAATTGGCCCCTTTTTTTGTCCACAAGCCTTATTTATGTGTATTTTTGAGGATAATCTTGATAAAAGGCATTTAAAACATCAAAAATCCTGAAAACCCACCTCAAATTTCTAAGGTGGGACTCATTCACCATTCAGGGTGAATGAGTCCCCTCATGTGGGACCCATTCACCTAGGGTGGAAAATGAGTCTCCTTTAACTAAAACTCAAATTTAATTTAAATCTTTGGCAGGATTTTATTCTCCAAGATCCAATGTCAGCTTGTAGTGTTGTAATTTTAGGAATTCTTGCATAATTGAGTATAAATACAAGGTTCTTTATCTCATTCCCCCCCGAAGCATTCAAGTGCTCATCCTCATAGCAAATTGAGTTCACAAGAGCATTTAAGCCAGAGCATTCAAGGGTAGATTATCAAGTTTTCAAGAGAATTCTTCAAGCATTAATCATCATGTCAAAGGTCACATTCTTCATATTTGTCATTGTGCTCACAATTTTGATGTGGAGTTCATGATCCAAGCAAACTTTTCATTCAAGGTCTATCAACATCAAGCAAGATTCAAGAACCACATCCATTGTAGCCATTTCAAGCATAATTGCAATACTTTATTTCTAGGGTTTGGTGAGTTGTAACATCATATTTTGTTCATTCATTAGTATCCCTTTACATTTTCTTTCATTTCAAGGTTTAATTACCAACAAGGGGTTTGACCAAGGAAAACCCCTATTCTCTAACCCCACAACCATTTTCCCCTCTCTTTGCATGTGATTTGCAAGTCGAGGTTGCAGATTTATCAAGGACAAAGATTGGAAAAATTTTCATGAATTTTTCAAATCAATTCAAATTTTTCCAAGTTGTGAACAAGCCTTGGAGAAGCTTAGAGAAGGTCTATAGATTGAATTTTGTAGTTTCGGACCCAAATCTGAATCGGGAATAGAAAGACCAACCGAGAGCTATAGGATGTAGTTTTGAATTCCCAAAAATCTAGAAGTGGACTAATTTTCCACTCTTGGTGAATGATTACCACTATACCTGTCTATCATGGATTTTTACACATCTGAGTACCCATTTGACCGAAACCTATTTTGGCACAGTTTACCCGAAACTGGACTGATTCGCCTAGCTTGGCGTATCAGTCCTAGTTAACTTCAATAGTGGATTTTTCAAGATTCTAGATCTCCATTTTGCCTTCTTCAGTTTCCCAGGTGCACACTTCCATTTTTACAAATTTCTATTGCATTGTACTTGCATTTCTAGGTCATCTTGTATACTACACTATGTTTTCAAACATTTTCTTTTCCAATTTTACACTTGGTGGTGAACCCCTCATTTCTTAACATTCAATCCCCTAGAAAATTGCCTTTGCCAGATTTCAATTTCATTTGCATTGAAATCTCAAGGGTTTTTTCTTGAGTGAACCATGCAAAAGAAAAGTGGACCTCTCTCCTTTTAGGTCTAAGACCCTAGAAGCCCTAGAGAGAGGAACCCCCATTTTTCTATGGTTCAATTCCATGACCGATTTTATCATTTATCATAAAATAAAACATGTAAGACCCAAGTACGCATTTAATAGTTTCCCCTGACACTTTGGATGCCAAAAAAAGTGGGATCTAGACTATGACACCTTGCACCATTGTCCTCTTAAAATAGCCCCAAATTTAAATATGTTGGTGTCAGTAATTTATTATTTGAAATTCAAATCCTATTTGTCAGCCATTGGGATTTAATTTTTAGTAAATTAGATTAATTGCATATAAATGCATAGTATTTTAACAATTTTAATTAACAAGAAATGTACTAACAATTCAATTGAGCAAATCAAGTGTCCTTAAAGCACTCCAAGAGCAGTCAAGAGTAGAATTTGTAGAATTATTGTAGTATTTCATCATTCAAGAATTATGTTAAGTTCTATGTGATTTTTTTCATGTTTATGCATGCATTATTTTTGTGAGTACTAATGATTGTAGATATTCAAGTAAAATCAAGCTATATTGTAAAATCAAGGTGATGAATATGAATTCATTCTATCAAGGCTATCAGATCTAAGTGGTGAGTTTTAGCAAATTTTTGATTCATCATCATTTATCATTTATCCTCTATCCCTCAAAAGGATAAGCTCTCTTTATCATAAAATTTTCCATTGTGGAGGTAGAAATACAAACACATGGTTTGAGTGAGGGAAGCCCCTTTATAATGCAAACCTTCATCTCCCTTTGTGCACATGCATGAAAGTTATAGATCTAAATAGAATTGGGAGAAGATTGAAGATAATTTTCCCATTTGTTCATTCAAGCCCTATAGCTTGACAAGATATAAAAGTTCCATTATCTCAATAATTGACAAAGATCTAACAAAAATATTCGAAATGAAGAAGCCATAAACCATGGACTTGAGGCCCATGATGTCATTTTTTCTTTTCACATCCCCATTCTAGGGCACCTTTACGACCCTTGTTCACCCAGATTTGGCTCAAATTTAAATAAAAGGTGCACCAATATCTACTTTTCTCAAATTTTGTCTTAAATTTTAATTATCAATTTCCATTTTGTTTATTTTTCATTTGAGAACATTGCATTCTAATAGTTATAGTTGCATCATCATATTTTCATCAAATTTTCTTTTCTATCACTCAAAAGAATTCAAATATAGGTTTGATTGACTCACCTTTTAGGTTTAAAGTTAATCTCATACCCTTTCCAATCTAAATTCTAAATATTATGTAAGTGGAAAGTAGTTAACCCTAGTTAAACCCTAGTTTCACTTTTCCTACATAACATTTTTGGTGAACTCAACTAATTTACATTAAATATCTTCTTTAATATAAAGCATATCATTTTAGATCTAAAATTAATATTGCATTGTCTTGCATTTATCATTTAGGCATAAATTATAGCATAAAAAAAATTGAAAAATAAAAAAATTGTATAAAATATTGCATTTAAAGTTCAAATAGGTTTAAAATCAGTCATCATAGGCTATATATACATCTTAATTGCACTTAAAATTGACATTATGTTTGAAATATAATTTTAAAGTGTTCATTATATTCATTTAGAAATTGTGCATATAGTCAAAAATGTGCAAAAGTGCATTTTTTTGTTGTAAAAGGATATCAAGATGTTCATTTTAAGATTTTTCAAATTAGGATAAGTAAATTTTTGCACTTTAGATCTAAAAATTGCATTTGGGATTTGATTTTATTTCTTGAATATTTTGAAAATTACTTGCATACTTGCATTTTGCATTGCATAATCATAAATCTATAAAATTATAGAAAATTATTCACTGTTAGACCTGCACTTTCACAAAACAAAACTATTAAAGGTTTTTCAAACATTGAAACATTGAATTTAGTAGAAAATTTTACCTTTCTAGGGCATCCTTGTGCCCTAAACTAGAGCCAATTTTGGCTTAAATTTTTATAAAACATTTTCCACTGTGTTTTCTATGTGATTCTCTAATTTTGGATCTAGTATGTTTTGTTGTGACTATTCTATACCTTAGTGTTCATAGTGGGAATATCCAAGTGTTTTGAAACTCATATGAGCTTCATGACTTGGTGTCCGATTATTAATACCCCTATGAGATGAATTTATAGAATTATGTCATCCCACACTATAATTATATCTACTATGGAGCTCAAGTCCTCCAACTCTTTGAAACATGGTATTTTCAATACCCAACCAATTTTGGGCTCCATTCCTGATCCTACAATACGTATGAAAACCTCACAATCAATCAACTTTGTGGACTTAGAGACTACAATTTCTCATGTTCCTGATGAGAAATTAAAACAATTGGACAAGGATTTAGAGGGTGTTCAAGAGTACTTAAGCACTAAATATTTAGTAGGACAAATAGTCCCTATCACGGATAACCTTAGGAAGTTGGTAGATGATACTAAAGGAATAGAGGTGTTGTGTAGTCTAGATCACATAGTAGATGTTAACATCCCTAAGACAGCTAGTTGCATTCAAGAATTCACAAATTCTCAAAAAGAAGGAGAAAAACATGTTTTCCTTCACATAAACATACCTTCTATTCATACATTTACACTACCAATCATAGCTTCAATGATACAATACACCAATGGGCTAACTCCAAGATTAGGGATTCCTAGTGAGAAACCTTATAGTTTTATCACATCACCCATAAAACCTCAATATTCATCACCACTCATTAACATGCAACATACTAGTCCACCAACCACTTACACAATCCCACCAAAATCACAAAACATGTCATATAAATCAACTTTTATAAAATGTGGCATCGCTTCAACAAACAATATCCACATTGGATCAAAGTCAAAATGGTAAACCTCCACAATATCTTTAAAAAAATTTGTTGTCAATTGCTATCCTTAAAATTCCTATACCTCAAAAAATAGAAATACCCCAATTTGAGAAATAAAATGATAAGGGAGATCCTAACAACCACGTATCAAATTTTAATACATTGTGTAGTGAGTTTGTTTTTGAAAATAAGCTCCTAGCTAATCTCTTTACTAGATTATTGAAAGACATGGCCTTGGAATGGTTTTTCTCATTACCGAATAACTCCATAAATTCATTCACTAAACTTGTTAGTGTATTTCTTGAATATTTTCAAGAAAACATTGGTCCTCAAGTAACATTAATTGATTTAGTGCATGGAAAAAGGGGCCTAAATAAAAAATGAAATAATTTATATGATGATATCAATTGGTTTACTTGCAAATTTCCTATAGTCTTCTTGACGTTGATTTCCAAAGGGTGTTTATAGAAAATTTGTAACCTAACATTAGAGCCAAGATATTGTTGATGAAGTACTAATACTTTACACACTTTTGTATGGCTCTTCATGATTTATAAAGATTGGTTAGTCAATATGAAGGAACACCTTCATCGACTCCTACTTGTCTATCTACATCTATGCCTCAAAAAAATTATTAACCATTCAAGACACAAAATAAGAATTTTATTAAGATAAACAATCCTCAAACTTTTGAAATAAATGTCACTGCCACAAGTTCAACTCCCTATCAATTTATGCCGAGAGATAGGCAACTTAACCAATTTTTTGACTCTCTCCATGTAATCATGTTATAATTTATAAGAAAGAACTTAATCTAATTATCTTGGATTAGACCTGTGGATAGAACCAAGAAATTACCTTCAAAAGTTAGCCTATTTTTTTTGTCAATATTGTCATACACCTAGACACAATACTGAGTGATGTACATGCATCTTAAAAACCAAGTGTAATACCTTATCTAATCTAATAAAATTGATTTGGCTCATGTTAATGATAAAGGAAACAAGTCTATAGCTCCACCCAATCAAAATTTGTAAATTTTCACAAATCCACTACCAAATCATGCATCCATCCTTGTGTGGGTTTGTGATGACATGCATAATGATGATGATCTAGTTAATCTTGTTAATGTAATATATTCACAACCTCGTAAGGGATAAACCACTTTTTTACCTCAGATTGATTTCACACATATTGATGCATCCATACATGCACCAAATGGTCCTCTTTATATGATCAATTGTATTATTGATAAACCTACATAAGGGATACTCATTGATATCATGTTTCTAGAGAATGTGATCATTGAAGAATTCTTATTTGAGCATAAAATTTATAAATATTCTAATGAAGAATCAAAATCATGGTTAAAAGATCTTCATGGCTTCACTCTTCCTATGATAGGTTTGGTAACTCTAACACTAAAAGTTAGACCAAAATAGCTAGATGCATCATTCACCATCATCCCAATGTCAAACTAATTTTGTGAGAAGCTAGGATATCAATGGTTATACTCCATGAATTTTTCCATGTCAGTAATCAACAATAGACATAAAGTTTCCATTTGAGAATCAAATATATACAGTTCATCATAGTGCTTTTAAACCTTTGGCTTCTTGTTGGCCTGAAGTTAATCCAACTAGGTAGCTAGATTGTTTATGATGTCTTGCTTGAAGTCTGCTAACAAGTGAGTAATCTCCATCCTTGAAACTCCACTGGTAGATGACTTACCCATAGAATATTGGTATCTCTCCCCTTCTTTGAAGCTTCCCTAGAATAGTTCTGACATATCTTCTTGATATCCTCCCAAGGAACTTAGGTGATATATCCTCCTCCCATCAGGTCCAAGGCATCTGTGAAACTGTCATTAATTCCTCTCAAGAAAAGAAAATTTTGTGATTCTTCATTGAGTGTATGGTGTGGATATTTCTATAGGAAAAACATAAACCTTGAAATATAATCTTCCAAACTCTCATCCTCCTTTTTCTGAATTCAAAAAATGTCATCTCCTCTCATGTCACTGCCTTTGTAATAATCTTTGTATTTCTCATGGAACTTTGTCTTCTTGTCCTCCCAAGTCTCCACAGTATCTCTACCTAGGCTCATGAACCATCTTAATGCAACTTCTTTCAAAGTGGTAGGGAATAGCTTAATCCTATGGGCATCAGTGGTATAGTCATAACTCCTGTAGAGTATATCAAACTCAAACAATAATGTATCAAGATCTTTTGTGACAAGTCCATAGAACTTAGGAAGGACTGAAGTAGGAATATTCTTGAGGTTGTCTACTTCATTCTAATGAGAAATGGGGAAAGGAAAAGCTGGTCGGTTATGTCTGTTAGGTCCATTTCCATTTGCATCCTCCATGCCTTCTTGATGAAGTTCCAAAGCAAAGGGGTCTTCAAACAGATTTTGATCTTCAGAGGAAACTTCAGAGTTGGTTAGAGTTGTAAATGTATCAGCAAAAAGCTGTGGCTCTTCTTCTTCTTCATTTCTTGGAGGGTTCTGATACTCAAATATTTTCAATAGATCAGGATTGTTAGGAAGCAATCTCCCACAAGAATCTCTCCTTTCTCAATGCATACGGTATCAACTCACTATCACTTAACTCACACAAAAAATTGGTAAAAGAATAGGGGGTCATAACTCTTCTAAACAAAGTGTATAGTAAGAAAAACTTCCAGAAACACTACAACAAGGAAAACTATCAATGACTCCCAAGAACTTCCTAGTTTGACACCATCCTTGACAATGGCACCAAAAATGTTGGCCCCCTATAATGTTTTAAAAACTAAGACCTTACAGCTGTGGTTCAGAGATTGGACATCTAATTTGAATAGAAATTTCAATCATCATGAAGGTGCATTTAAATTATCAATCCAGGGGTGTAAACTTGAAATGGGTTAGCACTATATGTGCACTAGGAATCCAAAGTATCCATATTCATCTTAGAGCTAAGAAAGACATAATAGTGAAAGTAAATTGCTTGGAAGGAAATAACATAAATGTTGAACATCAACCAATAACTAGGCTAAATTGAAATGCTTGACATAAATGAAAATCTAAGCAAACAAACAAGAAACTACTTTTTTTGCTTTGGTTGCAAGAACACTCACATAATGGAATTCTAGTGGCTACAGGAACATTCAGTACTGGATTCTTAACTAATTACTAAACAAAAAATACTTACTAAGTGGGTCCCCTTGGATAAGTATTCCCTAAAACTAAAGTAAACTTAGGTGCATGAACTTATAACTTCATCTCATTCATTGGAAAACATGGGTACAATTAAGCAACATGACTACACATTATAAAAAAACTAAGAGTGTGATTACATCATCAAATTAGCATTCTTTTACTAGCTACCTAAATCAGAAGGAAAATATGAGCCTTATTTAAACACCTAGTAAGGCAGTCAACTCTAGCAGACGTGAAGGACACCACATTAGGGGAAACGTGGAAAAGAGTAGAGGCGGCTACACATGCACCAAATTTTTCAGGCATGTTCTCCTTAATGCGAGTTTGCATAGCAGTAATGCCTAAGCTCACTCAACAATAATTAAGAACATTATAGGGAGGTTACATTTGATTTACATGAGGAATCTCCAATTGTCAAGAGTCTTCCCTCCATTAAATGACCACCTTGTTGATTGATATGGAAGATGCCCAGCTGGCGGAATCTTCTTGAATTACAAACCTTAATTATCTACATGACAATGTTAGTACGCACAAAAAATTCATATCCACAATCATCTTTAAAGTGGCATTCATTAATCGCATGTAAAATTAACACAATCAATTCATATAGCATGCCAATATCATTTGAAAGTTATGAAAATAATTTCATGTTCAATGTCTATGGTTTCAAGGAAATATTATGAAAAGATCAACTCCCAAGTATAAAATTCCTATAAAAATTGTAGGAAATAGACAACTATCAATAATTAAACCATAAACTAGACTCATCATTCCCACCAACCTAATGTATTGTTGGTCCTTCAATAGAGGAAGAGTTGAGCTTTTGTTTGGTCAATGCTTTGAAATTGGAAACTGCAAGTTGTCCCACATAAGTTTTTGTTGTATCTGAATTAGGATCCCAATAGAACCCTTCTTGTCTCTCCAGCTTGTTCCATCTCTATCTTTCATCAGCTATGTCATACCTATAAAACCTATAACTTGGCACCGACCACAATAGGATAGGTGGCTGAAAAATTAGTGGAAGCTAGAATTTCCCTTTTGTTCTTCCAATATGCATATATCTATCATTAGATAGGCTATTCCACCTCTGAGACAAGTATCCCATTATAGAGTCTCCTGAGGTTCTTGCCATCTCCTCATATTATTTATATATTACCTCTCTCTCAGGAAGGATCCTACTACCATAGCTTGGTAAGTATAAAATTTTGTGCCAATCCTTAAAAATATCTCCTATATTTTTGGACTTAGCCCTAATGGGCAGGAGAATGCTGGATTCAATTTGCCTATAAGCCCTATACTTTTTTCCCCAACTTATTTCATTTTGTATCCAGTACATGAATGTCCTTCATTTGTCATCCCCAAAATATAACAATGGATTCCACTCATGGTCTTTGGTTACAACATAATTATGTAAATAAAATTCACACAACAAAATTTTCATCTCAGAAGAAGCAATCTGAAAAGAATTAAAAAACTCAATAGGGGTCTCCATGGATGGGTTCAGACATGAAACAATTCTTGCTAGCTTGAAACAAAGATGCCTCTCCTTTAAATACAGGGCATAGACCCTCAGAGGAGCCCTGCATTCTAATATTTGTGGTACTAATGTTGTCATGTCATCCACCTTCTTCTTTAAAACAACAATTTATGCATTCTTATCATCAATCTCTTCATCTTTTTGTTCATTTTTCTTCATTAGCCTGCATTTTTCTGTTTTCCATTCCTCTTCCCTTATTTTTATTTATTTCCATAAATTCAAGATTACTTTGTTCATTGAAAAATTAGAGGGCCTATGTACTCCTACCATCATTTTACATGGAATTTGTGCTTTCTCTTGGTAGAGTACCAACTGCAGGGCTTCGGTTTGCTCAACCAATTTTGGCTACAAGGCCTCAAGTTCTTGTTCTTGCTCATGCTATAGGAAATATTGCTATAGGACTTTCTAATTTTCCTCACACACCTGGTTTTCAACTTGTTCTGTAATATTGGCAAGATTTGCCAATGTTAATTTTGTTGCTTCCTCAAACATGTCCTTTTCTTCTACATTTACCTACTCCATTGGAGCTTCTGCATCCTCACGTGACATTTTTCTAGGTCCAGGGCTTTCCTCCAGAGGCACACTAAAGGATGGCCCAACTAAGCTTGATGTTTTGGGAGGGCATTCATTTTTTTCTTTTTTTGCAAGAAGAACAGTGTCAACCTTCCATTTCTTGGAGCTTGGCACTTCTTTTTCTACCATTTTCTTTTTTCTTTTTCTTTCTTTATTTCTGCCTTCTTCTTCTGTGCCCTAGTTTTCATTAGGGTGCTATTAGGGACATCATCCTCATAATCAGGAGAGGAACTCTCTTTATCAGAATGCTCTACCTTAGAAGAACTAATCTCAATAGTTTTTTTGGCTATAGGAGGGTTTCCACTAGGGCTTGCATCAAAAGTTGAGGCACCAGGAGTGGTCCCAACATTGTTCCTTTGACTCCCAACCCTACGAGGTTGAGGAAAAAACCTAGGTAAAAAATTCTCTAGCCTAATTTGATCAATACTAAAAAAACCTTCCCAAGAAATATCAGACACATCATGCAAAGACTTTTCAACTAATAATTTGATTAGATAATGGTGGGAGACAAAATTGTCCCTATCTTTCTGGGTCTCTGCTGTCATGATCAAAAGAAGGTGTAATAGCACATTGGGAACATTCATTCTCCTTTCATTCCTCATGTGGTTTAGGAGCTTAAAATGCATGGAATGTAAATTCAATTGATGACCTTTGCAAGTAATATACTTCACAATATACACAACTGCTTGCATCCATAGGTTAGGAAAAAAAGTCCTCTTCACACCTTGTTTGTCTATGCTCAACGAAGGGTCATTAGGTTTTGTACATTTGGCCCTAGTCGACCTAGCATCTCTAGCAGTAGGGTACTGTTCACCGTTCATAGGTAACCCTGTAACTTCTGCAATAATTTCCTCTATAGTTGTGACTTCCAACCCTTTTACCGTGGCCTTTCCTTCAGACAATGTTTGAGCGAATTCCAATGCAACATCTTCATCAAAACCATTCAGCTTTAAGAAATCGTCTAGCCATCCAAAGTTTTTAAACTCAGCCAGGCAAGGCACATCCTATAGTAGTACATCATGAACTGTGGGTTCATTTTTAATTAACCCACCTCCCATTGTCTACAGTCAAATAGTCACTGTGCAAAGTTTTTTCTTCCTACAATTTTTGTCTGAAAACCAAACTTCTTCTTCCTGCAATGCTGCTAAATTCTCAATGTTGGTATCATTTGAATTTTACCTTTTGGATTAAGATTATGATAGGAGAAATTAAATAAATAAAGGAGTAATAAATGCAGGCTATGATTAAGGAAAATGGCAGCGGTGGATTGTCATTTCACACATACAAGCTATCATCTCACTCAGAATTCAAATTGGCTTAACAACTTAATTTTTTTTTATGTGAACCAGTACAGAAAAATATGTAGACATGGAATTCATACATGCCCCACCAACCTAAATTGACACATGTGTCCTCACATGTGAGGCAAAATGTTGATTTGAAGGTGAAGGGAATAATTGCATGCTATGGGGAACGTTCCATATTAATTCACAACAATTAAATAAATTCAATATAAGACAATTAAGATATATCAATTGATGCACATGTACCTAAATTCGTGGAATATTTATTGCAAAGATCATGGAGAAAGTACTGATCACTTTCAATAAATCAGTTGAGCAATTAATGAGAGTAGAGAAAAATGAGGTGGAATGAAATGAATTGAAGTGAAATGATGGTGGCGAGGTGGAAGAGAGAAAGGTGGAATGAATGGGTGGATGGGTGAAGAAGTGGACCCCCACTAAAGTGGAAGTCTTTATTATTATAATTTTCATACCTTAATGAGCCGAAAGAAGGGACAATAGGTCCACTTCCTTCTCCTGCAGGAAGTTCAGGTGTTGCATGCTGAGTGAATTACTAGACGAACTCTTACTTAGAATTTGGCTTGTGATAAAATCTCAGGCCATGACCATTTACCAATAGCTTAAGCCTAACAGGGTCAATGGTATTAATCTAAACAACTCCATTTGAAAATACTTCAGCCACCTCATATGGTCCAAGCCACCTTGTCTATAATTTTCTTGCATTATCCTAATATCTTGAGTCATAGAGCACTGCCCAATCTCCAGACTAAAATTTCTTATACTTAATGAATTTATCATGCCACTATATTCGTTGAGTCTACGCTACCTCTCTATGATGGAAAGCTTCCTCCCTCATCTCATCCAAAGCATTCAGCTGCATGATTCTATCTCTTTATGCTTCAGAAATATCCATGCCCAATTCTACTGCAGTCATAAGAGTCTTATACTCAAATTCAATGGGAATCATGGCTATCTTTCAATAAAACATCTCAAATGGAGTGAATCCTGTAGTTGTTTTCCAAGTGGTTCTATAAGCCCAGACAACTTCTGGTAGCCTGCTTTCCTAATCCTTTTTATGGATAGCCACTATTTTGGTCAAAATGGCTTCAATTTATTTGTTGGTCACCTCAAGTTGGCCATTGGCTTGGGGGTGATAAGGAGTAGACTTCTTGTGCCTAATGTTGTACTCATTGACTAGTTCTATAACAAGGGTGGAGGTGAATTGAGTCCCTTGATCAATCACTATCTCTCTTGGAACCCCATACCATGCAAAAAATTCCTCATACAAAAATTTTGAAACCTTATTAACTCTTGCATGCTTCATGGCCTTAACTTCTACCCATTTAGTTACATAATCAGTGCATACCAAAATATAGGATTTACCTTTTGATGGAGAATCAATGGGTCCTACAAAATCCAATCCCCACATATCAAATGGAGTGATTACTACCTGGAGGTAAAGTGGCATCTCATCAAATTTGGTTGGTCGGTCGATCCTTTGGCATCTATCATACTTCCTTGTATACCTCCTTTCATCCTTTAGGAGTGCTGGCCAGTAATATCCTGTGTTCAAAATCTTCATTACTATCCTCTTCACTACAAAATATCCTCCTCAAGGTTCATTGTGACATGCATGCAAAATATCAAATGTTTCATATTCTCTCACACATCTCCTCATGACCTAGTTAGGTCCAGTGTAGAACAAACATTGAGCAATCCATGAGAAAGGAAAATATTTTTGAATGAGCACTCTCCTCTCTTTTGGAGAGAAGTGAGGAGGGACTCGCCTTGTGACCAAAAAATTAGATATGTTAGCATACTAGGGTGCCTGAACACTGATGGAAAATAAGTGATCATTAGGGAAAGAAACATCTATGACTTGATTTTCCTCTGATGTGGTCAGCCTTGAAATAAGATTTGCAATGACATGAGCCTTCTCTAGTTTATCCACAATGGTTATGTCAAATTCTAGCATCAACAATAACCATCTTGCTAGCCTTCCTGAAATCAAAGGCTTATTCATGAGATATCTAATGGTTGCATGATCGGTGTGCACAAAAAATTGGTAGCCTGTTATCTAATGTCTAAATTTGTTTAAAGCTTAGATCACTGCTAACATTTGTTTTTCTATCATCGTATAGTTGAATTCAGCTCCTTGCAGGTTTTTGCTAACAAAGAAAATGGTGTTTTCAATAGCTCCTTCTTTTTGTCCTAGGACTTCTCCTATAGCATAGTCTAATGCATCTATATTGATGTGAAAAGGACACTCCCAATTAGGTCCCTTGATCACAGGAGCATGAATCAAAGATTCTTTCAAGTCAGAAAATGCCTTGTCATAGTCTTCTGTCCATTAGAACTCAACATCTTTAGTTAAGAGATTATACAATGGTGCTGCCATTTTTTCTGAAGTCCTTGATGAACCTCCTGTAATAACTTGCATGTCCTAAGAAACTCCTAACATCTTTTTTTTTTTTGTAGGGATAGGTAGATTTGTAATCACCTTAATCTTTGTAGGATCTACTTGAATTCCTTTGTGAGAGATGTACTGGCCAAGAACTACACCTTCTTGCATCATCATGAAACACTTCTCACTATTTAAAGATAGATTGTGGTCTTCAAATCTCTATAGGACTCTCTTATTTCTCAATGCTTCATTGAAATCAACACCATAAGTAGTGAAATCATTCATATCAATTTCCATCCAATCATGAGAGATGTTGAAAAATATGCTAATGACTACCCTTTGAAAAGTTGCAGGTGCATTGCATATGTCAAATGGAAGTACCGAATAGGCATAGGTTCCCCACAGATAGGTAAAGGTGGTCTTCTACTGGTCCTTTGGTGCAATTTGGATCTGGTTATAGCCACTGAATCCATTAAGAAAAGAAAAGTATTGCTTTCCTCCAAGTGAGTCCAAAACTTGATCTATGAATGGTAAGGGAAAATGGTCCTTTTTGGTGGCAGAGTTAAGTTCCCTGTAATCAATACAAACTTGCCACTTCCCTCCTTTTTTGGGCACAATCACCAATGGGGACACCCACTAGCTATCTGAAATGGGGTAGATAAATCATGCATCTAGCAATTTTTGTATTTCCCCTTTTACTATTTCTCTCAATGTAGGGTTAATTCTTCTTTATGGCTGCCTCACTGGTGTACAATCATCTCTTATGTATATCCTATGAGTGAAAATCTTAGGATCCAATCCCTTCATATCATGATAGTCCCATGCAAATGCATTTTGGTGGGTCCTTAGCAAGTTTTACAATGACAACTATTGTTCTTCACTCAATTTACTGTTGATATTTAGATATTTCCCTTTTGATACTTACACTTGTCTAGTTAACTCTACCATAAATGCTTCACTAATGCTTGGTAACTTGAGTTCATGTGGCAGTAATGCATGAAACATACCTATTGCTATAGGAAATTTAGCTGCAAGAAAGGAATCTATAGGAAGAGCGATTGTAGGAAGAGCGACTGCAGGAAGAATGGTTGTAGGAAGACCGGTAAGGAGTGTTTTCACTGTACAAGAAAAATCAGATACATGAGAGGGTGATGCTTCCTCTACCTAATAATGGTTCTGAATTATGTTAGACAATATTTCATCTTCATCTTGAAGCTGCAGGAAAGGATTTTTGTTGAACATCATAAGCTATGCCACATAATTAACTTCCTCGGCCTCTTCACCAACATGTGTCCATACTGGATCATCCTTATCATGGGATGGCTGAGAGGGAGGGTAGAGAACAATATTTTTGGTGCTCTTTCCATTAGAAATGGTCATGTCTCATGTTCAACATCCAATATAAGCATCTTCTATTTCTAACCATGATCTTCCAAGAATAATGAGGTACCCACCTAGTGTGGCTTTAGGAGAAAGAATCACAAAATCTGATGGGTACTCCCAAGAGTCTAGAGTTACTACTAGATCTTCCACTATACCATCAGGCTTAATAGTAGAACTATCAACAAGTTGTAGGACAATAGGAGTAGGTCTCATACTTACAATATTTAGTTGTTGCAGAATGTCCTTAGTCATCACATTTATTGCTACTCCCAAATCAATCAAAGCATTCCTTATCTACATCCCATTTATAAAAACTCCTACCACAGGACTCCCTGGGTCATTATACTTGGGAACAATCACTTTCCCAAGCATGTTTTCAGCATGCTGTCCCACCACATGAACTGTAGTGGGGTCTTTCTTCTTCCTATCCAGTTTCTTAAGGAATGCTTCCTTGATTGATTTTCCATATATGGGAACATATTTTATGGCTTGAAATAGAGGTATCTAGACACATATATGCTTCAACTGATCTAGAATGTCAAAATTTGTGTCCTCCTTTTCTTCCTTTTGTTTCACAGAACTTTCCAACCTCTAGGAAATTGTGGTTTTGGCTCATTTTGCTTGATTGGAACTAGTTCAGGATTTTTACATGCATTTGGCTGAATGGGGATATTAAGAGGCTCCTCCTCTTCCACAAGAAGATCAGTGATAATAGGTTTGGAAGGGGTTGGCAAAGTAGTTCCCAAACGTAAACAGATGCCACTTACACACAACATATGCAAGGAATTGATTTGGATCGGCAGAGTATACTAGCTGGTGTTGTGGTTTATTATTTGGGTTAGGTGTGGGCTGAGCTGGTAGTTGAGTAGGTTTAGGTGTATTTGAACTTGAATTAGCAATAAGAGGAATTATAGCAAGTTGTTGGGTCTGAGAAGGTGGCTGCATTAATTGGTTGACTTGTTTGCCCATTGTTGTCCTCCCCTCCATTGAGATGTTTGCTTCTAGTTTCTTGCAGGTGGCTACCAATTTCCTTGAAACTACTGCCAATTCCCCCGATGTTGTTGCCACCAGGTTGGATAGTTATGGTGATTGGGCCAAGCATTTAGAGGGTTATTGTTTTCAAATTTTCACCATAGCTCAAATTGACATAAATGGTTAACTTTGATTCATTTAAAGGTGAAAGTTTCAGTTAACTTCTGCATTTAATCATTGCATATTTTGAAGTCAAAGAAAATAGTTCAGTTTGAAGTACAATGTGTTTAAGAGTTTTAGTCTACCATTCAGTGATCACAACATAAAAGATATACCAATATGGTTTATATTCATTCTGAAATGATTCATATACTTTACATATTTCATTCTTTGCAAGAAAGCAATCATTATTTGCAAGAAATAACATATGAATTATACAAGATTGCAATTGCTACATTTATTTTCAGTATTTGTTCCTATGTACTTTTAGATATAGAGTACATCAGTGTTTGGTTACTTGTATTTCATTGAGATGGATCACTTACCATATGGACACTCTTGCATTCAAGAGGTGACCTTCCATTTTCACTTGATTAGTTCTTCTTGAAGACTATTGGTACTTGTTCCATCTATATCTTTGAGTTCTTGATGTTTTCCTTAGTTTTCAATTGGATTTTGAAAAGATAAAAATTGTGACCTCCCTCTTTCGCTTCTAGGGTTTTGGACCTAAAAGGAAGAGAGTTGATTTTCTTGGTCTTTTCACTCAAGAAAAACCCCTTGAGATTTCAATGCAAAGGAGATTAAAATCTAAGAAAGGGAATGTTCTAGGGAATTGAATGATGTCAAATGAGGGGTTCACCACCAAGTGTAAACTTAGAAAAGAAAATGTTTGAAAACTAAATGTAATATGCAAAATGACCTAGAAAATACCCTAGAAATATAAGTAAAATAGAATAGGAGAACAAAATATGAATAGTGTGCACCTAGAAACCTTGAAGGAACTAGAAGTAGCTCTAAAATTCAGGAAATGCTAACTTTTTGACCAACCGAGACTCATTCACTAACCTGGGTGAATCAGTTCGAGACCCGAATTTATGTGTGATAGATTATTTTGGAAAAAAAAGGGTATCAGAATCTATAATTTGATTTGACTAACAAAAATAGTGGGAATCATTCGCCAGTCTTGGTGAATCAATTTCATTCATCTTTTTCGGGATTTAATAAATCTGATCTACACTTCAACACCTAGCCTTCCCTTCCAGCTAGAGTTCCCAATCTAGATCAGTGAAAAATACCTACAAAACATAATTTGATTTGATTTGGTAATGGGGGGTTTTCTTTGGTCAAACCCCTAGTTTGGTAATTAAACCTTGATAAAGATAATGGAATATGCATGAAAACCATAGCCTCAAGTGTGTCTAAGACTAAGAAATCTGAAACATGATGCAATCTATTCTAACATGAAAGAATATGAGGCAAGAATGGAAATGAAGAGATGAATGATTCACTTGTGATGATCTCCAATCACCCCAAATGAATCTCGATGATTCTTATACCTTCGTTAGATTGAATGTAGAGTGATAATGGAGGATGGAATCACATAGGAAACAAGTCTTTAGGCTTGACTCGATGGCTAGTTGCATCTCCCCAACCTAGAATCCATAATGATTCATCATAGGCATCCATGATCAACCCTTGAAAATTCTAGATCTTGATTGAAAGTGAGCTTGAAGACCTACAAAAACACTTTAATGTTGCTCCATGAAAGCTTGCTTGAAGATTGTTGATGCTTGATACTTGAAAATAATTTCTCAAAGTGCTTAGAGATTGATAAAAATGACTTGGAAGCTTGCTTTTATAGGCATCAATGCCTAATTGACTATTATTTAGATCCCAAAGCCCGACATTCATCAAAGACCTAAATAAAATTGATGAATTCCCACTCAAATTTGAAAAAGGCCCCAAATGGGACTCATTTGTCATCCTTGGTGAATGGGTCCCACCTAAGGGGACTCATTCGATCTAGGTGGCGAATGAGTCCCACATTAAGTTTTTGAGGTGGGTTTTTAGTTTTTTCAAGGTTTTAATGGATTTTATATGATTTTTGAGTGAAATGGGCCTTAGAATATAAATGGTGATTTTGAAGGTTAATTAATGCAAGGGTGCCAAAATAGGTCCAAATTAAGTGTGAAATTACCTCTTTTTTTAAGAGTGCACAATTTTGTACACTACAAATTTGAGTAGTGTCATTGGGGGCAATCATACAGATTCTAGTCTTCTTGATCTTGATCATCATATGTTTCAGCAAAGGTTCTTCTTTCAACATTTCAATAGTCATTCTACGACAATGTTTGCAACTTCTTCATGCTTTAGTGGTGTTTTTCATGTTCATCCTTTGTTCCTATCTTTTGGGACAATTCTTCTTGGTTGGAGGCTTCTTCATCCTTCACTCTTGTTGGAAGCTTCGTCAGTCCTTCACTCTTGTTTAGAGGCTTCTTAGTCCTCCACATGTATTTCTCTCTTTTAGAGAGGAGTTTTTCCCATGAGGTTTTCTCCCTTTCTCCTGTTGTGAGAGATCTTTTACATTTATACATGGGTACCTCATCAGGCCTAGTTTTCAAGACCCATCTTGAGCTTTCATTCATTTGTCATTAGTTTTTTAGTTTCTCCCTATGTTCATCTTAAAGGGGGTGTTAGAGTAATAGGTTGTTTACTTAATTAATTTAATCATATTGATTAATTAATTAAGTCACCTTTATTTTATTTTCACTTAAACTAAACTTAGGCCCTTTAATAATTAATTAATATTTAATTATTCATCCTAGGGTTCTCACTTTTAGGGTTTTGATCTCCTTTCATAAGGATTGATCTCTTTGTAACTATTATTTTGGTTAATGCATTTTTGTTTCGTGTTTGCAGAGCACCATTCCTATGTCTCTTGATCTCCTTTGGTGACAATTTATTTTCTTACAGGTGTTCATTGGGATCCGTGAGGCTGGATTATCAACTTCTACAAAACTACCTATCCTTTACCATATCTTCCAACTTAAGAGGATGTGATAATAGTACCCTAAAAACCCTTATTGATGATATTATACCTTTAAAAATCTATTAAGTGGTCAAATTTAGGGAAAGTCCTAGGTCAAGGTACTTTGAACTTGTGATCCCCACTTCAATGAGTGAAAAACACGTAGAAAAGGGTGTCTAGTGCATGGATAATGATATTATTCTAAAAAATCCAACTTACATGTTTTCGTCATCCTTTTTCTTGTGTGACATGATCTTGATTTTAATATTTGGGCAATAAAACATTCCAAAAACTTAAATTTAAATGAGTCAACCTACATTGAAGTTTATTCCTATATTTCCTTATTTAAACATGAAACTTTATTGTAAAAGACATACAATTACAATTATAACAAATATTTTCCAAAATTAAGATCCTATTTTATAGATTTATAAGAAATTTTTCACATTTATATATTATATGATCACAATGATTGGATTTTGAAGCATGTTGAAGAATAAATTCAAACCTAGATTTTGTGAATAGCTTTAGAATATTTCAATCATATTAGGACCTAATTTCAGTAGGCTCTCTCCTTTAGAATTTGATCATCTTTGTGTCCTAAGCAAGGTATTTTGTTGTGTTGATTTTTCTTGAGTATTTGACTTTCTCTTGGGTTGGATCTTTCATCTCCTTCATTGTTTCATATAAGACTCCACTCTAACCAGCTTGAGTAGGGTTTTTTTGAATTATTTTACATGTTATTACTCATCGCAACCTTAGATACACTTAATATTTAGAGAGAACACTTTTATCAATTATCAAATCAATTATTTTTGTTGGTAGAAATACCAAAATGAGGGTTTTACCAAGGAAAACTTCTATATAGCCACCCTTCTTCTCTCTTTGTAGGGTTTTGTAGTTTTAGGTGTGAGCGTTACAAATTTCAGAGAATGACTATATTTTGAAGACTTGGGCCTTTTAGATTATAATTAAAAGTGCCAAAAACCCCTCAAGATAGGGTTCCTGGCACTCTTGTCTAGTTATTCTAGGCTCTATTCTCTATGAAAAGTTTCCCTCTACATGCTCTTTTTTGATCTACAACTATTTCATCAATTTTTTTTATATGTATAAATTATCTACATTTTAGGTTATATTTTCATATTAATTAGGTTAATTAAATCACATTCAATCATTCTACGCTCTTTGCAACAAACGAACAAAACCTAGGTAGATTGGCTCTCCTATGAGGTAGTTAGTCAATCATAAAACCTTTGTTGGTTTGTGTTCTAAAGTTAATCAAATAAAGGATTGATTTGGGTTAATTTACTAGTTAGATCTATAATCTCATTTATACTTAATAATGGTATTCACAGTATTAGAATATTTGTTTACCTTTTAAGTTCCTTTGTTATGATTTCGACCCAAGATCATAACAACAAAAACACCTCCTAAAACCTTGTGCTTCAACAAAAACACTTACACACAATGAATCCAATTTATATTATCAAAGAGATTGATAAAAGAGTTAATTAAAATGTATAATGTAACTTTTATTATATAGGAAAGGAAGAGGAAATCCACCTATCATGTGGATTGAAAAGTGCCCCATGATGTGGCACAAATAAGTAGACAAGTGTCCTATAGGTGTCGAACTTTGGATCATTTGGAATGCATAAACTGACAACCTATTCGGCCAAGTCATCATCCTTGATGCAAAATGTTGAGTGACCTTTGAGGTGAGATGGAAAGTATTCCAACCTCAAAATGTATGTACAAGAGGCTTACCAAACTCTTTGGTAACCTCTAGAGGCCTAAAGGTTGCACATTCATTTAGACAAGATGATGTCTAACCTCGTCAATCTGAGCACACTTAAGTATAGTGAATAGATAAATTATTCACTCTAACACCCCTCCTTAAGTGATACTTGGTGAGATCAAAAAAGTGTAAATAGATAGAAGTGGGTTGCAACTACGAGGCTTGTTGAGGTACCCATGTACAATGCATTCTCTCACAAATGGAGAAAAGGGAGAAAATCTAGTGGGAAAAAAATCCTCTCCAAAAAAGAGAAAGAGATGGATTTAAGATCTTCTGAAATGATGTCCCATGGTGATAGGAACATCATGATGAAGAACTCTTGAAGAATGTAGAAGCTATAAATTCTATCAAAGATGAACTAGTGTTTTTGGGAATCAACAAACCTCCAAAAAATGTAGATCAAGATAAGAGATACAAAAGACCACATGTGTGAACATATGAACAATACTCAACCACGAATACATAAATGCCTATGAAGTTGAAAATATAGATAGTACTATGATTCTAGAGTAATGCATAAGTGACACCTATACACTACTAAAATATGCATCATTGTGCTCTACATAAGTACTAGAATCTTAGAAAATATGATCCACTAAAATAATCCCCCATATGAGAGATCAAGATGGAAGGTCTATGAGACCCCCTATAAAGAAGTTTTCTCCTCTTATTCATTGAAATAAGCATTAGCATAAAATTGTCATAATCTCCCCTTAATGATAAGAGATATAAGTAGACCAATTGAAATCAAGCACAAGAGTGTGTATGGAATTTAAATCCAAAATTAGGTCCTAAAGATGTACAAGAAACTGAAAAAGGGTGTGCATCAAAGCACACATGCATGAGGCGAGAATCACAGGGGACCATTATGTTTTTGTAAAATGAAGGCAACACACACCATGTGGAGAGAATCATGAGGATCCATGACTTTGATGTCAAATCAGGGCTCTACATTACCCCCCATTACACTTTATAATTCAGTGTAACTACAAAATTCCCAAATACCCTCCCTAAAGAATACATTCAATTTTCATGGCACTTTATGTGAATGCATTTACAAACTTACTTACTTTTTTAAGTTCTTACAAATTTATGTCATTTATGTCATGAGATGGATAATTAAGACATAGATTAAGTATGTCTTAAATTAAACCTTAAGAAAATATCAAAAGCTTAAAATGAAAATCCCCATTAAAATGACCCCCCTCTCCCATTTGCGAATTATTGCAAAACAAAAAAATTCCCCCCTTTACTAAAGTTTGACAAAATAAATAATTAAATTGATGGTTTACAATGTATGGTAACTAGCAAAGCTAAATTTTTGAAAGAAAAATTAACAATGATTAGTGTGATTCTCACAAGATTATGGACTTTCAACTAGTAAAAAGGAGGTGTGACTCTTTCTTTGTGCCTGATGTGGCATTCTTTAAAAAAATCATTAAAGTGGAAATAAATCTACATGTGCAAATAAATAGCAACTTGACTAAGTCAAAAGAAGAGTCATTCCAATGAGGTAGTTGTGTTGGGTTCGTTAAAGAGTGCAACCACGTGGATGCAAATTGACCTCTGTTGAAGATGTCTCTGGTTGTGTGAGGACTTGGTGCCACTTTTGAAGGCTTTTAATGAGCAGAGAGACCACATTTTTTCTCTGCAGCAAACCGTGTGATGAAGGATGACCTGCAGATGTCTCCGAGCACCTTTTAAAACATAATGATCTGCCTCACGCCTTCTATAATCTGCAGATCAATGGAGAGCCATATAGGACAATGCATGTGCATGTGGCGTCATTGTTGAAGAGGACGCGGGCTTTGTGAGCAGGGAGGCCGATTCAAATCAAAGAGAGCATCTCTTTGAAGCCAATACCATGCTCATGCATAGTTTTTCAACATCAAACTTCTGCTGATCTGGAATACATTAAATGCCTCCAAATACAACCGAAAAAAAAAAATCATGCATCAATATTTCTCATACAAACGCCCCAGCATAGTATGCAAGCAGTTGGGTGGAGGTTAATGCAAATATATGGGGCTACAATCCATGCACATGGAGTTTGTAGAAGGTAGAAAGATTGGTGAATGGATTTATAACATGTGCTCTTTGAGTTTGATGCTCAAAGGTAACATAAAATGAAGCCGCTCAGAGGATATGGACTCTAAAGCACAGATGCCATAAGCACTTGTAATTGGAGTTTCATGGCAGGTTTAGACGCCTTTTATTGTAAGATTACTAACTCAATATGAAATATTTGGTTGATTCTTGCATTGTCTTCACTAGATCTGCAAAAATTTAAAGCTACTGAGCAGAAGGAACTACATCTTTCACCTCTCAATCGAGGTTCTACACTTACAACCATTGTGATTCAAAACGCCTTTGCTGAATGATTCATGCAATACACAGAGGTGTGATGGACATGATTCTACCGCCTTCAGCTCAGATGTTGAGATGCATGCACAACAAGCTAAATATTGCATGTAATTTGATTTAATTATGCATGTTGTATTATCCACGACCATTGTGAATTTTGAGAAACAGAGACTTGTGCTTGATATAGTAGTTCACGGCCTGCAAGGAGATCTATCACAAATGGCACGATGGAGATGAGTTGCATATGACCACGTTATCACTTATGGCACAATGGAAACTATTGTTTGCCTACAAAAAAATATAGATAAGACCCTCTAATATCTTCTCTAAAATATTAACCCTCCAATGGAGGTTATTTTTACATGCAATTCAAATTGCATGGAACTCTAATTAGGCTTGATGCAAGTTTTTGGAAAAGGTTTTTATGTATGGTTTTGATACAATGTTAGGAATTCCTCAGAAGATCATAATTGTAAAAATCTTATGCTTCCACAAGAACACTTGTATATGACTCTGATATACATTATCAAAGAGATTGATGAGTTAATTAAAGTTTTAATGTGACTTTGCTTATATAGGCAAGAAAGAGACAATCTACCTATCATGTGGATTGACAAGTGCCCCATGATGTGGCACCAATAAGTAGGGAAGTGTCCTATAGCTGCCAACCTTTGGATCACTTGGAATGTACAAACCAACAACCTATTTGACCAAGTCATCAACTTTGATGCCAAGTGTTGAGTGACCTTTGAGGTGAGATGGAAAGTCTTTTAACCTCAAAAGGTATGTACATGAGGTTTACCAAACAATTTGGTAACATCTAGAGGCCTAAAGGTTGCACATTCAGTTAAACAAGATGTTGTCTAATCTCATCAATGTAAGTACACTTAAGTATTGTGAATAGATAAATTATTCACCCTAATGCCTTTAATTGGTTTAAAATTATGTAATAGTTTTTGCATTAATTATTTTGTATTCATGGTATTGGAATTTTATTTTTTTGAATTTTTAAATGCATTATTTTATAGAATTAAAATTCCTAAAAGTAAAATTTTAAGTAACAATTTTTTGAATACTACTTATGTACAATTATTTTTGTTAAGGTAGTTATATATAGATATATTATACAAAGGATTATTGATTCATAATATTTTAAAAGCTGTCATAGATTGATTAGTATTGACAAATATTTTAAATTTTATCAATTTTTCTCTTTTCAATTCATTTGAGTAATATTTAATCAATACAATTAATAATATTTTTATCTTTTGAGTCATTCAATAGAATTTAACACATTTGAACTATCTTTTAAATTTTTTATTTGTGTGATGATATAAGACATTTTGTATGAATATATAAAATAGAAGAGACTTTGAAGGTATTCAAACTTATTAATATTTATATTTATTAGTTTTTCCTACAAGATGCATTAACTTCACAAATTTTAATAAACTAGTGACTTTTTTCTCCTTTTTAGTTTTTGATTAGATAAGTAGGGGAAGGGCCCTAATCCCCTAGAAAATGAAAACCAGAGCCAAACAACTCAGCAAAATAGACTAGCCAAACACAACCAACCAGAGAGAAACAACAAATCAAAAAAATAGACAGCGTGAAATTGTTCAAGAAACAACACTTGAACCTAGTTAAGCCTCTAAGGGCATGTTCAACGAAACCGTGAACTTTTTAGAAAAATGTTTCTTCTTTCTGTGAACCGTTGTCCAAGGAGAATCAAAAACTAAAATC
Organism: Sequoiadendron giganteum; assembly: GCA_007115665.2. Lineage (NCBI taxonomy): Eukaryota > Viridiplantae > Streptophyta > Pinopsida > Cupressales > Cupressaceae > Sequoiadendron > Sequoiadendron giganteum. The sequence continues at coordinate 84,216,593 of CM021105.1, forward strand.
AATAAATTTTGATGAAAAGGGGAAGATTCCCCTCTGGAGTAGCATACTAGAGGAATAGATGAAACTTCATGTAAGGCATCTGAAACAAAGCTCGAAGTAAGAGAATTTACTGTAGCATTTTCAAAAACATGGACCTTAGGGGAGGCAACCTAGATAACATTAGGGACAACCAAATCTAGAGGATGCACATCAATATCCGCAGAAGGAGCAACAACCAGCTCAACCAAATCACGTGGAGCAGAGTTAACGTCCACTTGAGGAGTAGCATTCATCACAACACTCATATTAAGCTTTGTAGAAGGAGAGACAAGCCTAGATTTATCATCTGAAGAAGTAGTAGAGTCAATAGTATGGAGAACTGTTAAGTGTTCATAGAGTGTATTCTTCTACCAGGTAGAGGAATAAATAAAGCGAGTGCCTCTAGAGCAATCATGAGCCAAGTGGCCAATAACAAAATAACATATGTAGCAAAAATGAAGACCCTCATAGTCCACAAGTTGAGACCAAGACCAACCATTAATTTGCAAGACAACCTCACCAAGTAAAGCCTCTGATAGATCAACCTCCACCAAAATCCTAAGAAAGGAGGTATGAGTAAAATTTTTAGAAGCCATATCCACTTTCAAAACTCTACCAATAACATTACCAATGCCCTCAAAGGCATAGGAACACCAGAACTGTAAGGAAATATAGGGTAGTATTACCCAAACAATTATCACATCCAAAGGTTCTTTCAATGGGTTAAAAGAAAGAATCCAAGGTCTAAAGGAAAGGGGATAAGAATCTAAAACCCACAGACTGTGATGTAACATAGCTTGTTTGTCCTCAAGAGAACTAAAACCCATACAAAAAAACCTCAAGAAGAAGGGTAAATCTCTATCCGACCATCAACCAAAGGTGCAAATTAGATAGAGAAGGCCACAAGTGGCAAAATCTGCAAACAAGAGCATTTTTTGAATAGAAACCAATGTTATCAACAACTTCCTTACCAAGAGAAACAACAAGAGCAGTCTCTACACAATTTATAGGCTGCACAACACCCTCCTTAGGTCTCTTAGACTTCACAACATCAATGTAAGGCAAAAAGTGAGCAGACAACCCCTCACAAGATGGGGAAAACTCAAGAACACCTTCAGTAGTGCCTACAATTGTTCTAGCCATATGAGGAGAGGATGATGCCACACCAACACCTAGATCGACCACGATCTCAACCCTAGGCAGAGATACGTAAGGACAAGAGGAATAGGGGAAGCTGAGAGAGGATGCAACAACAAGGTAGTTCAAAATTCTTCGTGGGTGAGAGAAAATAGAGCGAGCAAGAGAATGTACACAGCCATAGTGGGAAAAAAATCAAGCCTTGTTGTATGTTGTGTGATTAGAGAAATGATTCTCATTTTTAGTTAAATGCATAATCGCTTATTGAATGTAGTTGAATTTTTAATAATTTTTTATTATGAAAATTCATTTAGATATTGTAGGATTCTTATGATATAGAAAAGCATTATTAAAAGGTTGGCCATGACATTCAAGAAATAAACATAAAAAATATTAACTAATATGACCTTGTAGGTTGTTCATACTTAAAGCCCATGGAATTTCAACCTTGATTTCTTTATGGTTACTAATGTCTCATGTCACACCAACAATAATATATTAGTTTCTAAAGGTTTAAGGATATCAAAAGATCAATTAATTCATTCTTTTGAATGTTAATGGAGCAATTCATTTTTCTATATTTTTTATTCCATTTTATTTGTATAATTAGAAGTTAAACTTTAGCCAGAGTTTGGCTAATCAATCTTTTTTGAGGGATAATATTCACTATAAATTCCCTTCAACTTGCATCTAGTTTCATTAGTCTAGTTTTAGGAAAGCTTGATTATGATTGGATAAGACACTAAGAAGATTGATATTGATTAATTTTTCATAATCTTTACTAAAAGAGTGGAAACCCAAAGAGGTAAGTGTTTTAACTTAGTAACTAACTATATATGTTAATAATTTTGGGTGGATAGATAATATCACCCTAATCAAAATTAATTTGAAGAGGGCATGTGGGAAGGCATCAAGCATGAACATGAGTAGAGTATGGGGTTTCAAAACCATTGATGATGATGGTAATGGTGATGGTGATGGAGAAGAATATATAGAGGATGAGGATGTGATCAATGTTGGTGATGGTGACAGTCTCAAACGTTGAATACATATTTGGGGCCTGAGATAATGTTGATGAGGATGACCTTCTATTGCACCTTCTTACTATTGAACACACTCAGAGATTGAGAGGGGGTGAATCAGTCTACTTAGAAACTTAATCTCTTCTCAAACTTGAAATTTTCAGTACTTAACCAAATCAAAACACTTAAATAAAATAGTAGTAGAGAAGGATATAGTAACTAGTATAAATCTTTAGAAACTTCAACAATAAAAAATATAGAAATTTTAACTCTAATAAAATCAACAACAACGATAAAAGAGACAAGAATACACATACAAAAGATGACACCATATTTACATGGAAAACCCAATTAGGGAAAAACCATTGATGAGAGTTAACTCATAATATAAAGGATCACTACCAAAAAGGACTTGCAAACTAAGGCTCACTAACTGAGTGCAATATACAAAGGACTTGTTGAACTGAAGTAAACACAACCTCAGGAGCAATATAGAAGGACTTGATGAGATTCACCATCTCGGAGAAGGATATAAGGAGTTTATAAAGACTTACAATATTTTTCAAGAATTCACTCTGTTGACTGAGACATTAAGGAACATCTAATATTTATTCTTCACATTGTAGCAATAACTATATTGGATATTCAATATGTTCCACATTCACACTTCTTCAATCTTCTTCAAACTACCATACATATTTCATTTGAAATTTTCTTACATTTATATCCATCACAAGACTTTAGAACATTAATTAGGTCGGTTAGGAAGGAGTGTAAAGAAAGAATTCACCAAGTCAGCCACAATAACATACTATGGTCCTATCCAAAGAATAGAGACTATTGTAGACACTGAAAAATGTCCTAAGGTCTACGAGCAACATTTTTCCTTAGTCATCATCCTCTAATAATTAAATAATTTTAATTATTTAATTAATTCACTTTCTAATATTTATTCTATCCTGATCTATTAAAATAGATTAATTGCGTCGCTAATAACTCTTTCTTCAATAATTAGATAAATCATTATTTATTTAATTATTCATATTTCATCACAAGTCTATAGTCAGATAATAATTATTATTTGACCTTTTATTCTTCTATAATTAAATAACTGACGAAATTATTTATTTATGTGTCTTTCTTCTCCTTTAAATAATTGATCCAAATCAATTATCCATATTCAAGTTCTATCTCCTCCTTTAATTAAATTTATGAATTTAATTAAATCTCCTTTTTCATTTCCTCCAAATAAATAATTTAAAATAAATTATTTATTTGCCACTTGTAATCCTCTTCCATTTTTGAATAAATTATTTAAAATAAATTATTTATCCCTCTATTTTGGTCAAAGATCCCTGTCATTATTTCATGTCATAGTCTGCATGTCATGCATGTCTGTCATAGCCATCAGGCGTCATAGCCGTCGGCGTCATATCTTTTCCATGCATGGCATATTCTGGTTGCATCAATTTTCAACCGTAGATCTTGGCATCTTTCTAGAAACTCGACCTTGGCCATCCATTTCATAACATCCCTCTCATAAATCCTCATCTGTTGATCTTAGAATCTTTCTAGAAGATTAATCTCGTTCGTCCATTCAAATGGTTGTCTATAAAAACAATCCTTCTCCTTCATTTTCAATTTAACAGTCATTTTGTCTCCAATTTTCTACTTACAATTTGCAGGTATTTGCACAAGTTAGACTACAAATATGAGGGCAAAGATTGCAAAAGGAGAAATGGGAGAGCAAGAGAAGTGAATCAACTTCAAACACGGGGAGTATTTTAGTGTGATGCTTTCATTTTACTCATGCATTGTTTGTTTTCTCTTGTTTAGTTTGGGATTTTGGTTTAGAAGTGTTCGACTATCACTTAACCTAATCTATTTTATTTCCCCCATCTTACATTGGTGAACCTGACGTGAATCTTACAATTTTGCAAAAAAAAAATCGTTTGTTTTCTTGTTTGTTTGGTTGTTTTGCAGGTTATAGCCAAAAAGTTGCACAAAATCCTGTCATCATTTTTTGAGCACAGAAAAATGGGTGCATGAATTTTAAAAAAATGATCATCTGGGTTTTGTAGCCCTCATTTTCAGCTTTCCGAAAATTCAAATGGTTTAAAATTTTATTAAGATTTGAGAAAGTTATGTCTATTTTAATATTTGTTGTTTTTTCAGTTTACCTATTAAAACCCACGTTTTCTTTTGACTATAACGTTTTTTTTATGCAAAATCTTGGAAAAATAATTTCTGGGTTTTGAAGGTTTGAGTTTTAGTTTTCCAAGGATATAAACTATTTGAAATTTTGTTAAGTTTTGAGAAAGTTATGGTTGTTTTAATTTGCTGCTATTATTAACCTTTTCTTTTGAGTTACTAATCTCTTGTTTTTAGCATGTGGCGCAGTTTGGAGGGAGGCTAAAAATTGTTTCTTTAGAAACAAAAATCGAGGTTTTCATTTCTTTAGGCATAATCAATTTTATTTGTTTTCAAGAACTACAACAAATTGCATGGACACTCATTGGTTAAAATGAACATACATTTCATTTCATGAGACTAAAAAGAACACAATTTTACATCACAACTCATTGGCTTAAAATGAATTTGCATGTTCATAGCATTGGGTTAAAATGAATATTTAGTTAGCCCACACTACAAATGGTTAAAATGAACCCCATGTCTACTTTTTCTTTCAAGTTTGTGAAACACATTTCGATTTGGGCTTAAAAATGAACACCATGCGAGTGTGAGTTAGGATATTCATGTTTTCACTCCTTGTTTTTAAATGAGGATCGATTGAACTATGAATATTCTAATTTGCTTTTGTTGAACCTTAGATTTTGGGCCTACTTTGGTGGGAAAAAGTACTCACCCCAAAGCGACTCAAATTGGGAATGCGCTAAAGCCAAGTGACGCCCAACCGGTATATAAATTTTAATGTTAAAGAAAACTTAGCATTATAGAACTTCTTGCGGACCAGCAATTGACTCCCCAGTACCCTTGTGGTGCGTTGAAACCTGCAGAGCCTAACCTCTACAGAATGGGATGATAATGCCTCTCGTATGGCCTTTTGAATGGGTGCCTGAATTAAATCCTTTGTTTTAGCAAGCCAAAAATCTTCAATTCTTTGGTACAGCAATGGTCATTGCAATGACACCTGCACCTGCGCAGTTCTTAGTAGAGATGATCAATCTGCCATGGGATTTTCATGGAGGTTGGAAGCTTGGTTTCCCTAAGAAGTGAGTGAACTGTAAGGGGGAGCCTGTGGGGCCAAGCTTCCGAATTCATCCGCTAAGGATATGCGGTTAGTGGGATCCAAAAGAATACTATCCTTGCAGCCATAAGACTTTGTAAAATGACTTCTACGTGGTTGATTTCCATATTTTTTACAACATCATGTGTTTGCCAACTGCTTTCTTAAACAAGTGAACAACAAACTCGCCAAAATCTGAAACAACTTTGCCAAACTGAAAAAAATCTTTGCAATCAACCTAATTTTTTGTCAAGTCACTTCCTGCAACACATCTTCCATCATGAACTGCATTTGTCAAATCAAGTCCTCAATTTCGCACACTTTGGGATAGGAAAACGTTCCTTTCTTTGTCAAACCATTGTCTCAAAAAGTAAATTGTCATTGGACCAAGTCAAACAAATCAATCCTTAGTCATTGTCCTTTGGTGAGTTGCTTCCAACTCATAAGTCTAGTGTGGAAATCTCACCTTGTCATCTTGTCCTTCAAACCAGTCCTTTGACAATTCAAATCAAGACATTGGCCAAACTTTGAATGCTCAAGTGAACCTTTCCTAAAAATTATTTGGCATAAGGCATCCCTTTTTATCACTTTGCATAGTCTTAGTCTCATTTCATCCACTGTCATGTCTTCAAGCCATTATGACATGCTTGCTAGTCAAATTGAATGCCAATTTCTTAGTAATGGTCAAGCCCAACTAGCTAGGGACTTCAAAACACTATACCTCCAATGCAAGTCCAAACGCACCTCACCCTCTAGTCCTTCGTCCATCCATCCCTCTTACCAACAGTCCAATAGCCCTAGTCGTCTATCCATCTACTATCAAGGGTCTCCTAACACCATCCATGACACTGAGTCACAACAAACTTCCAATAGTCATACCCACCCTAACTTTGACAAGGGAAATCATCCATCCATGCCATATCCTAGTCTTCCATTCATATCATATCCTAGTCCACCACCCACGTCATATCCTAATCTTGTTAGGTTTTCAATGGTAGATATCTAAAAGCTAAATGCAGATTTTATCAAATAAACCAGAAGTAAAACACACAGAAAAATAACACAGAGAATTTAACGTGGTTCACCCAATGTGGGCTACATCCACCAAACCGTAGCCATCCAATGATTTCATTAACCAGTGCAAAACCCTATTACAATATCGCGAATAATCGCTTGTTTCTTATAATACTGTAACTCTATCCTAAACCCTTTATAAATTAGGGTTATACAAAATCGGGGATATTTCCCTTTTTGTGATTTTTCCCTTTTAGCGAAAAAGCAGGCCAAAATTTTTCTCGGGGGCTACAGCCCGAACCCCGGCGGCCGCCCCGGACCAAGGCGAGGATACATGAAGAGTGTACAGTATAGAATGATCAGTCGCCACATACCAACAATCTCCCACTTGGAGACTGATCAGGCTCCACACCTAAACAATCTCCCACTTGGAGACTGAACCTGGACGACACCGCTGCACTTACAGCTCCCACTGGAAATAAGCACCTTGGACCCTGCTGCTTTCTTATACTTTAATTCAACCTTGAAGGCCAACCGAAGCTGAAGAGGAGCTCAGCTTCTCCCTTATCACCGCCTTAGTAAACATATCCGCTGGATTTACATCTGTATGTATCTTTGCCAGCTTTACCTGTCCATCCTCCATCACTGACCGAATGAAATGATACCTCAACTGTATGTGTTTGGTTTTAGAGTGCAAAGCAGAATTCTTTGCAAGATGTATAGCACTCTGGCTGTCTGTAAACAAGTAATTTTCAGCCTGTTGTTTTCCCAACTCTTCCATGAAAAGTTGCATCCATATCATCTCTTTTGCTGCCTCTGTTGCATCCATATCATCTCTTTTGCTGCCTCTGTTGCAGCCACATACTCTGCCTCTGTGGTGGATAAAGCAACCACCTTTTGCAATCGAGATATCCAACTTACTGCTGTCCCACCAACGGTAAATACATAACCTGTGGTACTCCGCCTGGTATCAATATCCCCTGCCAGATCTGAGTCAACATAGCCTTTTAAATCTGTATTAGATCCCTCAAAACATAAATGTTTATCTGGTGTACCTCTCAAATACCTGAGAATCCATTTCACTGCATTCCAATGCTCAATTCCTGGATTACTCATATACCGGCTAACAACTCCTACAGCATGTGCAATATCTGGTCTCGTGCATACCATGGCATACATTAAACTACCTACAGCTGAAGCATATGGTACTTTGGACATTTTTTCTTCCTCCTCTTGTGTCTTTGGACACATATCCTTAGTCAATTTTACATGACTGGGAAAAGGTGTGCTGACAGCTTTTGCATTCTCCATATGAAATCTCTGCAACACCTTTTTAACATAATCAACCTGAGATAAAAACAATTTCCTGTTTTTCCTATCTCTTGTAATCTTCATACCAAGGATTTGTTTTGCTGCCCCCAAATCCTTCATAGCAAATGAATTTGCTAACTGTTGTTTTAACTCCTTTATGTGATCCATGTTAGACCCTGCTACAAGCATATCATCAACATATAAACATAAAATAATGTAGCTATCTTCACCTAGCATCTTAAAATAAACACAATGGTCTGAATTACACCTATTGTAACCTTGCTCAGCCATAAAACTATCAAATTTAAGATACCATTGTCGAGGTGCTTGCTTCAAGCCATATAAGCTTTTCTTCAATCTGCACACTAGTTTCTCCTTACCTTTGACCTCAAATCCTTGTGGTTGTTCCATATAAATTTCCTCTTCCAAATCACCATGGAGAAAGGCAGTTTTAACATCAAGCTGTTCTAAATGCAAATCTTCAACAGCCACAATACTTAACACAGTACGAATAGAGGTCATTTTAACAACTGGAGAAAATATTTCATCAAAATCAATACCTTGTTTCTGTGCAAATCCCTTTGCAACTAATCTGGATTTAAATCTTTTCTTACCTCCATCCTCCTCTTTCATCCTATAAACCCATTTGTTTGCTAAAGCCTTTTTACCTGCAGGCAACTTGCATAATTCCCAAGTTTGATTTTTCAGCAAGGAGTCCATTTCTTCTTCCATTCCATGCTCCCACTGAACCTTGGTATCCACCTGCATAGCTTCATGATAACATTCTGGTTCACCAACATCAGTTAATAGAATAGAGTACAAAGAGGGAGAAAATCTTTCTGGAGGTCTACTTAACCTTGAAGATCGCCTAACATTAACTGGAGTTTGTGGTATTTCTTGTTGTTGCTGTTGCGGAGCATGAGGAACCACTGGAACATTGGTGTTTGTAATATCATCCAGCACTGCATAATCCTGTTCTTTCTTCTCATGCTGCTGCAATAGATCTTTGTACAACATTTTCTCATTGAATATGACATCCCTGCTTCTCACAATTTTCTTATTTTCAAAATCCCAAAGCCTATAACCAAATTCATCTATGCCATATCCAACAAATATACATTTCTTTGATTTTGCATCAAGCTTGGTTCTATTTTCAGAATCTACATGTGCAAATGCTTCACAACCGAAGGTTTTCAGAAAAGAATAACTCACCTTCTTACCTTTCCATGCTTCCTCTGGAATACCACAACCCAAAGGATTAGATGGACCTCTATTAATTAAATAAACAGCAGTGTTTACAGCCTCTGCCCACATGTTTAAAGGCAACCCAGCATGCAATCTCATAGTCCGTGCACGCTCCATTATTGTTCTATTCATGCGCTCAGCCACTCCATTTTCCTGTGGAGTCCTTGGAACCATTTTCTGCCTACGAATACCATTAGAGGAACAATAATCTTCAAACTCTTTGCTGCAATACTCACCACCATTATCAGATCTGAGACATTTCAACTTTTTACCTGTCTCATTCTCAACCAAGCTTCTCCATTTTTTAAAAGTTTCAAATACATCAGATTTATGCTTAATGAAATAAATCCATACCTTCCTAGTTGCATCATCGATGAATGTGACATAATAATGAGAGCCACCGAGAGAAGATACCTGAGCTGGTCCCCATACATCCGTATGCACAAGCTCCAATTTCTCATCTTTCTTTTGTTTCCCATCCTTGAGAAAACTAACTCTCTTTTGTTTGCCATACACACAACTTTCACAAAAATCCATGTTAACACATTTTAGACCTGGTAAAGCATTCTTTGAATGAAGTACTTTCATACCTTTTGCACTCATGTGACCAAGTCTGTTATGCCATAGTACTGATTCAGAATTTGCAGCAACTATCTGATTTTCTTCCTGCTGAACTGCAGCAACTGTTCCTGAACATTGATTTTTATCTGCAATAGCTAAAGTAGAAGGAACAGTATGACCTGTACAAAGATATAAGGTGCCTACTTTCGCACCTTTTGCTACTACTAAGGACCTTTTGTAACCTTCCAATTTTTATCACTAAATGTAACAACACAACCTTCATCATCTAGTTGCCCTGCAGAAATTAAATTTCTTTTTAGCTTTGGAACGTGCCTTACCTCATGTAGTAGCCAATGATTCCCATTCTGCAACTTGATCTTGATTCTTCCCTTTCCAACAATCTGACAAGGTTCATTATCTCCCAAATAAACTAGCCCAAAATCCCCTTGGACATAATCAAGAAAATAATTTCTATGGGGCGTAGCATGAAATGAAGCCCCTGAATCTAACACCCAAGAATCATCAGCATTATCAAGAGAAAGAATCAAAGCATCCTCATCAGATTTATTACTTACCACATTTGCCTCTTTATTTCCTTCCTGTTTGTCTCCTTCTTTATTTTTTCGAGACCAACAATCTTTCTTTACATGCCCTGGCTTACCACAGTACCAACAATCCCTCTTGTCTCTAGATTGGGACCTTCTGTCCCTTGATTTTCCTCGTGACTTCCCACGACTCCCAAAATTGTTTCATCTCTCATTTGTTCTGCCCCTGCTTTCTGCATTCAAAACACTGCCTGATGTGGATGTTCCACCTGAGCTTTTCCTACGAATTTCCTCGCTCAAAATAACACCAACAACATCATCAAATTTCAATGTATTTGAACCAGAAACAGAATTGCTAACCGCCATTACCAAGCTATTCCAGCTTTCAGGCAAAGAACACAAAATCAAAAGAGCCCTAACTTCTTCATCAAAGTTAACTTTTACAGAAGTTAATTGACTGGTAACCGTATTAAATTCATTCAAATGATCAGTAACTGATCCACCTTCTACCATTTTCATATTAAATAAGCGCTTCATAAGAAATACCTTATTCGAAGCGGAAGGCTTTTCATATAACTTTGCTAGGGTTTCCATCAACTCTAGAGTTGTCTTTGTTGTTGTGATATTGAACGCCACCGATTGTGCCAGGCATAAGCGAATACTGCCAAGTGCCTTTCTGTCCAAAATATCCCAGTCCTCATCCGTCATTGCTGTGGGTTTCTTGGTTTTCCCTTCCAATGGCCACCATAAATCCTTCTGATAGAGATAGTCCTCCATCTGCATCTTCCATAACTGATAGTTCTGCCCATTGAACTTATCAACCTTCATCTTACCCTTGTCTGCCATTGCTCCCACTTAACCGTGAGACTCCCACTCAACCATGAGACTTTCCTGCAAACGATAATTGAAAACAACCCGCTCTGATACCACTTGTTAGGTTTTTAATGGCAGATATCTAAAAGCTAAATGCAGATTTTATCAAATAAACCAGAAGTAAAACACACAGAAAAATAACACAGAGAATTTAACGTGGTTCACCCAATGTGGGCTACATCCACCAAACCGCAGCCATCCAATGATATTATTAACCAGTGCAAAACCCTATTACAATATCGCGAATAATCGCCTATTTCTTATGATACTGTAACTCTATCCTAAACCCTTTATAAATTAGGGTTATACAAAATCGGGGATTTTTCCCTTTTTGTGATTTTTCCCTTTTTCAGTAATTTACATGAAAAGCTGACGAAATTTTCTCGGAGACTCTGGCCGAACCACAGGGCTAGGCGTCGGTCCCAAACGAGGATACATGAGAGTGTCACCGATTGTCGATGATCGGTCACCATACCAACAAATCTTTCCATTCATCTCATATCCTAGTCCTTCATCATATCCTAGTCCTCCATCCACATCATATCCTTGTCAGGCAGTCATGTCTCATCCTAGTTTATCCACTAATCCTCTCCAAACCTCCACGTCATATCATAGTCCATTACACACCAATCCATTCCAAGACACTCCATTTTTTCATGAAAACACATCTATTCATGGTCTCCAAAGTCCCATCCCATTTCATAAACTTGAGGATACATGTCAAATGAAAAATCCAAAGCATGACATCATGACATCACCGTCATGTCAAGATCAAAGTAGTCTATCCCATGACCCTATCTTTAAATCTATCCAAGAAGTCCTCCTAGAAAATCATGGAATACCAAATACACCTATCCTTGCTCAAGAGTCCATCGACAACCATGTCATTCAAGATGACCCTATCCTTGCTCAAGAGTCCATCCAAAATCATGGCATACCAAATACACCTATCCTTGGTCAAGAGTCCATCCAAAACTATGTCATTCAAGATGAACCTATCCTTGGTCAAGACCCTATTTTCGATCATGTCATTTCAACTGAGCCCATATTTGATCTAGACACTACTTTTGAAGAAGTCCAAAATGATCCACTCCTTGACATATATGCCATTCATGATGACCCACTTGAAGACGATTCCATCCAAACTTCAAGTATTGACACTTTCCACAATGAGACACTTGTCTCCATGGGACACATATATGATCTACCTTTAGAACAAGAGTCTCCTAGCATGGAAATATTTGCAAATGATCAAGCTATAACTGAATTTAGTGGGCTCTATGATAATGACCATGAAGATAGTTTCAACATCAACTTGGAAACACCAACACAATCACAGGAGTCCGACATGTCACCAAATCAGACTGAAGATATTAATCACAAATCTGTCCAACATGTCAGTAAAGCTACAACATCCTATCAATTAGGATCATCTATCTTTTTCAGAGCAAGTTTTCTTACAGAGGAAAAGATTTCACGCATTAATTTCCCCAATAATGATGGGTTAGCATCTTGCTTCCAAAATAAAAAGTATCCCATTGAAAACAAAATTTTTCAGAACATGCATTATCAAGGAAAAGGATTAGGTCTACACGAGCAAGGAATTCTGGAACCGGTACAAGTTCAAGCACATTATAGACATCAAGGTCTTGGCTATTCATCAGTCGGAAAATCAAAAGATGTTAGTGGTCCCTCCTCAATATTGGGGGAAACTTTATCTAATACAAACATCAAAATGGGTGTCATGAGTAGTCCTTGTCATAAGATTGTTACCAATACCCCTTCCCTCCACACCCCAAACCATCATTCCATCATGAATAAACCTTCCATTTGGAACCAACAAAAGTCTTACAAGTCTAAAGTTCAAAATCAAATGTCAAAGGCCATTGAATCAAACAAAAATTCAAGTGGACAAATGAAGTTAAAATGGATCCTAAAGAAAAATGGATCAAGCAAAGAAAATATGTCAAATTCAAAAGTCAATCAAAATGTGGGGCCACAAGACAGAGGACTCCCACATATAGTCAATGTCCACCTCCTTCAAAATGGCCATCAAGAAAGACATATAAAAGTGTTGGTTCCAAACACTATCCTAATCTATTACCCAAAGTTTGGAAATTAAAAAACAATACATCCAAACATCCAACCAACACGTCCACATCCACCATCATCCATCATAATCCTACATCCTCCTTAAAATCCAAACATCCCATTTCACAAATCCATCGTATTTTGGCAACAACTCCTTACCACAAGGACTCTCATGGCACTCTATTGTGATGTGCGTATTCTAATAAGGCCAACTCTAGTATCAACAAAGATCACAATGACATCAATCAGGTGTATGCAAGCGCTATCATCCTGACAAGGCAACTACTTCAGAAAGGTCACTATTGGCATGTCATGGCACTAGTCTCTACATCGGCATTGTTAAAGGCTTCAACATAGTTAGTGGTCATATAAAGCATCAAGGCTATCCGACAAAAATGCAAAATTCAAAAATACAAAAAAATCAAAAATCAAAAAAATTGTCCCTTGATGAAAACCTGGCAAACAGGCGTCATGGTGACACCAAAAAAATAAAAAAAATCCCGAAAATACTAAAGAGAAAAATTTCATCCAATGGTGAAAACCTGGCAAACAGGCACTTTGGATAAGTACCATGATGAAAACTTGGCAAACAGGCATCATGTGTAAATAAATCATCTATGTGGACCATTGCACTTGGGGGCAAGTTGTCTCATCTCCCATGCCCTTCACATGACATTTCTTATGACATTTCCATCTATCCATCCAAGCCTTATCATTTCATCCATTGTCCCACCTATTTTGATCTTGACAAAGACTAGGGCAAAATCATAAATCATGCTTAAAATAAATAAAATTCGACATGTTTATCTTCTGGTCATACCTTAGTCATTGAATATCATGTCATTACCTTCATAGCCTCCTTTTCACTATGCAACATCATCCTTGGAGACCATATGATAATTCTCCTAGTCCAAGCCATCCATGTCTCCTATCTTTTACCAAAGGCCATTCATTATCCTTTTATACCTATCACCCATCTTGGTTTCCCTTGTCAATGGTCTAAAGATCCCTCACCATCCCATCTAATCCTCACAAAGTCATCCCAAATGCACAAATGTGGAAAACCTAGCGCATCATCCAAAACATTCCTTGGCTTTGTCCCTAGCCCTGGTGCATACTTTTATCCTCTTGTCATATCATTGTCATCCTCATGTTGTTTTGGGATGTGTCCTTCCCACGTCAAACAACGTTGTCGTTGTCATCATCACCTGTCAATCGGTATTCAGCTTGACTAGCAACAAAATTGTGGTTTTCTTTGGATTCATGTCCATTAGCATCATTCACATGCATTTGTCTCAATTTTCGTAAAACCTCAAAAAATCCTAAAAATCTGCAAAAGTCTTGAAAAAATCCTAAAAATTTGAAAAAGTCCTAAAAAAATCTTAAAAATCTGTAAAATGTCCTATCAAAATCCAAAAACATCCAAATCAATGTTAAAATCCCAAAATAGAGTCAATCTGATCAATTCAATCGATCATATCAATCAGTCTTTTATCCTTGTCCGAACTACATTGTCTCTGCACATTTTCTATGTAGGCAAGATTCATCTTTGAATCCTCAAGACATTAGGTTAGGTTTTAGGTTTGTCAAAATAAAATCATGTTTCAGTCTTTTGTCCTTTGGACAATGTCATTGGTTGTGTCGAACTACGAGGTCTCTGAGTGCACGACGTAGGCAAGGCCATCTGTCGATGAGCCCCCGAGGCCGCACTAGGTCAGTCCATTAGGGTTCATGGCACAATGTTCTCACACACATCAAGTTTTCGGCAAATCAAGCAAAATCTTCCATCAATTCCAAGCAAGCAATCTATCAACCATCTATTTCATTAGCAATTGCGGTCAATTCAATGATGACTTGTAATCAATTTTATCAAGACAATTTAACTTGGTAAAGCTTTGTGTTCTTCTTCAGATGTGTCCTTCTGAAGAGCAACTCTCGTCATCTATTTATGCTTTTGGATGTGTCCTTCCTAAGCATTGTCCTCATCATCTAGCATTTTGATGGATTCTGCTAACTCCGAGAATTGATCTCCTGGATATCAACGTCATTCAGGATGTGTCCTTCCTGAATTTGATATCGCTTGACAGTTGGCAACCTTAATCTTGAAACACTTGGCAAATACTTGGCACTTGTCTTTGGCCTTTTCATCATGTTACTAGTTTTTTAGCAAGATCCCAACAATAGGATTTAGAGAAACAACAACATCTCAAGACATGGTCTCGTCTTTTGACAATCATGTTACTAGTTTCTTAGTGATGTCCTGACTACAGGATTTAGAAAAACAACGACGTATCATGATGATGCTTTTACTTTGTGTTTTTGGCAATCATGTTGCTAGTTTCTCGAGGATGTCCTGGAAATAGGATTTAGAGAAGCAACAACATTTCATGGCTTGTCCTTCTTGTCTATTTTTGTTTGCTACTTGTGGTTTGTCTTGGCAAAAAGACTAGGACAATTGGGTCCGTAGTATGAGCTGGGGCATTCCTTGTTTTTTTTACTGTTTGTCTCTCCCAAATGGTCACCTTGCACACTTTGGTCTATGTCATACCATGGTGTTTGTGGTCCATTTGTGACACTTTTGACGCCAAATGATGATAAATATAAAAATGTAAGTATGAAAGTTGGTTCCCTTATCATTTCCTATCTATCTTCTTTCCCCTTTTCGTGCTACCATCCCATCTCCCTTGTTTTTTTCCATGCTAACATTTCTTCTATTCTTCATCCTCTAATCTTATCTTCCATTTCGAGAGCACATTCATATTCTTTGAACCTGCACGTCCTCTCGAGGGGGCATACTACAACCCTCTTGGTCATCCTTCCCCTTTCTCTTTACACTGGGGCATATTTCAGAATTAAATTTCTTTGACACAATGCGATGAACTGCATTATGTCAAAGAGGGGCAAAATGTAGACACTGAAAAATGTCCTAAGGTCTGCGAGCAACATTTTTCCTTAGTCATCATCCTCTAATAATTAAATAATTTTAATTATTTAATTATTCCTCATCATATTCCTTTATTAATTAAATTATTTTTTAATTATTTAATTAATTCACTTTCTAATATTTATTCTATCCTGATCAATTAAAATAAATTAATTGCATCACTAATACCTATTTCTTCAATAATTAGATAAATCATTATTTATTTAATTATTCATATCTCATCATAAGTCTATAGTCAGATAATAATAATTATTTGACCTTTTATTCTTCTATAATTAAATAATTGACGAAATTATTTATTTATGTGTCTTTCTTCTCCTTTAAATAATTGATCCAAATCAATTATCCATATTCAAGTTCTATCTCCTCCTTTAATTAAATTTATGAATTTAATTAAATCTCCTTTTAAATAAATTATTTATTTGCCACTTGTCATCCTCTTCCATTTTCGAATAAATAATTTAAAAATAAATTATTTATCCCTCTATTTTGATCAAAGATCCCCTGTCATTATTTCACGTCATAGTTTGCATGTCCTGCATGTCTGTCATAGCCATCAGGCGTCATAGCCATCAGCATCATATCTTTTCCATGCATGGCATATTCTGGTTGCATCAATTTTCAACCGTAGATCTTGGCATCTTTCTAGAAACTCGATCTTGGCCATCCATTTCATAACATCCCTCTCATGAATCCTCATTCGTTGATCTTAGAATCTTTCTAGAAGGTCAATCTCGCCCGTCCATTCAAATGGTTGTCTATAAAAGCAAACCTTCTCCTCCATTTTCAATTTAATAGTCATTTTGTCTCCAACTTTCTACTTACAATTTGTAGGTATTTGCACAAGTTAGACTACAAATATGAGGGAAAAGATTGCAAAAGGAGAAATAGGAGAGCAAGATAAGTGAATCAACTTCAAGCATGGGGAGTATTTTAGTGTGATGCTTTCATTTTACTCATGCATTGTTTGTTTTCTCTTGTTTAGATTGGGATTTTAGTTTAGAAGTGTTTGACTGTCACTTAATCTAATATGTTTTATTTTCCCCATCTTACAACTACAAAAAGCTACCTTATTACGTATTTCAATATGATCCAAAACAATTCACATGCTAGATCACATCAACCAAAGCTGACATCAAGGAAACATGCAGAAGAAATGTGAAGCACATAACTAGTTAGCCCAAAATCATACTACCAATTGAATTTGACCTATATGGTACCAAACAAGATAGGTCAAGACCCAAATCTATCATAACATATGTTCAATTTGCTAGTGCATATCCCTAACCATATGGCACTAGAAAAAGGACAAGCCCTATTGGTCAAATATCTACAAATAACCAAAAAATATAACTCAAGACATAATGCAACACCAAAGTGGACAACCAACATCATGAAAATCACAAGGGGATATTCCATGAACATCTAACAACACTTTGAAGAAATTATTCCATACTATCATGCCATCAATAACCATTGTAGACACAACATGAATAATACACTTTATCCAAGAAGCACAAAACACATGATCAAAAGATGTAGCATTAACAGGTCAACTTGTGCACCACTTCATTACATGAAATTAGAATTAAGATACTATATAGATGTTGAGAACACATTCACCAAACTAAAGAAGCAGAGAAATAAATATGGAGAAATGTGGAGCAGTTCCTAAACTAGACTAACAACCAACAACACTACCAACCTTCTACAATTCATAGAAATATATTTGGAAATATTGGTGACCTAATAAGATATGAATGCAACATCAAAAAAACACTAACTTTCAATACCAAACCACAAGACCATTAATTCAAATGTGGAGGAATGCAAAGAATTGTCCCAATCATGCTTGAATGCAACTTCGTAAACCAAAAACACTTAGCAACTTATGGAGGCCAAATATTTTTTTCAACAACACATGATTTATCAAGAACATTAGGAGAAAGCATAAGATATACTATAGGCCTTCAACAAATATGTCCACTATCAGAAGTACTTCTAATGCTTCCAATACCCATCCTAATATATCATTATGAAACTAATTCTATTGAAAGAAATCATACTTAATGACATGTAGCCATGAACTTCACTTGACAACAGATAATGCATGACATCCAACTATAAACTTTACTAATTCTTCCATACATCAACGTTGGCCCAGACTGAATGTTGCCAATAATCTTCTACGAGTATGCACTAGCACCAAGTGTCAACATCACAACAATATCCTTAAGCTCATCAATGACACCCAAATCCAAACATAGAACAATATTCATCAATTAGTAACATCAATGACAACCAACAATTAGTATTGACATTAATAAATACCAACCATCTCCTCAAGTGTTGACATCAATGACAACAACTGCCAACAATCTCCCCCTCTGACATTTATGGCAACACACTTGCTCATTAATCTCCTCAAGTGTTGACATCAATGACAACTGCAAAAAATCTATGCCTTTCGAATTGATGGTAACATACCTACTCACTCTACCCCTTTGACATCAAAGAAAAAAAGAGTCATACACTCCTACACAAAAAGCAGGACATCCTCTGACTTTAGGGACAAAGGGAAAAAGATCTTGTAATGAAGTAATAACATATTCTTCCCCTTTGACCAGCAACACATTTTCACAACATCAAAACTACCAGCTCCCCCTAAGTAGTAGCATACATCAATCTAGGAGAAAGGATGTGATATGAATTTCTCCCATTGGAAATATGCACCATCTTATGCATCTAGTTAAAACAAGGAGAGGCAAGAACCCTAATTTTTAGCATAGATAATCAAAAGTATCCTTTGAAAATTCCTTGGTAAAAATATCTACAATTTGATCCTTGGTAGGCACATACTCCATTCTAAATTCATCCTCTGTAACATTGTCTCTCAAAAAGTGATATCACATAGAGATGTGTTTAGTCCTTAAATGCATTAACAAATTCTTGGAAATATTAATTACACTTGTATTGTCACACAATATAAGAATAGGTTCATCATAAACCACTTTCACATCCTTCAAATTTTGCTTCATCCAAAGCACCTTGGTGGAGCAAGATGTTGTAGCATTGTATTCAACTTCTACTATGGATAAAGATATTGAGTCTTTCTTTTTACTTAGCCAATAGACTAGTCTGTCTCCAGAAAAGAATGCACTTCTACTTGTACTTCTCTATTCATCCACTCAACTAGCCCAACAAACATCAGTATAGACACTCAGAGAAAATATATTATCCTTTTATACCACATGCCATAATCTGAAGTTCCCTTGAAATATTTGAATATTATTTTGACATATTTTGCACGAGATTGCTTAAGATTGGCCTTAAATCTAGTAACCAATCACACAACATGTATCATATCAACCTTGAAACATGCATAATGTCCATATAGACTTATATAAGTTGATCATACATAATTTCTTACAACTACCCAAATATTTGTTCTATTCAATAGATTCTAAAACTATTTATAGCATATTGCCATTTAAAATGGTACTTGCAGACCTACAAAACATCTGATATGATAAAGTAGCTTGTATTATCTTAAATGAACATGTACACAAGGTTCTATGGACATGACATTATTTTTAGAGGAATGTAGAGCATTCCAATAAGACTTCATCATTATTTTACTCTATCAGGTCACTAATACACTATTACTTACAACTATTACATCAGAAGGTGTAAAGACTTGAGAGCTTGAATATAACACCTTCACATATTGATTAATTCATCTTTTGTACTGCAACATTAAATCTTGCATTGTATAGGAAATAGAGGCAAAATATACCATGATTAAACCTTAATATATATATTGAATGCCTTGGAAAACTTCTAAAAATTACCTTTTTGAAGCTTATCATTATGTGTGGTGCACCAAATAGGAATGATATCAATCAAAAAAAGTGTACCAACCTTTGTACACCTTCTTCTTGCACTAAAACCTTCAAAAAAGGTTCATCCTTGCACCACAGACATTCACAAGAACTGATCTAATCTAGTTCTTCTATCATGTTGAAGTCCTCAACATCATGTCAATTTTAGGTGGTTGAAATTTCTTCAAATGAAATCTCCCCCTTGAGTTAATGCTCCATCTCAACTTATCATAGGATCTTGTGCAAAGTGCACAACTTTAAAACAATCCATCTTCTCATTTTCTTGAACTTTCTCTTCCTTCAAGATATTTTCATTACATTTTTTTTTCTAATTAGAGGTTTCCTCCCTTTTCTGAATCGGTGACTTTACAAAACCACTTTTGTAACAATTTTATTTATGTCCCATATTATTCCATTTGTAGCACACAATGTTGTGCTCTAGAACAAAGTTGTTCCTCTTCATCTTAGATCTGAACTCAATAGCTTTATGGCCAAAATTATTGCAAGCATAGCAATACCCATCAAATGAGATATAATTGTTTCTTTGAGGTACAAAATAACTTCTACTAATGTTATCATTCTTGCTAGATCTACAATCAACATGCCTATGACAACTTTTTTTGCATGTGTAGTAGTAACCATAAAAGGATTGAGAGTTCATATCATTACTTCTCCTTATCATTTTACTTCTATATTCATTAACCTTGTGACAATTGTTTTCACAAGTATACCATTAACCATGAAATTATTGAGTGTTCATAGGATTGTACCTTGGAAGCCTGAAAGAAATTTGACTCATTTTTCTTCCACATTCAACTTCCTTTTGACCAAACTTGGTAAAAGAATAGTAGTTACCATTGAAATTGGTTGGAGTAGTTTGTTTAGGATCAGACACCGTGAATTTCTTCTTCTAGTGCCAGACAACAATGAATCTACTTTCTTTCTCACTATCATGATATGTCTTTGCATCTCTAGAGGATGTCTCCTTAGGGTTTTCAGTGTAGGATTTCTCCTCCTTTATTTTAGACTTCCCTATAGCTTTAAAGTTATCATATAGGTTTGGCGATGTATTGGACATAAGACTTTTGAATTTTTCAAAACCTAGATCAGATTTATCTTTTGATGGTTTTTGAGAGTTACTTAACTCATCAAGAATTTTAGAAACTCCTCTCAATTTTAGGGCTTTGTCAATTTTCTCATTTTCTTTTCCAAGTTCTTTTCTTAGGGATACAATCTCTTCCTCAAGCTTTGGAAATTCATCATTTTTATCATTTAGCTTAGTATTCAAATAATCTTCAATCCTTTTTCCTTCTTCAGCCTTAACATTAAAATCAAAGATCACAAATTTTGATTCTTTGATTTTAGTCTCACATCCATTTCCTCCTATTTGAGCTTTCATTTTTCAAATCTCCTCTTTTGATTCTTTATCTTTTTCCTTCAATTTGTCAGTTGTCTATTTTGATTTTTCTAGCATACACTTATATTTGATGTTTTACAATCTTGCTTCATTCAAATATTCAAGAGTAGAATAGAGTTCCTCAAAATCAACTTTATTATCATCTAGATTGAAGTACCAAATTTTAGGTTCCATAGACTCAAGACCCTGATCAAAAGAGAACATATCTTCATCACTCAAGGAGCTAGACTCCTTACTTTTTTTAACATTTCTCTTTCTATTATCATTATTAAAGGCCATAAAGAGGGTTTGATAATTTGAATCATTCTCCTCATCTTCTTAGGAACCACTTCTCTCCTTTGAGTAGAGACCCATTTTATCCTTATCTCTTTTGTTACCCTCATCAAATTCTTTATAGTGATATTTAGATGCAAACTGACCAATCCTTCCACAATTGAAACACTAGAGTGGAAACTTACCTTTACATTTTACAATGCATGCCATTCTTTAATTTTCTCACAAATTTTTCTTCACCTTCATCATAGTCTTCATTTTGATCAGCAACATCATTTTCAAACCTTTTTTTTAGCTTTGAATACAACATTCTTCATTGGAACATCCTGATCAAACTCTCTCATTTCAAAGTCTGTAAGCGCACCAAATATTTAATCAATGAAGTACTGATCAAGCCCTTGGACTCTTCAATGGAAGACACCTTATTAGTATGATATTTTTGGAGATATCTCAAAACCTTCTTCAAAATTTCATTCTCTTTTACTTCTCCACCAAGACCAATGATGCCAAAAACAAATTCATGTACCTAAAGCATATAACTTTCAATGTCTTCATCGTCTATCATCCTCAAAGTATCAATTTTGTTTTCAATGATCTACATCTTGGCTTGCTTTACTTTTGTATCACCATCATATATGTTTCTAAGCTTTCCATAAACATCTTCAACATAACTACAATTCATCACCTTCAAAAGTTCTAAATCATCGAATCCACAAAGTAGAGCATTCTTAGCTTTGGCATTGCACTCATCTAATCTATTTTTAGATAAATCTAGTAGAGGAGTAGTAGGAGAAACATAACCATCCTTGACTAATTTCCACACACCAAACCCTAAAGAGTTTAGGTGACCTTCCATTCTTAGTTTCCAGAAAAGATAATTAGTCCCATGAAATCTAAGACCCTTGTATGAACCATCATGTGCCATCTTGGATCTTTACCTCAAGTTGTTAAGCTTCTTCATAGGAACTTGAATTTGATATCAATTCTTGAACACACTTGAATACTGAGAGGAGGGGTCAATCAGTCTACTTAAAAACTTAACCTCTTCAAGAACTTAAACTTTTCAGTACTTAACCAAATAAAAACTCTTAAATAGAATAGTAACATAGAAGGATATATCAGTATAAATATTTAACAACTTCAACAATCAAAGATATAGCAATTATAACTTTAATAAGATCAAAAATAATGATAAAAGAGACAGGAAAACACATCTACAAGTTGACACCATATTTACATGGAAACCCCAATAAGGGAAAACCACAGTGAGAGTTAACTCACAATATAAAGGCTCATTGACAAAAAGGACTTGCAAACTAAGGATTACTACCTCGGTGAAAGATAGAAAGGACTTGTTGAACCAAAGAAAACATAAATTTAGGAGCATGATACAAGGACCTAATGAGATTCACTATCTCAGAGCAAGATACAAAGAGTTTATAAAGAATTACAATATTTGTTAACAATTCACTCTGTTGATTGATGCATTAAGGCACATCTGATCTTTCCTCTTCACAATGTAGCACTAACTCTATTGGATATTCAATATATTCCACATTCGTAGTTCTTCACTCTTCTTCAGACTTCCATACCTATTGTATTCAAAATGTTCTTGCATTTATATCCACCACAAGACCTTAAAACATCAATTAGGTTGACCAAAAAAGAATACAAACAATTAATTCACCAAGTGTGCTACAACAACACTTTGTGGTCCTATCCCAAGCATAGAGAGTACCAAAAAAAACTTTATTACATATTTTAAAGTGATCCAAAGAAATTCACATGCTAGCACACATCAATCTATGATGACATCAAGGAAATGTGAAGAAGAAATGTGAAGCAAACGACCAGTCAGCCAAGAAACATACTACTAATTGAATTTACTTGATGTAGTCCCAAATAGGATAGGTCAAGACCCAAACCTATCATAACACATCTTCAATTTTTTGGTGCTTACCCCTAAGCATATGGTTCAAGCAAAAGAACAAGTCTTGTTAGTGAGATATCTTTATATAACCTAGAAAGCTAAGTCAAGAAATAATACAACACCAAAGTGACCAATAAATATTATGTAGATCACATGGAGATGTTCCATGAAAATCCAACAACACTTTCAAGAACTTATTCCATAATTTCATGCAATGAATAACCACCACAAAAAAAATAAGAATAGTAAAATTCATCCAGGAAGCACAAAACACATGATTAGAAGATGTAACATTAACAGATCTACATGTAGACCACTTCATTTCATGAAATTGGAATTGAGACATTGCATAGATGTTCCACATTCACCAAGCCATGGGAGTAGAGACATCCATGTGAAGAAATGTGAAGCATTTCCATGACCAAACTAGACAACCAACAATACTGGTAACCTTCTTCAACTCAAAAAAATCTCCTTGGCAACATTCGTGACTTGAAAATATTAGAGTGTAACATCCAAAGAACAATAACTTTGAATCCCAAACCAAAGACCATATCTTTAACAATGGAGGAATGTAGACCATTCTCCCAAGTAGGCTTCAATGTAACTTCCTGAACCAATAACAATTAAGCAACTTGTGAAGGTTAGATCTTTCTTTCAAAAACTCATGCTTTATCAAGAACATCAAGAGAAAGCATAAAACATACTATAGACCTTCAACAACATCTCTCCACTATCAATAATAATTCTAATGCTTCTAATTCTCATCTTAATATATCATTATGAAACTACCTCTGCTGACATAAATCATACTTAAAGACATCCAACCATGAATTTTAACAAACATTAGATAAGGCATGACATACAACTATGCACTTCAACAAGTCTTCCATACATAAATATTGGCTCAAACTGAATGTTAGCCCAAACCGAATGTTGCCAAAAATCTCCCAAGCATATGCACCGACACCAAGTGTCGACATCACAACAATCTCTTTAGGGCTCATGAATGACATCCACAACCAAACATACAACAATCTTCATCAAGTGGTGACAACACTAACAACCAACATTCAGTATTGACATTAACATCTGCCAACCATCTCCTAGTGTTGACATCAATGACAACTTCCAACACATATGGTTTGAATTCTTAGCACTCGATTTATTTCCCTCATGGATTCTATGCTCTACTTGGAGGTTGAGGCCCCTACTTCCCTCCTGATTTTTTTTGGTGCTTAGGCTTGTGTTGGCGATAGGTACCTAGTTTGCAAGGGTTCTATTAGGGAAGTGACAAATTTTCCTCCCCTCCTCAATAGGAAGAGTCTTTGTAGGTTTATCATGATGTGGTTCTTGCTTGTGTGTGCTAAGTCTCTAAGGTTTTTTTTTTTTTATTTTAGTTTTGAAAATGAGGGATGCTTCTCCTATTGGTATCTTTTGAGTTGGGATACCTTCAGATGAGTGTTATAGTTATTTTGTTCTTGTTCCTTGATATGGTGGCAAGTCCATTTATTTGGAGGTTCCTTCTCTAAGGATTCCTAATGCATTGGTGGACAAAGATTCTACTATCCTACAATATCCCCTTATTGGGATACTTTGTAGTTTTAGCACCATACATAAATGTTATTCATAGACGGTCACTCAATAGTTGGACCTTTTAATCTTCACTGAGTGATTGTTGATTGTGAATTTGGTACTTGCATTGCATTATTTATATTTTACATAGTTCACATTTTCATCATCTATAATTTTCTTTCTGTATGGTAAATATAAATAGAGATACTTTAGATGTGTATGTTTATAGTTCTTAATTATCACTAAAATTGATGAAATTCTTTGTAAGTGTAGAATTTGATTATTATGTGAGGGTGACATGGGATATTAATAATTGTATACAAATCCTCATCATACGGGAATGTCATGGGTTTTAATTGTACACATTTTGGAATGGCATTGATATTTATATATGTCATGTTTGTTTTTTGAATGCTTTGGTCAACCTTTATATAATGAATGTTTGTATTATAGGCATTTTGCAATGAATATGAGTGAGTTGTGATAATAAATGAGTATTAAATGTTCAACAACATTTAATAAGTGGTTATACATCTAGATGAAAAATAAATAAATTATCAAAGGGATTAGTTCAATTGATTTAGCACAGTTGGTGAGGATGACGGTAACTGATTAAAAAACTATTCACCAAAATTCACTATATGAAGATAGAAATGCTGATGTCTATATAATGAAATTGTTTTCATAAAAAAAAAATTAAAATAAATAAATTTATGATAAATACTTGAAGAAATTATAAACAATATTTATTTTTTTGGTGTGTCCCCGCGACCTAGCCCTGCGGCCCAGCAACCCTTACCTTGGGTACCTGAGGCGAGCTAGGGTGAAACTAGTCTCCTGCAGGTGAGATCCCCCGCCCGTAAGAAGTCCCACCTAAGAAACCCGGGAGAAGAGTTGAACCCGAGACCAATGGGGAGCAAACCCACTGCCCAAGCCAACTCTACTACCTGTTCGGGCTATAAACAATATTGATAAACCATAACCAACATTCAGCAGTTCTAGATTATGATCAAATCCTTTTATTGGAAAAAACACTAATTAAAAAACATTTCTGTCAACATATGATAATGCTCAAATCTTCATACTAGAGAGACATAAAATCAAAAATTATTTGGTAAAGCACAGAAATCATAAATGTTGAAATACATGCAATGTTACGTTACGTTTCAGTAGCAGTCATAGAGCGTAATATTCACTCGCAGGCGGAAGTAAACGTCTCCCTCAAAGGAATCGGTAGAAAGGGTTGCAATTCCTCTCGCCATCATGAAATCACCAGTCCCTCCAACGACCGAAATATCTCTCTGCTTAAGCGCTGGATCTGCTCCAGCGAAAGTGATGGTGCCTTTATAATCTGTGCTATTCAACACAAATGTGAAAACAAGCCACGCGCTGAAGAAATTCTTCATGTCATACAGATAAAATCCCTGCGCTCTTCCCACAGGTGGAGAATAAAGATTATTGTCTACCGTAATTGGGTCGTTAAACACAGCCAAATCTCCAAAATGATTATGTTCAGTCAAAATAGTGAGATTAGCGCCTTGAGGTGCAGCTATTAGTGTAGACGTTGCGTTCTCAGCATTTTTACCATTGTAGATGATATCATGAAAATACAAGACCAAATTTTTACAGGGCTCTGGAGGCATTTTATTCCATCCCTGGCAATCTGCACTTCTCAGCAAAGTGGAACACATTAGAAACAACACAAAACATAAATACACAACTCTACCAGGCTTAATCGCCATTGCACACTGGTACTTCTTCACAGATGGAAAACAAGACTATCTCTATTCATTTCAGCTTCCATTTGTACTCTATTTATATTGTGTTAAGATCCAACGTAACCACGACTTGGGTTGTTTGAATAATTTGTTCGCTGGTTGACATGTGTGGGGCCATCTAATCTACCATATTCCCTTGTTGCAGTAGATTGCGTGGTATTCAAGTGGATATGCTCAGCTTACGAATTTCAACCAGGGCATGGTTCGTGAGTGTGGCATCTTTATGGGCTGTCTTCTTTCGTTCCTATATTTGAAATAACATAATGCTTCATGTGTTAACGTAGCTAAAATAATCAATTTAATTGATGGCTGTTGAGATTCTAGTCAAGGTTTTAGAATCATATAGAGATGATAATGACCGGACAGCCGCTTGTGGGTGGGAGGTGGATATGGCTATCAATCTGTTTAAGAGATAGATTTTGATTCCAGTGGAAGTCAGTTTGTTCAACCCAAATATTACTGCACCACAAATATTCATGGATTCAAATTATCTTTAAAAATCAGAGGTATCAGTGTGACCAACTTTGGACAATGAGAAGTTGGCATAGCGAGAGCTCGTTTCCATTACGGCTAACTTATACTAAATAGTTGTATAATAAATATAAAAACTGGATATAAAAGATAACAAAATAAGTTTATATTTAATATAAAAGTTTGACATAGAAAAATTGAGGGATTATATAGTTAGGATTTATACAAAAGATCATAAAAATAAATTATAATGATGATGAATTGAATATTATATTTTCAAATATATATTGATGTTTACAAATTAAATTTTGTTTAAAATTGTATATCTTACACCACCTATTTTTCTTGGTTCTATTATCCCTTAAGTAATTGAAAGAGTTCAAATGACATGTTTCTATTGATATTTAGTATATAACTTAATCATTAATTATTTTGATCTATATTTCCTCTAAAAGACCAGTCTTGATTGTAGACTCATCCATTTCCTACTCAAGATTAGATTTGTAATTATGTAAATGGTCTAGTGCCAATGTGGAATCATATAAAAATACCATTGAAAATTTAGAATTCAAATTCAAATCTAAGGTTAACCTAGCCCTTCTTACTTCACTCTTATGTGTTATCACATGTGAAGTAATTTGTTTGTGACCCTTGAAGTTTTATTTAATGTTTAACCATAATTCATTTAGAGATCATCAAGCACCTAAAAATAGAATATGAATAGAGAATTGAAGTTACATTTATTAGTAATCAATCTACAGAATTTTATTCCATCTCTACTTGGACCATCAACAAGGGCATGCACAAGAATGCCTATATGTTATCTTTCAACATTCTCCAAGTCATTGACTTGATATCCTTATAAGGATTTATATAAGGGAGTAATTATCTTTATGATAAGGAAACTCTCAAATAGACAACAAAATTTTTAGATGAAGAAAAAAAAAAAAATTGGTGACAACCTATTACAAGATATCTAGGAATTTGAAAAACTAAAAGTGAACATCTAAAGTTTTGAAAAGATGTGATCTAGGAATACAAATCAAATAAACACATATATGCCAACTTGAAGAAGTATATATTGAACATCTAGAAGGATTTTAGTGTGCTAACAATCTAGATTATATTTGCAGATTGAAGAAGACTTTGTAGGAAATTAAGCAAGTTTCTAGAGCTTGGTATTCAAGATTGGATGGATATTTGCAGCAGTAAAAATTCCAAAGAGGCTATTTAGATAGTAGTTTGTACATAAAATAAAAGGAGAAAAAATGTTGATAACTACGGTTTATGTTGATGATATCATTTTTGGATGTAGCAGTGAAGAAATACATAACACAAGAAATAATAAACAACCACAATCCAATCTTGTTTCATTGTCATTGCATAAACCTATCTTGCCTAGTGCTCCTCGTTTACCTTTGCATAGTGGGAAGGAGAATGATCTTGTTGAAAAACTAAAGAATACTCTTGCTAAGATATCCTTATGGGATCTTATTCAAGCCTTACCTAGTCATCATAAAATGCAAGTCAAAGTTCTTTACAACAAGTTATTACCCCTCCTAATGTGCAGCCAAATGATGTGGCACCCCAAATTCAAACTATAACTCTTGTCAACTTAGACATTAATTTCCATGAAGATGAGTTACCTTCGATAGAAGTGCCAAAAAAATGAAGGTTTCATGATAATAGCTATCTTCAATAAGACATGGATAAAGTGAACCCTTGTTGACAATGGCCCAACTCTTAATGTGTGTAGTGTAACCCTTTTCGATAAGATTGGTGTAGATAAATCATTAATTGAACCCGATTCCTTATCAATTCGAGGATTTGAAAATATATGAAAATAACCACTTGGTGTGATCACATTACCTATTACAGTTGGGAAGGTAACATTACAAACCCTAATCCATGTTATGATGTCTGATATTTCATATAATCTTCTTTTAGAAAGACCATTGATACATACAATGAATGGGGTTCCTTCTACCCTTCATCATAAAATGAAGTATGTCTACAACAATAGCGTATACAATCAAAGTTGACCCTAAACTAGATAGTTGTTTGAACATTAAAGAAATTCAACGAAAATCATTTAAAAACATTGACACCAACTACACAAGTGGAACCCATGAAAGAGAAAGAAAAATAAAGGCATATTGATGAAGTCACGAAGCTATTGGAAGATGATTGAGGTACCTCGGATTTCATACCTACACTTATGGGAGAATACAAGATCATCACAACAAAGTCTGAAAAGAAAAGAGAACCAACAATAATGTCAATACTAATTACAATAGAATCTTTGAAAGCATCCACTTCAACCACTTTAGAAGAAAAAGATAACATACAAAACAAAATTTGGTGAAGTTGATTATGAACAACCACCAAATACAAAAGAAATGAAAAAGATTTATACAAGAGGTTATGAACTTATGAAACAACTTGGGTATAGTGGAAAAGGATGTGGTGCTAGAGAAAAAGGTATTTGCGTCCCTATAGAGCCTTACACACAAGAAACTACCAATGGTCTTAGTTATGGTCCCTTGAAAGAAAGAAACAAGCCTTCACTCAATATCAACACTCTTACTAAAGATTCTTCTCAGCCTACTTTAACATTAGTACATCCTCAACTGATAGGCACTAGTGGCCTTGGTTATTGTCCTTCGAAAGTGTAATGATTGAAAAAGGTCCCCACTTACATGGCCTTGATTTAGTGTTGCAATGTGTCTAACATATTCACATTAGGTCTTGGGCCCTTGTGAACTAAATGAGCCTATTGGTGCCTTATTTGGAGTGTTATAAAGTGTTGTAACACACTTTCAAAATTTTATAGTGTTTTATTTAATAATTGGGATTCTTTATTCTTTAATTGACCATATTTTGCATCCACAAGACTCATTTAATGCATCTTTTTGGGGATAATCTGAACATAAATCAACACCCAATCATAATTTAGGTGTTTTCAAGTTGTATGGCCAAGATTTAATGATCTAGGACTCATTCACCACCTTGGGTGAACGAGTCCCACCTATTGTTTTGGGTCCTGAACCTGGTTTCACACCTTTCTAAGCATTTTTTAAAATGGTCCCATAAATTATTCCTAATGGGACTCATTCGCCACCCTGGGTGAATGAGTCCCATGTGGTGCAAAATCAAAATTAATTCAAATTTTTGGCAGGATTTTATGCTCCTAGATTTGATGTCGGCTTGTAGTGTTGTAATTTTGGGAATTTTTGCATAATTAAGTATAAACACAAGTTTCTATCACTTATTTTACACGTAGCAAGTTGAATGAGCATCCTTATAGTAGCAATTTTTAGTTCACAAGAGCATTCAAGGGAAAATTTTCAAGCATTTTAGTGTATTCTTCAAGCATCAAGCATCATGTCAAAGTCTTCATGCATCAACTTGTTTTTTAGCTAACAATTATGATGTAGGGT
This sequence comes from Sequoiadendron giganteum, assembly GCA_007115665.2. Classification (NCBI taxonomy): domain Eukaryota; kingdom Viridiplantae; phylum Streptophyta; class Pinopsida; order Cupressales; family Cupressaceae; genus Sequoiadendron; species Sequoiadendron giganteum. The sequence goes on from CM021105.1 coordinate 84,247,366, forward strand.
TTTATTATTCAAGCTAGCATTTCCCTCAAGATCTATCCTATTCAAGCAAGAATCAAGATTTACATCCATTGGATCCACTTCATACATGTTTGTAGCACTTTATTGTTAGGTTTTTGTGAGTTGCAAATCATATATTGTCCATTCATCATTCTCCATTCCCATTTCACTCTTTAGTGTGTGATTTTAGGTTTATATTGAAGATACATTGAGGAGAAAGTTTGGAGAAAGTTGAAAATTTCCTAAAGTTGTCAAGGTTGTCCCCTTGCCTTGGAGATACTTGGAGGACTTCTATAGGTTGCAAATTGAGGTTTTTCGATCTGAGAATCAATTGGGAAGCACATAGAAGACCTTGAAGTTTTAGAAATCCCTAATTGGACTGATTCACAAATTTTGGCAAATAAGTCCCAGTCTAGGTCAAAATTCAGATTTTTACAGATTCATAAACCCATTTGCCATATTCTTATTTCTGCACAGAAACCAAGATCTAGGATTGATTCGCCTAGCTTGGCGTATGACTCCTAGTCATATTTAAAGTCAAAACTTCTAGTATTTCAAAGATCCTTCTAGCCATCTTCAGATATCCAAGTACACACATTTCATCTTGCAACTTTCTATTCTGTTTTATATACATTTCTATGTCATTTAGTGAAAGTTTACATCAAATTAGGGTTAAGAATTTCATCTCACATTTAATTTTTCTTTCCAAGCCCTATATTGGAGGTGAACCCATCATTAGTTTACAATTAGACCCTAGGAAAACCCTATTGCAAGGTATCTTTCTCCTTTTCATTGAGATCTCTAGGGTTATCCTTGAATGAAATTGGAAAATGCGGGTGCTCTATGTTCTAAACCATAAGAAATAAATTCCTTTACCCATTTTATTTCATTTCATTTTGGTGAACTTGAATTTAGACAATTATAATTAGATAATTTGGAGTGCATCATCATCCTAGATCTTGATTGTATTGACATTGCATTAGGGTTTGCATTAGTTAATTAGTGTTCTATTGTTTCAAATTTTGAATTAGTGAAATTTCATATAGCTTGCATTTTTGCACCTCATATAATTGAAAATGATACAAAATTTGTATTTGCAGTTAAGATAAAGATCATACAACATAAAAAGCATAAAAATAAATTGAAACTTTTTAAATTTAAAAAAAAAAACACTCATTGGGACTCATACTCCCCTCTGAGTGAATCAATCCTAGTGCAGATTTTGCACTACATTTTCCAGAATTTAAAACTTTCTTTCAGAGAATTTATTTTTTGTTTATAAATTTCTATTTCAGTTTTACAATTTTTTTGTTATAATCATTTCATTGTTCTTAGCTTATATTGCACTTTCATTCATCTTGCATTTAGAATCCCTTGCATGAGTATTTGGTGTCCTATTTCTAATATTGTATTGGGACAAAGTTTGAGACTCATGTCATCCCGCGATAGCATAATCTTTGTGGATCTTGGGTTGTCTAGCTCTTTCAATCCTAGTATTAACACTAGTACACTAGGTATGGACCATACCCTTAATAAATCCTTGCCTTCAAGTATTGTGATACATGTTGAAACAATGGTTGCTAGTGTTTCACAATAAAACATAATCCAAATTCATGAAGATTTAGCAAACCTACAACATCAAGTGCAAAATGGCAACATTTCAACTACTATCATCCCTACTTTAGATGACATTCACTGCATGCTTGAAAGTTAATATGGTCTTGACCTTGTGAAAAACTGACCCACCAAAAACATATACAAACAAGGGAAAGAGGATTCCCTTTATAGGCTCCGTAGGTTTTTCACCCTAGGAGCACTTTTTTTGGGAATAACACTTTTTCCACTTTGATGATATGCTTTTGGTGATTACATTCAAAAGGAGGAGATGCTTGATGAAGGTGATAAGTGTGTGTGTTGTCTAGCTTAATGAAACTAAGCTAACTAAAGAATTCAAATGAAAACAAATGTAAATCTAATCTACATACAATGTAAAGTAAATGACCTAAGCTAAAATGACCTAAATGCTTGCAAACTGAAAGGAAACTGGAAATAATAGAAAGTGTGCACCTAGGTATTGGAAGTTGTAGATGAGGAGTCCTAGAATGTTCTAGAAATTTTCTAAAATTAGCAGAGGGACACTTACTCCAAGTTGGGTGCCCTACTACTCCTATCAAGAAAATCTGTCGGAGTGGGTTTCTCACAAATGCGTACCCGAAAATATCAAAATCCCTCAAAAACAAGATCAGAGGGATTAGGTCGCCATTATGGGTGACCTATTTCTCTTTTGAGTTTTTGGAAATCTGAATGTGGAGATTAGGGCCTTCGGTCTGCACTCTAGATCCCCACAGGTGTCTAGTTGAAATTCTATAGAAAACAAGCCGAAAGGAGTCTCCAAGCTTCAACTAGGGATTTTTTGACTTGAATTCATGTGATGAGTTGAGGACACCTTTCTAACACCTTTCTTTTTGAAAAAACTACATACAAAAACACCTGCAAACACACATGCAAAGAGGAGACAAGGATTAGGGTTAGAGAATAGGGGTTTACCTTAGTCAAACCCCTTTGATGATAACCAAATCCAAATGAAAAATAAGGAAAGGGAAGGATGATTGAATGACAAAGAAAACACTTACCAAATCATTTGTTGAATATGTCTGCAACATGCATGGATCAACTCCAATGGATATTGCTTGTGAAACCCTTGCGCTTGATTGCTTGCTTGAGGAGCTTGAGTGCAAGAGTACTTGTGAAGATTGGGTGAAAGTGAAAAATGGTCTTGTTAGAGGGAAAAATGAAGATGAAAACCCTTACTTATAGATGCTAAGCCCTAATTTTTCCAAAAATGCAATATGATAGGCTGACATTAGGGGTTTGGAGGCAATTTCCTACAAGATTTATGTTTTAATTTTGGATTTTAAGCCTAAAAGGACTAGTTCGTCCAAAGTGGCGACCTAGTCCACTAGGGAAAATCCAAGTGGTGGTCGGGAATAAAATAGTGATTAATGAGGTTTATTAACCTTGCCTCCCAAAACACACTTTAATTGGGCCTAAAAGTACATTAAGGGGACAAATTAGTATAAGAAAAGGGTTAAATTAGGGGTGACAAGCCTAGGAAAGTGTGAAAATGCATTACAACACTTTACAACACTATCACAAGGTTTGGATAAGGGTAAAAGGATGTTATTTAGGTGAATTATGTTGAAAGGGTCTTAGAAAAGTGGGAAGATGTATTACAACACTTCACAACACCTTAGTAAAACATCATTAGGTTATTGTTGAATTGCAAGATTACAAGACTGAATCAAGGTAAAACAAAGCCAAAATCCAATGGGAGAGGCCAAAATGAGTGAAAAAGTGCCAAGGTACACATTTTTTGGTGACACATTTAGCCCCCACTTTAGTGAGAGTATGAAATTACTTCAAAATCTCACTAAAGTAGTTGAATCATGCGTGTCAAGCGAGATCTAATGTACTCATGCTAGTAAGGTGAGATGACATCAATCAAGAGGGATGATCAAGCCCCAAAGATCAAGATCCCATGGAAAACTAAATATGAGTACGAAAGATGACACAAGGAGTGATGTGAAAGGGTGGAGAAAAGTTGGATCAAGCTTTGACCGTTTGTCCATCTAGTTGTGGATCAGATCTAGGTTGTTTGTCCGAAAGGAAAGGATGTACTAACTTTGGGAAAATGAGACTTTTGGTTGTCCAGTAGGTGAGAATGTTAAAAGATGGTGATACACATACACACAGTTGGTATGCACTCACACACAAAAAGGGTTCCTATGGGGAAATCCATCCCACTAGTTGGGCTTCCTGCTCAACCATACCAAAGTTATACCTCCTGACAACTTTGATAAGGAGCCACAAGAGACAGGGGTGCATTTCATGAGACTGTAAGAAAAGCCTTGGATGCTTAGAACCCATGAACAAGTGCAAGATGGCACCATAGGCATACAATTTGTCTTATGGAAGGTTGCCATGTATGCACGAATGCAAAAAGGGATTTTCAAAGGAGTCTTGTTGCGTTCATATGAGGTCTTTGACTTAGGGAAAATTATGTCTAATGTCTCCAAGAGAGGACCAATCAAAGGATAGAAGATTCACACTTAGGAGATGCAGTGCATCACATCTGACCACTAAGAGGAATGTAATATGCTTCGATAGGTCACTTTCATGAAGGACATTATACACAATGTCATCCACCAAGTGAGAGACTCATCGTATGAAGTACCAAGGTTGCACTAGTAACCAAGGAAAATGAAAAAGAGAACGATGCCAATGTATGCCCCCACTTTAAAGGAATTGCTACACACTATTTTGTGATAAACTACTTTAATGTAGAGAAAGGCAAGAATGAAAAAAGGATATGAGAGCCTACCTCGAAATCCCTATGTCAAGTGAGATGTTTCCAAGCATGGTTGCATCATGGAAAGATAGTATGTCACATGCGATTTAACCTTAAGAATTTTTTTCCACATCTCAAGCTTGCTCTTGTATGTTCATGAGATTTTAACGTCCAGTCAGAAGATGTAACAACAAGTGGCATACGAGGACAAGGCTAATGAACCCCTTGACCCCACTTAGTGCAAGTAAAATATGAGCCAAAGGGGATAAAGGTATGTGTTAGGGAGAGGAATTAGGTTCCCCCACATAAGGGAGGGCACAGAGCTCCACGAGATGGTTGAAGTTTATTGTTTGAATAAAATAGAGTGAAGGGAGGTAACCCTAAATATTTCTTGAAAGAAGATGATATGTTAGTTGTTGTCATGTGTTCATTGCATCCATGTGTAGGAAGGAGATGGTGGTTGATACCATAATAGTCTTTCAAGGTAGATGAACGGGCTGTGTTGTTTGAAGAAGGATTGGTTGTTGTATAAGATTAATGGTTTTCCTAGAATTGGTGGCATTAGAACTGGTGGTGTGAGTAGGTATTCCTTGATCTTGTTGAATGCTTCATTAAATTTTTCATCCCATTTGTATGCTACCCCCTTGTGGAGTAGATGAGAATATGGGATTTGTTTGTCTGCTAGTTGTGTTATGAATCGACAGATAGACTGGAGTCTTCCTTGTAGACCTCTTAGCTGCTTCAATGTCCTAGGTGCTTCCATTTTGAGGATTTCTTTTACCTTGGTGGGATCTACCTTGATTCCTCTAATTGAAAATATATACCCCAAGATCTTGCCTGATTGCACTCTAAAGATGCACTTCTTTGGATTAAGTCATAGCTTGTATTTTTCCAACCTATCAAAAATGGAGCTCATAGTTAATATGTGGTCTCATCTTTTCCTTGATTTATCCAATATGTCATCCACATAATCTTTAATAGTTTTATGGATCATATAATGAAATATCAGTGTCATAGCCATCTGGTAAGTTTCTCCTGCATTATTTAGCCCAAATGGCATCATATTCCAGTAGTATGTTGCCCACAAACAAGTGAACATTGTCTTGTGTTGGTCTTCCTTTGCTATAATGATCTGATTATATCTTGAGAATTTTCCCATTAGTGATAGCATCTCATGCATGACCATCATGTCCATTATCATGTCGATGTTTGGTAGTGGAAATTCATCCTTGGGACACACTTTGTTCAAGTCTTTGAAATCTGTGCAGATATGAATGCCCTCAGTGGACTTTGAAATAGGTTCTAGGTTTGATACCCACTTTGGATAATAAATTGAGCATATGAACCATGAATCTAGGAGCTTATGTAATTCCATTTTGACCAGTAAGGCTATTTGGGGATGCATTTTCCTAAACTTTTGTCTCATAGGATTTACTTCAAGATATATAATTAAGCGATGCACTACTACCTCTGGATCAAGCCTAGACATGTCAACATAATTCCATGTGAATTTTACCTTTCTTTCTTTTAGGAATGCAACTAGGAGTTCCTATTTTTATGCGAGAAGTGAATTGGAATAGAATATTATGTGTGGTAGTTCTTATGTTCCTAGGTTGACTGCATTGCATAGTTCTGCCAGGATTGTTGAATTTTTTTGATGAAGGGCATTGAGGGGAATATTGAATCCTTCATCCTCCAGTGCCTCAAAGAGGTTTTCACCATTGGATGTGTCCTTTATTTTTACTATTTTTGGGTCAGAGAGTGCCATAGTGCGGTTTTCACTCAAAGACCTTGAGATTATTCTCAATTTTTTTCTTTTGCGATTGAAGGATTCAATCGTTTCCCTATAATAGGATTGTGTATCTAGTATGATGTCAAACCCAGCCTTGTGGTCACCATATGGTACTATATTCTACAATCACATGAATTTCGAGAGTGCCTCATCATTTTTGAATGTGTCAAAAATCGGTGGTCCTCATTGTTTGTAATCAATGAGTTGGGGATAGACTAGGTTTATTTCATAGTTTCGATGGTCTGACTCAAAATATAGTGTGCTAATCATGAGTAGGGAGGAATCTTCAAAAAGCATGGGTAATTCAGTTATGGTATCCTCATCATAACTACTACTACACACATTGGTTATGTCAAAGGTAAATTTGTCTATGAATTGACCAATGGATATGGGTAACTAAAGGGCGACTGCTGATAGTTGAGGGGGTGTCCTTACTACTTTAATCAAGGGACTTCTGCCATGTATGGTTACACTCGAAGGGGTACACCCAAGGCCAAGATCATTCTTCTTGCACTTTTCCACAATGATAGGTTCCAATCGGCCATTGTTATTTTTTCCAAGACTTGCATTCCTATTATAGACCATGCCTAGCATTAATTGAAGTCCTCTATTGGTATCATCCATAGAAAGGGTTGGTACCGATATCTCATCTTGACAGAGGAGACTACATACATCTCTCTCATCCACCACTTCTCGGCCTCGATCACCCCAACTTCTTAATCGAGATGGATTCGCTCTGAATGTTTGAGTTGTTGTATTAGCATGTTGTGGCTATCCATGGGATCTAGGGGATTGATGTAATTCCCCGACTAGAAAGGCTCCTTTCTTCATTTTGTATTCCCCACACCCGTTTTCTTGGATTATAAGCTTGATTTTATATATGTCTAGGATGGAAGGTGTCTTTGTCCCATAAGTGGAGGCTATATTGGTTGGGTCTAAATATGGATTTTAAGGACCTTCATCATTCTTTAGGACTTGGGGGATTTTATAGAACTTTCCTTCTAGGCTCTTGCAGTAGGCGAAGGGCTCAAGATCACCATAGATCATGATCTCTTGATTTTGATATGTGAACTAGACACACTGATGGAATCTCAATGCAACTGCTTGCATCCCATGGATCCATTGGCACCCTAGGAGGATGTTATAAGGCAGATCAAGGTCATGCACCTGACAGGTAGTTTCCATAATGGCTGGCCCTACTTGAATAGGGAGTTGAATAGTGCCCCGAGACACTTTTTCTTTATGATAATAAGCACTGATCATGATTCCCTTTCCTTTTTCAATGGAATCCTCAAAGAATCCTAGCTTATTTATTAGCTTGAGGGAAAAAATGTTTAGGCCTGTTCCCCATCCACCAAGACCCTTTTGACCTTATTTTTGTGAACTAGGACTTCAAGGTGGAGTGTACGGTTGTGAGATGGCTAGGTGGGGAAGTCATGATTAGAAAATGTGAGGATATTTGGGGTGATAATGTTTTTGATCATAGCTTGGAATTGCTCTGTATCAAGGCTGGAAGAGATGGTAGATGATGTCAATGCTTCCTCAAGGATTTCTCTATGGGCAGCTAATATCTTTAGTAACTCCATGATGGAGATCTGAGCAGGGGTTATTTTTAACTGGTCTAGGACATTGTAGCCATTTGGAATGTATTTTTTATTTGAAGCGAATGCCTTTGGTGGTTGTGATGGCCTGACAATGGTGAGCTTTCTGCTGTGTGATGGCGACTCCACAATCAGCTTTGGCTCCCTTGATGCTAACAACAGTGACCAATTTGTCAAGGCATGTGACAAATCCTTCCTACATGTGGTTCACATTGCCATATTTTTTCTTCCCTTTGTTATTTACTTGGTTATGATTTGACATTGGATTCATGTAAATATTTAGATCTTGATTGCCAGTTGGTTGTTCCATGTTTATAATTTTTTCAATGATGAGGTCTTGGATGAAATTTTTCAGCTTCATGCAATTGGATGTTGTGTGTCCCTTGATTTTATGATAATCACAAAGGAAATTTTCATTGTACCAAGGTGGTTTCACCATGGGCTCTTGATATTTCTCAAAAGTGGGGATTTTAATGAGATTCTCGTCTACCAATTTCTTCATGATGGATTTGACTGATTCCCCAATAGTGGTAAACTTTCTCTTGGGGGGATATTTGTTTTGTGGAGGTGGTCCCCCTTGATTATTTAGATTGTTGATTTGATTGTTCACAGGTGGTTGTGACACCGCATTGGTCAGCATGTTGTTACGATTATTATTTTGTGGTTGATGATATGTTTGGGCATTCTATTTTGGAGCACTAATCATGACCTTGGCGTCAACCACACCATCATTGGTGACATTCCTATTTTTCACCCACATGCAAGGTTTCTCATTATAGCTTGGTGATGGGAGATTGTATTAATGTTCAGGATATGTAAGTGTAACCCCTTGTGTAATAAGGTCCCATTCAATGTTGAGTGCCTTGGGGATCAATTGGTCATACATGGTGATGCACTGCATCTTTAGATGGAATGCCAAGGTTTTCTTGAGATTGGAAATGATGGTGAAAATTTGTTGCTCCTACGGCATGGCTCACTGCTCCTCTTAGCCTTGGATCACCAACTTTGTAGGAAGGAATAAAATGATTCCCCCTAAGTTCCTTTTTTGAACACAGATAGTTACTCTAGACTAACATCCATGCCAATGTTGAATGCATAATTCTTTAGGAATGCATCTACGATTTCTTGGAATGTTTTGATACTCGTAGGTAGATAAGAGAACCACTCCATGGTAGGACTAGCCAAACTTCAAGGGAATAGTTGCATCAGATATGTATCATTGCACATGACTTCCATGCAATGTACTTGGAATTCCTTGATCTGATCTTCAGGGTTTCCCAACCTACGATATTTGTCAAACTTGAGGATTTTGAATCCCTTTGGGAATGGTATCATTCCAAGGCTCCTGTCAAAAGGATAAGGACATAGATTATCGAGTGTTCTTTTTGTTTTTCCTAATTGGAGATCAAGCACATGCTACGAGAGAAGTTTGATCTATGTTATCACATCATTTTGCGGACCAGGAGGTGGAGTGAACATGTTTTGAGGTGTTTGAGGTGTTTTATTGATGGGAGGAGCTTTGGGGGGATTTTGTTGCAAGCTTTGTTGAGTGAATAATGCCTTCATCTGTTGTTCTACCAAAAATTCTTATTGTTGGTCGTGTTGTTGCAGTGCCAATAAAACTTGTTGTTGGGCTTGCTATTGAGCTGCTCATTATTGTGCTTGATACTCTTGCAAGGCTTGTTGATATGCTTGTTGATGGAATGCTTGCAACTGTCCCTGGTATTGAGATTTTTCTTGCGCTTGTTCTTACGCTTGTGCTTCCACTTGTTGAGATTGATATTGGGCTTGAGCTTGAGCATGTGCTTATTGGGCTGCTTGTGCAAGCTAAGTAACCTCTGTAGCTTGAGCATCTTGAGCTTCTTGTACAACTTGGGCATCTTGTTGTTGTTGAAGTAAAGCTTTGGCTTGGGTAGCTTGTTGCACCTATTTCTCTTGTTGTTTCACTAATTGTGCTTGCACTTGCTGTGCAACTTGATGATTTTTGATTTGCTAAAAAAGGTTTTGATAGGCGACCTATTGAGTTGCCTACTACACGGTCCTAAATGAGTTTTTCATGTTATGTTTTGGTGGTGGTGGTGGTGGATTGGGAATAACATTGGCTATTGTGATGAGAGGGATCATTGTAGTGATGATGGGGGTTTGGGTGGTGGATGGTGTGATTGAGATGATTGGTCCTTGGGTGACCATGTTTTGAGATACTTGGGGAATGATACATGATGTGTTCATTGATGGGGTTGCTTGAATGGTTTCCATCTTTTTTTATGATATTGATGACAAGATGGGAGGATTCAGTATGATGTTTTGATTCATGATTGGAGGATTGCCTAGATTTTGTTGATTGATGGTGGGTCGAGGGGGAAGGCCCAACCCAAGGGGTGATTTGGATGTCAATGGTAAGGGTGGAAATGGTGGTGTATTCCACTGGAAAAGTGATTATGAGAGGGATTGAAGATTCCTCCCTTTCTAAATAATTCACCCTCTCCTTGTGAGATCATGGGGAGAGAGGTTTGCGTGTTGAGGGGATATGTCGGTGTTGTGTGAAAAGAGGTTTGATTGGTAGGATCATGAAATGTGAGAAAAGCATATTGGTGTAAAGGATTTATTGGGATGGATTGATTTGGTATGGTGTTTGCATCTGAACCTCAATTTCTCACAAGGGGATGTGTTTGAAGTGCATGAAGCAACGAGCTTCCCTTGTTAACAATTGGTTGAGTTGGATGAATGGATGATGTAATTTGTAGGATGCTTTTAGTGATGCTTTGAAATGGAGGTGTGGATGATATTGGGGGCATGATCCCAAGAGGTCTCTCCACAATAGTTCTTATGTCATAATCAGAAGGGAGTTTCGCCCCTTCTTTTGCTAACTCAAGCATGTATATGGAGGAATTGAGCCTCAACATGGCGTTGATAATTTTGTGAGTCTCAAGATTTTGAACCATTTGAATGCTTTCATCTTGTGTCATCCTTGATACATTGTTGGTGATGTCCTCCACTTGACCCTCCTCTTGAGGATTTTGTGACACCAGAGGAAGATTGATTAGGGGATTGCTTGATCCAATGAGATTCATTTCAGGATCGATTTATCTTAGATCACTCAAAGTTGATGTTTGTTTGTCAATTTTCATGTTCTTCTTGTGTTTTGATCTAGTTTTCACCATAAAAGAGGGATCAATTTTCAAGAATGTGCAATATTAACCTCTAATTATTTTAGATTGATCTAACTTTAGGCACAAAAAGAGAAGAACTAGGATAATTAAGGATCAAATTATGAGAATGAGATAAACGGAAAAATGGATGATGTGGATGATTGAACTCTTGAGAAATCTTGAAGGAGATACTAGAATTTAGGACTTGATTTGATTTGATTTTGGTTTGACTTGATCTTGACCTTTGGCTTGGTTAGATTTTTATTTGGATAGTAAACTCATAAAATCTAAGAGCTTGGATGTTTTCCTAGAGTAGACTTGTACACAAGATGATAATTTGACTAAGTGTGTAAAGAAGGATTCATCGAGACACCCCTATTCAAACAAGATGATTTTGATTTGGTTTGATATTTATTTTGGATAATGAGCTTATAAGCCTCAAGATGTTGGATGTTATCAAGAGGTAGACTTGTTCACAATCATTGATAATTTGATCAAATATGTGGAGAAGGATTCATCTACACATATGTAACCAAACAAGATGATTTTGGATTTTCCAAAAGCCTAGCATGAGTGATGTTTTCAAGATTTCCAAGATTTTTTGGTGAGCTGAAATTTGATTTTGATATTTTGAAGGATGGGTGAGAATGATTGATTTTTATCCTAGATGAGACCTATATAAAACTCCTTTCTATAAGACCTCGGTGTTAAAGAATATGCTTGGTACTTCCTATGTAAGAAATGAAAACCTTTGAAAGAGACTTGGATTTTGTTGGAAATAAAATTCATACAAGTTAGGATTGTTCTTTGAAGCTTTCTTATAAAAAATTTTAACCAACCTTTCTTTAACTTCGTGAAGCCTTGAAAGATGTTCTTTAGGAGCTTTTGGACTAAGACTTTTGAATTTTGGTTTTTGGATTTTGATCTTTCAGGAAATCATTTGGAAGAACACATGTGTGGGGATCAATTATTTCTTAGCTTTGCTTAATGACTTCTTTTTACCACCAAAAATTCTTGATTAGGTTTTCAAACTTGATGTCTAATGTCCTAAATTATTCTTATTGCACAAATTCCGTTATGTGGAGAATTGAGGAAATTAAGGCAAAAGTTCCCTAATGTTGACTTTAGTAAAGAAAACTATGATTAAACCCAAATATTTAGATGCCTCTAAGGATGGAATCCCTAGGGAAAGCAAGAGAACTTGGATTTTTCAAAGGTATTTTCTTATCCTAAAGGGTTTGAAATCTTGAGGATTTTGTGAATGTTTGTTTTCAAACATTTTGAGATCCAAGCAAGTTGTTACAAATTCCAAGAATATGCACAGCCTTAGGATGAAAAGACAGTATTTTTTGGGTCCCCACTTGGATAAATCCATCTACGCTTACTCTTATTGGATGATTAGATGCTTGACCACACAAGCTCCCCCTAACAGTGCACTCACTTCTTGAGTTAACCAAGCATCAGTACCCATGAGTCTCCCATGGCATACTTCTCATCTCTACTAAAATCTGTAAGAATGTAGGATGGCTTCAAAACAACCATTCTTGCACCACCAAATAGTTAAGGATTTTGGCCTTTCTAAACAAGGGGTTTTAATTCATGCATTTAATTCATGGGGGACCATCCATGCGACAAGAGACCATTGTTTCGCTTGTTGGAATGATCCTAGTGATACTCAAAATTTTCTCAAGTACCCACACTTATATACCAGCTGGAAGATTCTTGGCTTTAGCGTGTTACCGGTTGGGTCGTTCCCTTGGGGTGAGTAATTTTTACCACCAAGGCATGCCCTATAAGGTAAATAAAAGTGAGAAAAAATATCCATAGTTCGATCAATCTTTGTTGAGAAACAAAGAGAGAACGCTCTTGATATGATCCACTCACACTCACAAGATTTGTTCAATTTTAGGGACCCAAATTGAAATGTGGAGGTAATCAATTACACAACTTAATATCACAAAAAATTACTTTCGATTCTCAAGGTCTCTATAAAGCGCGAGAGAAGTGCATACATCTTTTTGATGATATTAACTTGTGAAAGGGATTACCAAACAAATAGAACACATGTTCATTTTAACCACAAAGCAATGATATGAATTATTTTTAAGCACCAATTTGGAAGTGTGAGATTTGTTTGTTCATGTATTAAGTCCCAAATTTCTTTTAGTGAGTTTGCCTATGATTCTTTTTAGCCCTTTGTCTTGTTCTTTTTAAGCCAAAATGAAATTTAGTGATCCTGAAAGCAAGAATATAGCAATTCCTTGGAAGAGGGATTATAATTTCTCCCCAAAGTGTTTAAAAACACTAGATACAATGAGTTAATGATGACATGGAGAACCTTTGGTCTTCATTTCATTTCTTCACTTCCATCAAGACAACCTGAAAAAATTTGGTTAATATTGCAAAAATAGAGACTAAAAACCAGTTAGAAGTTCGAATAACCAAAGTGGAAAAAATCACATGTCAAAGATAACCAAACTTTTGCCTTTTACCCAACTGTAGTGACGCAATCCGTGGGTGCGGCACAATTTGGAAAAGTTAGTGGTACAATATAGCACCAATGAAGACTGAGATCAGTGCTCTATAGAAAAACATTGACTGCAATTGCGGTGATGTTTGGCAAGCAGTGCGGTTTGGATTTTGGAGAGTCAGCGGTTGAGTTTGAAATTCAATTTTTTTGGGTGAGAAGACTCCAGCGGTGTAGTTTTGAATTTGGAGAGGTGCAATATAGCGTCACTTGACTAATAGTGGTAGAGTTCTCTGTAGACAGCAAAAAAAGTAAAAAGAAGCACAAAATTTTAGAAAAATGTGATGAATTTCTCTAGATACGCCCTCCTTCTAGTGCCAAAATGTGAATGGTGTTTCTATACCTACACAAACACAAAGAACAAACACAATATTAGATACAAATGTAAGATAGAAGCAACAATCCCCCCTAAAATTAGATTGAAACATCAAAATAGGAAAAGAAATGAAGAACACCACAATGAAAGCAATTGAATCCTATTCTAATGAACAAACTTTCAATCCCATGGGGGAATTGGTGCCATTTATGTGTAGGAAATGGCCCTTTCCGAACTCCTTGATTTGATTTGATGAAATTTAATGATGATTCTCGATTCCTTGATGAAAATTTGGCAATATCTTGATAAAGCTATGAAACTATGATGAAAATGGATTAATTTGCAAATGAAATTAACTATAGTAAGCTTGCATGGATTGTGGATGATCAATTCAATAGGAGAAGCCCTATATTTATAGATTTGAAGGATGGAAGAATAAGAAAAATGGATGAATGTGGGACAAAAGCCCAAAAAATGAGAGAAGGCCACTTGTCCACATGTGATTGGAGGAGGAATGAGCACATTTTGAAGATTGTGCAAGTAAATGCAATTAGGTGAGTTTGAAATTTGGAAAAAGGCTTTAAATGTATATGGTTGAGAGATTTTGGGGGAAATTTTTTTTGGGCAAGAAAGTCAAACAATTGGAGTTAATGATGGAATATTCCTTGTGAGGGAAAATAGAGATAATTAGATAATTAATTAAAATGTATTTCATGTGCAAGTTGCAAAAGCTAGAGAAAAGAGGCTTAGTGTTAGGAGTTAATCAGGATTTGATTAACTTAGATGGAGGTTAGTTGATATGACACTTTATTTAAATTTTTTGGGTTTATCTAAATCAAAATGAGAGGAATGTGAAAATTAGTAATTTAATTAAATAAAGTTTGATTTATACAATTAAATGAAGAACATTAGGAATTTAATTAAATGAGGAATATTAGAAATTTAATTAAATAAATAAAATTAGATGCATGATGTCGATTTGCTATGTACACCAAGTACAAGTTTATTAAACATGAACATTTCAAATTCACACTTGGTAAACTTTGGGATAGATATGTTTGCAAATCATACAAATTTTGTTGAAAGTCCAAACAATATGTTAATGAATCCATGTATTGATCTATGTCAAGGTAACATCATGTAAAATCAAAGTTACCTAAATCAACGCAATATATTTCTAGACCACAACAATGTTCAATGTTAGCCTATAATTCCAAATCTAAAAATCACACCAAATCAGAACATTATCCAAAATCAATTTTTCCATGATCCCATGCAAACACCATAAGTATACATTCCAAATCTGCTTAAGTAAAAACCAAATCAACTATATCAAGGGTGTCAAGATCAAAAATGAAGAAGGATTCTAAAAAATTTGTGAATCAAAAACATCCTATGGAGATATATCAGAAATAGATCATGAAGAAGGCTTCTACAGAAGTTCTGAATCATAAACATCATGTGTAAGCATATCAAGAATGAACCATGAGGAATAATTTTATGTGGATAGTGAATCATCAACACCTCTTGAAGAAACATTAAAATCTGATATTTCACAAGATCAATCCAAATATATCAATCAAAAATTTATTTCACATATGGAGGATCCTATCACTTATAAACTTGGATCACTTACCCTTTTTAGGGAAATCTATCTTATCAATGAAGAAGTTATTACATTTGAAGATCCACGATAGAGCAGAGAAGGATTAACACCTTGTTTCCAGGTAAATCATATCCTATAACAAAAAATTTGAACAGATGAATTATCAAGGAAGAGGATTAGGCCTACATGAACATGGTATCCTAGAACCAATGCAGATTATTGGTAATCTAAGTATCAAGGTCTTGGTTATTTGATAATTAAGGTATCTAAACATATCAGTGATACCTTTGAAATATCGGGGGAAATTTTATCTAATGCAAACATCAACATAAGGAGCACAAATAATCCTTATGATGAAACCAATGACAATACTACAACCAGCCATGTCACCACATCCACGAATTGGGACCAACATCAAAAGAAAGATTTTAATGAAAGAACAAAGGACATTATCAAAGAAAAAGAAGTTAAGGATCATTATGGAAAAATAAAATACCCATGAATACCAAAGAATACAAAGATAGATCATCCCTATCAAATTTGATTAGTCAAAGAAACTATGGGGAAAAATTAAAAAAGGGAAAAATATCCATCAAAGATGTCAAAAAATGAAAAAGCAGGCTTCTCAAGAAAAGTACAAAATATATCAAGAAATTGGTCCTAATCCCATGCAAACTTCCATATCCACCAATCATTGATCATCTTACCAAGTTTGGAGAGTGAAATGTTCCAAACTGTCAACCAATCCATCTTTTATTCCTAAACACACTCCACCATCCACACCTCCATGCATGATATCCAATTCTCACATTAACCATGTATTGGTAGAAACCCTTCATCATAAGGATCCAAAAGGAAATCTATCACAATGTGTGCATAAAGACAAAGTTAACTCCAATATCAATGAAGCAGATCAAGAATCTAAAAATTTGATTTCAAGTGCACACATCTTTGCAAAGAAGCTTCTTCAAGCAGGATATCGATGGAACATTATGATAGAAGCATCAAAATCAACAGTACCAGGTGGTTTAGCATGAACTTAAAATCTTTTAGCAAAAAATCCAAAAAATATAAAAATCCAAAAATATCAGGAAAGGGATTGAAAATAGTAAAAATAAAATTTTTCCCCTAGTGAAAACCACTATGGTGGCACTTTGGACAAGTACCATGATGAAAACCTGGGAAAAAGGCATCATGTTTAGAATCAAGCATCTGTGTGTGCTTATTTCGAGTGGAAGAATCTCATCCCATCCATAATAAAATACATTTCATCCATCTTATCCATAATAAATCCATTCATCCATGAACCATTTATCCAACCCATTGCCATCTATCTACCTTATCTTTATCTTGACAAGTTTGGTGCACACTTTACACTTGTTTATGGTAAACATCTTGATATGGGTCATTTTCATTAATCCTATCTGATCCAACATTATCTGAGCCATGAAGCACTATCAAAATGAGCATCCTCTATTTGAAAACCTTATCTTATCACAAGATAATCCTTCACATCCTTTGCATGCTTACCATATCTATCCATCCATACATCTATCCAACCATCCACCCATGGCATTCAATAAATTGCTAGACACTTGGGGCAAATATTTGCATCCTTCTTTGGGAATAAATCTTTGATCAATATCTTCCAGCTTATGTAGTGATCTAGATATTAGCAATCATGAAATCAAATTGGTCAAATAATTTTTGAGCAAGAATCCAAATCACTAGTCCATGGAATATTTTGACGAGAAGATATTCCTTATCAAGATTTATCTTTCATTGAACACCAATCCAAATAATCAATATCAGTCACATCTAACTTGCACTTCAACCTCACATCATATCATCAAAATAATTTTGTTCAAAATCAAGCTTCAAAATCTTGATCAATCAAAACCAACCAATCCATCATCATCTCGGGATATCCTTCCCAATCCTCATGTTGCTTAGTACTATCCTTGCATTGTTGGGTATCCTCAACGATGTTATCATCACAAATCCATAAATTTGATCAATCAACCCTAGCTTGGTTTTCAACAAAATCCCAAAATAGAGCACTGATATCATCACATATCCATATCAGAATTGTCAAAATCATGCAAAAATCCAAAAACATCCAAAACATGCCAAAATCCAAAAATAGGTCAAAAGCCAGAAAAGTCAAAGAAATAGAGTTACATTTTCAAACTACGTCATCTTTGAGCTTAAATGTAGGCAAGATTGATCTTTGATCATCCCCCGAGACATCCTAGGTCAGTCCTTTAGGAGTCCATCATAATAAGCTAGCAATTCATCATTTTTTTATATCTTCATCTTGTAAATTGGCCAGGTCATCAGTCGAACTACGTGGTCTCTACATGTATAACATAGGAAATGCTAATCTTTTATCAACCCCTAGACCCCTAGGATAGGTCTTTAAGTTAACCTCTTGGTCAAAATTTGAGAAAAAACCAAAAAAATTTAAAAATTTGAAAATCAAAACATTTGTAAAATATCTCGAAAATCCTAAAAATAGCCTCAAAAAATTTTAAAACACCAAAAACATTCAAAAAACCCAAAAAAAGGTGCATTCGTCCCATTTCAACATCCACACACAATAATCGATCACTCATAATAAATTGATCGTCGCCTTCACCCTTTGACAAAACAATCAAAAGCAAGCTTAACAGTCGAAAGTGTGTTCTCGAACGTCAGTGTCTTAAGAATAGGTTAGTAGGTAAGCAAGTTAGTCAACTCTAAGTATCAATAGCCTATCATCTAGTCAATCTCACCATTATTTGATAACATCATGATGAATCCTTCCTACAATGGACATCAAGATCAAGCATCATCATAGTTTAGTCTTGGCTAGCAGTATGAAGAACATTAGCTTGTTTGTTTACTTAATCTTTTCTTTTGATTTATCTTATTCCGCCCATTCCAATAACCTCTTGATGATATCTAATCAAACGGTTTAGAGAGAAAGGAATAGGGAATTGATCTTTATCTTTTGTCTCCTATGCTTGTTGGATATTCTTGTAATATAACCTTGGTGAATACTTGCTTTATTAGGTGTGTATGGAGGGTGTTTTGGATAGCTTGTTGACTATTACATTGTTAGGTTTTTTCTCTCTATTTTTTGGTCTGAGATGTTAGAAGTATCTAAAGTACATCCTATTAAGGTTTCTATATGTCAGGTGTGAACATGAATACCCCTATCTGATTGTTGAGTCAAAGTCCATCTCACTAGATACAACGTCACCCTAGTTGTTTGTACCTTGATGCATCGTATCTTTGTGTGTTATCAAACATAAGGAAAGTTATGCTCTTTACATCCCCAATCCCTCGATAAACAATATATCATCATCATATCTAATAAAGTCTCATGACTCATAGACTTGTTGGACTTCTTGCATCATCTTAGATTCAAGGTTTGATCCCTCTCATTATTCTATCCTATTTCACGCTAACATGTCTATCATGCATCCACAAACCATCTACATCCTACATATTCATACATTTCATCATAATAGAAAACATTATCCATCTCGCATGCATTGCATAATCATTTAAGATGTTTAGGATAATATAGATTTATTATTCTCACCATCTTAATTCATCTCATTTGCATCATAATTATCATATAGTTCCGTTATTCTAACCATCCATACGTCCATCTTGAACCTCTTTGCCGTGAGATCGACCCTCAAATTGAACTTTTCGCCTAATGTCTCAAGGGGGAAACTGTGCCAACGTACTTCTTTCCACTCGGGCATCCGAAAAAAATAGATTTTTTTTTAATTTTGATCTTGTCGACATCATTCTTTGAACCAATGCAACAGGTACATTGGTTCAAATAGGGGAAACATGTAGACATGAAAATTATCTTAATCAACATTATGCATCTAAATTTGACTAATTAACATCAAATTCCTCTATTAATCAAATAAAGTAATTTATTTGATTAATTCACTAAGGTGCATCATACTTTATTAAATACTTAAATTTATTTAATTAAAGTCTTAAAGGTCCTCTCATGGGAATGTGCAGGATCATCATGTTAAAAAAAGGCCCTTCAGTGGTGATGAAAATTCAGAAAATCAGAGTTAGGCAACTTGACATAAAAACTTGAATAAGTTATCTATATTATTTAAAAAATATGGAAGAATAGAATCTGTAGAAAATTGAATATAGTTTCTAAAATATTACGTTTATTTATATATAAAAAAATATATTTGGTGAAATTTGGAAATTTCAATGCAGTAGTACTTAAATTTCAAGGAAAAAATAAGAAGTAGGCATTTGTCTGATCACCCTAACCACAATAAAATAATAATATTTTTTTATAAGATTTTAGATATAAGTAGAGGACTCATGTCCCGATGTGATGCATATTTTTTTGTAATTTTTTTCCAAGTAAATAATTAATTATGAATTTTTTATTACAACTTTTAAAAACTATAAAAACTTGTATGTTTGACCACCTTAACTTGGTCAAACCTTCATGAAATTAAATTCTTTTTTTTTAATCCTATAGTATGTGAAGCATGTTTCAGATTCAAAATTTATGTGATACCATTTGAAAGCTATAGATGTTTTTAAATCAACCTATCAATCAGGACTTTAGTCGTAATTCAAATAGAAAATGAATAATAATTATCTATTAAATTCAAAGTAAAAAATAATTTATATTGGTGGAAAAATGAGAATCTCATTTAAAAACCCTTTTCATTTCATCAATTTTGGGTAAAAAAAATGTCATCAGACACATGGGCCATCAAATCACTTGCATATCGCCACTTTTTGGCCCATCATGATCCTACACATACCTTCATTTGATTTAATAAATCAAATTGATTAAATCAAATGTCCAAACCCCTAAATCCCTTCAACTTAATTAATTTTAATTAATTAACCCATAATCCTAATTACCCATCCTCTAGGTTTTGACTCAACCTAGGTCAAACCTAGACCCTTGACTAACCCACCCACTTACACATGGAATTAATTTTATTAAATTATCTAATTATCCCTATTTTCCCTCACAAGGCATATTCCCAAGGAATAGTCCTTCATTTACTCCACTTATTTGACTTTCTTTCCCAACCCATTTCCCTCCAAAATGTCTCAACCACATTCATTTAATGACTCTTACAAAGCCATTAATCTCTCTTACACCTCTCAAATCCTTAACCACTTGCACATTCTCCAAAATATGCTCATTTCTCCTCCACTAGCATGTTGACAAGTGGCACCTTTCCATTGGCTCATTTTTAGTCCCACATTCCTCCCATCTCTCCATCTTTCAAACCTTCAACCTATAAATACAAGGCACTTCTACTCCAAATGCATCTACAATCTTAGCATTTCTATTATAGTCACATCTCATCTTGCACTTCATCACTTGCATCTTTTCATCTTCATCACATCTTGTCTATCATAGGAAGCTTATCAAGGGGGTGGGAAAGGGCATCCTATTCACATCAGAGGAGCACCACTCCCACTATGGGATAGGGTATGATCATGTTTTTATGTGCTTTCATTTAGTTGTTTTTGTTCTATTTCCCTTTTTTACATATATAGGATGATTAAATATTTCATAGGAATGCTGGATTCACTTGTTTTAAACTGGCTAACAATATAATGTTGGTTATTGTTTGAAGCATATGCATATTTGGTGTTTACATATACAAGCTATGGCCTAATTTTCCCAAAATAACACATGATAGGCCAACCTTAGGGTTTTGGAGGCAAATTCCTATTGGATTTTTATTTTTATTTTGAGTTTTATGCCAAAAGGGACTAGGTCACCCATGATGGAGACCTAGTCCACGTGGAAAAATTCAAGTGGTGTTTCGGAATTAAGTGGTGTTAAATGATGATTATCAGGCTTGTCTCCCTAAACACATTTAACTAGGGCCTAAAATTACATTAGGAGGAAAATTTATCATGAAAAAGGGTTGAATTAGTGATGATAAGCCTAGAAAAGTGTAAAAATGTATTACAACACCTTACAAAAATTTATACTAAGGCCTGGAAAGGGGTTATTTAGGTGAATTATTGTAGATAATTCATATAAAAGTGAGGAAATGTGTTACAAAACTTCACAATACCCTTGTAAAATTTTGTTATGTTTTTGTTGAATTGCAAGAGTTAAGGCCTACTGTGAACATATTAGCCACATTAAAACATTAGATCTAAGCAAAAAAAGGCCAAAATCTAAGGGAAAAGGCCCAAATGAGTGAAAAGTGTCAAGGCTACACTTTTTGGCAACACATTTAGCCCCCACTTAAATGAGAGAATGAACTTACTTCAAACTGACACTAAAGTAGCCAAGTCATGCATATCGAGAGGGATCCAATGTATTCATGCTAGTAAGATGAGATTACTACAATCAAGAGGGATTATCAAGCCTCTAGGATCAAGATCCCATGGAAAACCAAACATCAGCATAAAGATCACACAAGCAAATGATGTGAAAAAGTGAAGAGAGAGGGAAATTTGGATCAAGCTTCAATCGTTTGTCCAGCTAGTTGTGGATCAGATCTAGGGTGTTTGTCCAAGAGGAAGATGTACTCACTCTGGGGTGACGATAATTTTTGTTTTCCACTGGGTGAGAAGGCCCAAAAGGTGAGAAACATACACTCGGTTGGTATGCACTCACACACACAAAGGTGCCTACGGGGAAAGTCGTGTTGCTAGTTGGGCTTCCCGCTCAACCATACCAAAGTTATACCTCCTGATAACTTTGATAATGCGCCACAAAAGAAAAAATTTTGTGCTTCATGAGGCAAGAAAATTTGTGTATGCTTGGAGCTCATGAACAAGTTCAATATGGCACCACAAGAATGCAAGTTGTGTTATGCAAGGTGGCCATGTATACCAAAAATGCAAAAATGCAAAAAAAGTAAAATGTAAAATGTAAAAGAGTGTTCCAAGGAGTCTTATTTGGTTCATGCGAGATCTTTTACTCTTGGAATATTGTGTTTAATGTCTCCAAGAGAGGACCAATCAAAGAATAGAAAGTTCACAACTTAGGGGATGTAGTGCGTCACATCAAGCCACTAAGAGGAATGTCATATGCTAAGGTAAGTCACTTTTATGAAGTACATTACACCAAATGTCATCCACAAAGTGAGCAGCACGCCATATGAAGTAATAAGGCTAGACTAGGAACGAAAGAGAGAAAATAAAATGCAAAATAAATAATTCCAATGTATGCCTGCACTTTGAAGGAATTGCTACACATAGGTTTGTGAGAAATTACTTTAAAGTAGAGAAACGAAAAATGTAAAAAGAAAGAAAGGGACATGAGAGCCAACTTGGAAAGCCCTATGCTAAGCAATATGTTTCCAACGGAGGCTGCAGACCACATAAAAGACAAGGAAAAAGGAATGATAAAAGGGGGTTGCCCCCAAAATAAAAAACCACAAACACATAACGGATCTATAGATTTTGGGTCAGTATGTTTGCTGCTACAATATTTGTGTAGAGAGAGTGGAACTACCATCATTCCCCCAAATACGTAGAATGGGAAGGACATAGAGAGAGCGAAAAAAAGAAGTCATTTTGGGTCAACATGGAAGAGACATATAGGGTGTCTTAATGCTTTGCATCATCCCCAAAATAATAACAAAAGGAAAAGGAAAAGAGCCTTTTTGAGTCAACATGAAGGAGACATGGCAGTCTCAATTCCTTGCGTAATCCTCAAATGGAAGGAAAAAATTAAAAAGGAGAGGAAAAAAGTCCTTTTGGGTCAACATGAAGGAGACATTGAGGTCTCAACGCCTTGCATCATCCCCAAATGGAAGGAAAAAACAAAATAGAAAAGGAAAAGAGTCCATTTTGGGTCAACATGAAGGAGACATTACGGTCCCAATGCCTTGCATCATCCCCAAAAGGAAGGCAAAAAGAAAAATGAAAAGTTAAATGAATGCACAAAATATAGAAGAAGCACGAGACAAATAGAAGGTCACAAAGAGTGAGAAAACATCAAACATAATAGTACGGGGAATACATTACACACAAAAAAACATGCAAAATAAAAATAAAGAAAATAGTTAGGAAAATGCTTTTCAATCATCAAGCAAGTCATCCATCTCCCAATCTTGCTTAGTATAAAATTTAGGTGGGCAACTAGCGAGAGGGACAACAACAATTGTGGAACTAGCATCAAGATCAATGCTTGTTTGAAGAGAATTATCATGTATGCTCATGGAAGAGGAAAATAATGTATTCAAAGTGTGATGTACCACTTCATCTATTTTAGCATTCTCCTAATCGTCATCATCATCTAGATTGATGACAATAGGAGGGCGAAGGACAATATGAGCTGAAGGATGCAATACTGGTTGCAATGGGGTATAGGATCAAACGGATGTGGTGGGGGTGGAGGGTCGTTAGTAACTGCTTCTGGCATAGGTGGATTATGATTTTTAATATTTTATTCATCACGTGAGTGACAAGAAAGAGCACAATAGTGATGCTTATGCTCCCTAGCTCCTTTATTTCATTTTATTATTTTGTCAAGTTACCTCTGAGAAGGAGTGGGCTGGTCCACCATAGATTACTTGTCATTCCTATGGGGAGGAATGGGAGGAACCATAGGTGGGTCATCCACTTTCTCCTTAGCTTTATACACTCATTTGATGTGAGGAGGTACGATGGAATTACTATCATGATCTCGAGGCCTCTTGGATGATGTGGAGGAGGTTTTAGGTGTTGTCTGATTAGGCATGTCAAATTTAGGTTGCAACATAGCTTCGTCAAGGATGGGTGTTTCAGAGGTAGATGGATGCATGTTTCCAAGAGATATCTCAAAGATTTTATTTGCTTTAAACTTTTGATAGGAAATGGAAAAGAAATCTCTTCTAGGGGTGATGGGTTCCATGGGCTCTGGCCAAAATGCTTCCAAAAAAAAGTTTCCTTTTTAAGATAAAGGATTGAAGCCACTATGGTAGACAGTGAATATTTCATTGTCAATGGGAAACTTCAGACATTTGTGAATAACAAATGGCACCACTTTTATTGAACGAAGCCACGGGTGGCCTAGTTGCAAATGAAATTGGTCTAGTTTTGGTATGATAGAGAAGGTAATGTCCATTGTCTTAGGGCCTATCTACAATGGGAGAGCAATCGATCTGATCATAGGGCATGCAAAACCATTATGCATTTTGATCAATGTAGTAGATTTATAATAAACATCTTGAGAAATATCATGTAATACCAAGAATTCTTTTGTGATCATATTCTGGCCATAGGAAGGATCTATGAGTATCCCATTATTGGGCTTATCATAGATTCTATCAGCTATGTAGATCGGACCATCAGGAGGATTCCTGAGTATGTCTTGAGGTAAAAAATTAATATCAAAAGATATTTTAATTTGGACCTTATGAGGGATAACATCAATCGTGCCTACCATTTCATCCATAGGCATGATATGGGTTACATGTGGAAGATATTTAGAATGTTCATCTTGTGTATCAACATTCATAACATTAGTTTGTGAAGTGTCACCTACTTTGATAAATGAAATATTGTGTTTAGGCATAGGATTTATTTGGGGTGCAATGTAATTATTACCCTTATCATTAATACAACCAACAAATAGATGACCCAATCAATGAGGTCTTGCACAAGGTGCTTGAAACACTTACATTATTCAGGGTCATGTCCATTTTATCAATGCAAATAGCAATAAGCATTGGAGTTATAGGATGGAGGTAATGGCTTATTAAGATCAGTTGCATGGACAACAAGTAAGGAAATCATTTGATGTTGCAAAAGTTGGGTCATTGTATTATGGAGAGTATCAAGTAAAGGCATGAAGGTTTTTTTGGGATCTCCATAATTGATTGGCATGAAAGATCTAATAGTGGCCACTTGGTTATTGATAGGTGGATGGTTTTGGGAAGTAGATTTAATTTGCAAAAACCCTTTATTTGGCTTTCGAAATTGTTGAGATTTGGTTTGGTTGGTAGTGTCATACTTCTCAACTCGACTAGAATTGGATTACATATCATGACTACTAGTTGAATTGTGATAATCATAGAGCATTGTGCATAAGTGCATGAAGGAAGGGAACTTCATGAGGGTGAGTTTGTCTTGGAGGGGTGTTAGCAATTTTATAGTAAACATCTTTTGAAGATGTGTATCGAGTATCTTGACATCAATTAAGGAATAAAGTGCCTGATAATGAGAGATAAAGTCTATTATCTTCTCATTAGTATCTTGCTTATATCTCATTAGATCGGCCAAGGTATTTTTAGGAGTCATATGCACTTGGAAATGGTTGATAAAGGCATGCAAAATTTCATTGAATGAACTAATGAAATTGTTCAATAAGGGTGAGAACCAATCCAAGGAAGTGTCTTTGAGGGTCCTAGGAAATATTTTGGATAACAATTTGTCGTCAAGAGAAAAATCACTACACAAAGTAGTATAAGCATTAACATGATTAGAAGGATCACCCTTCCCTCCGTACTTCTTAAATATAGGTATTTATATTTCCTATGGAATTGGGGTGTGTAGGATGTCTAAGGACAATGTATTTCTATAGACATAGTGGGTGGTTGAACCATGTTGTATTTGATTGATGGTAGAAATCTATTTTTGCATGGAGGAAATAGTGTGGAAATGATGTGTGATGAGAGGATTAGTATAAGGAGTATGAGGTGGAAGAGAAAGTGGGGATGGGGTGAATGCAGTGGAAGGGAAAGTGAATGACATTCTAATGGGGGGTAAGATGGAAGAGGATAAAGGATGGGATGTCACAACGGAAGTAGGAACACTAGTAGGAATACCAAGGGAAGATATCACATTTCTAAATTTTGATTATTGTTGTCACATGAGGAGAGGCATAGGTGGGAATGGAAGCTATTGTGCAAAGAGGAGTTGAAGGTCCTACTTGGCTAGCAATAGGGGTAGTTGGTTGCGAGACCCTAGGTGTGGAAGAGACATGATTTTGGTATATTTCTACTATTTTCTTCACAACACCTAGGCCATTGTCACTGTCAAGCATACGATGAATATTTTCTATAGTGGGGATAGCAGTGGCTGCAATGGTCTCAAAAATCACTTCATGTTGCAGGTCTACTAGGTGTGCATGAATGTGAAATATCTTATCATGTGGGAGGTCATCAGGTTTAGTTTCAACATGGGTGTTTTCTAGATGCAGAGTTGCTAAGGGTACTCTCTAGGCCTAGTGCACTATTGTTGATACTAGGAGTTGAAGCCCGAGAGATCCAAGATCTAAAACAAGAGTAATATTGTTAGATTCCATGAGTCTAGAGTTTTGTCTCACTACAGTATCAACAAGAGATCACCAAATGCTCATACAAAGTTTTCTAAAGGTGGGGTGGATGCAAATGCAATGTAAATAAAAGAGACTAAAATTCTTATAACTAAGATTTAGGAAAAGAAAACAAAAATGTAGAACTAGAGAACAGAAGTACGAAAAATGCTTTGAAAATGCCAAAAATTATAGAGTGAATGGTGCAAGAGGACTAGGTCACCTAGTGTGGCGACTTAGTCCCAACAGTGATATTTTCATAATTTTTAAAGTTTTGAATTCTTTTTCTATTTTTTATTGTTTTCCAATGTAGGTACAAAATGAAAATACAAATTTTGTTGTACATTTTTCAATGAGAATGCAATGCAAAGTGCAAGCTAACATGTAATTTTCTCGAATGCACTTTTTATAAACCTTAGGATGTAAACAATACAAAATCCTAAAGGAATTCAATCTTTTTCCTAAGATGAAACTATAAAATCAAAAGATTAACAGGTGTTCTAAGGTTGACTTCACCAAAATCAACCACTAAAAAGATATTTTAAGAAGGGAAAGAGGATTCCCCCAATTAGGCCCCTAGGGTTTTTCACGTAGGAGCAAGGTTTGGAAGAATGGAACTCTTTCACTCTAATGATCTTTTTGAGTTCATTCAAAGGATAGGGCTTGAATAGGGTTGTGTTGTGTCTGATAGAATGTGTCTAAGTGCTAGAATGTAATGAAAGTAAACTAACTATGAAATGTAAACTAAAGAAAATGTAAACTATATGCAAAGTATACTAAATGACCTAAATGTATGCAAACTAGAAATAAACTAGAAGAGACATAAATGGTGCACCTCAAAATTGAAAGTTGTAGAAGAGGAGTTCTATAATATTTTGGAATCTGTTCAAAATATTCACAAGGAAACTTATGCCAAAATGGGTGACCTAGTCCTCTTCCTGGAAAAATTTTCCATAATGATTTTCTATTAAAAGGGTATCTAGAAGCATGAACACCAGCTTTTAGGCATGGTACAGTGACAAAGTCACCAATGATGGTGACCTAGTCCTCTTGGAGCTTTCAAGAGTTTCGAGGTTGCAATCTGTAGGTGCCCAGTTGTACTTCCTTCTTTGAGAAAGACCCCTGTCTGAATCTTCAAAAATCAATTCACAAGTTGTCTTTTAGCTCCTTATAGAGTTTTGGTTACTTGGGTTGATGTAGATGGAATGATGGAACCCTTTCAACCCTTTACTCCTTGCCAAATCTGCATACAAACCTACAAATCACACATGCGAAGAGAAGGAAAGTGTTAGGGCTAGAGATTACGTTTTTGCCTTAGTCAAACCCCATGATGGTAATTAAACCCAAATGAAAAATAAAATGAAAGGTAAATATGATTGAAGAGCATACAAATGTAAACACTCACCAAGCCCTTGTTGAGGAAGTGTGAAGATATGTAATAAGCAGCTCCAATGGAGGTTTCTTGAGGTGCTTAGTGCTTGAATGCTTGCTACTTGCTTGAGAAGATTGAGTGCTTGAGTGCTTATGAAGATGAAATGATGTTAGGGGGGATTAAATGAGGATGAAAACACTTATTTATACAAGATATGCCATAATTTCTTGAAAAGAACACATGATAGGCTAACCTTAGGGTTTTGGAGGGAAATTCTTGTTGGATTTTTGTTTTAATTTTGAATTTGATGCAAAAAGGGACTAGGTTGCCCAAGGTGGCGACATAGTGACACTTGGACAAATTCAAGTGGTGATTGAGAATTAAGTGGTGTTAAATGATGATTATTGGGCTTGTCTCCCGAAACACGCTTAAGTCGGGCCTAAAAGTACATTAAAGGGAAAATTTATCATGAAAAAGGGTTGAATTAGTGATGAAAAGCCTAGAAAAGTGTAAAAATATATTAAAAGACCTTACAAAACTTTAGACTAAGGCTTGGAAAGAGTTTATTTAGGTGAATTATTGTAGAAAAGTCCTAGAAATGTGAGGAAATGTGTTACAACACTTCGCAACACCCTTATAAAATTTTGTTAGGTTTTGTTGATTTGCAAGCATTTAGGCCTAATGTGAATGTATTAGCCACCTTAAAACATTAGATGTAAGCAAAAAAAGGCCAAAATCCAATGGAAAAGGCGAAAATGAGTGAAAAATTTCAAGGCTACACTTTTTGGTGACATGCCTTTTAATAGGCCATACTACATTCTTCTTCATTTCCAAGTGCCAATTGAGTGCTCTTTGGAGCAATTTCTCCATGTCATCTTCATGCCTTCTTATCAACTCTTGCATAGCTTTCCTTATTTCTCTTATCTCTTTGTCAACCTCTTTTTTCCTCATCTTTTCCTATTTCCCCTTCCTCTCTTTTTCTTCTTGCTTCTTCTTTTGTGAACCCTCTACCCACAAGTGCCTTCTCAAAAAATCCATGTCCTCTTCAAGAAAGTCCCTTTAACCTTTCTTCCTCTTGACTTTGCCTCACTTAGGTCTCTTCTCTTTTCCTCTACCTAGTCTTTTGGCAACCAAGTTCTCTTAAACTTGCACAAACACAAACACAAACACACAAACACCAAACTCTCTTTCCCTAACCTTCTGAGCTTTGATACCAATTGATGCAAAATAGGGGTTCCAAAACTTTCATACAATCAGATCTCTTAAACTTTCAATAAAAATTCCTTCATTTTCACTTGATTTCTCATGCCTAAGGACACAAAAATGCCCAACCAGCATTCCAAACTCACAAAAAACCCTAAAAACACCTTGAAAAATATTATATTGACCGAGTCAAAGAAAATACATTATTTTGTACCACCATTTTATCATACTTTCATTTACTTGCACCCATGACACCAATTTCTTGTAATAGTCCACAATAGTAAAACTCGGTATAACTTCAACACCAAGTTGAATCTCCTTCGCAAAAATACATTTTTGGGAACCCATTTTTGAATATATTAACATACTTCAAACGAAGGTATACTTTTTTTGGAAATCTTTACCATAAAATAGATTGTACTGCTGCTACAAACACCAAATTAGGTAAAAAATACAAAGCATGTATCATCAAATCAACTTATTAACCCCAATTAACTATGGGAACATTTTCAATAGGTTGAAAAACTACTAAATCAACAATATTCAACAAAGAAACACTCACCAATGTAATAAAGCCTTAAATCCCTTGTTCAATGCTTGAAACAATGCTCAAATAGTGAGGGTTTATTGAAAGTATACACTCTAGGCCTCCATACACCTTGCCACCACTTCAAAAATTATTTATTAGGTATACACATGTTCAAAATACCATCAAAAATTTATGCTCCCAAGGTTTACAACATTTATCAACCTTAAACCACCTCTTCTTGCACAAAAATCACATTGTGACAACCTAGGGCTTTGTAAAAAAGGTATAAGAACTTTTTTTTTTACCCTGAAACTTGGAGAATATTGAATATTATTTCCTCACAGACCTTCACACCAATTTTTTTTCATATTCCATTAGAGAAATTAAGAGTTATTGAATTTTGATTGTCTATTGCCACCATCAAATCTAAATCTTAACCACCTGGAGTAAATTTGAAATATATGGAGAAAAAAATAATGAAATTGAATGAAAAAAATAGAATGGTGAGGGGATTTATAATACCATCTTAACAAATCAATTCCAAGCCCTAGGTAGGCTATACACACACGTGCCAAACCAAATTTCAGAGTAAACTGTTGGAAAATGCTCAAAATAGTGTTCTTTACTGATGTTTTTCTTCCATACACCAACTCCCCTACCTTACAACTATGAGAGAGGCCCTATTTATCCATTTTAAGACCAATTAAAACCACTTCTAGCTTAACTTTAAACTTATAAACTAATTTGACCCTTCAACTTCCCATTTTGCAACTTTTACAATTTTGCCATGACATCTTTTGGCAATTTTTGCAATATTTCAGCAACTTTTATAAAATGACTCCCTAGGACCTAAAGTCACTAAACTACATAAAATGTTGTCTAAATAGACCTTATTACATATTTAAAATTTCAAAATCAATCCAAAATAATAATTTCCTCATGGAGGCTTAAAACGCATAAGGTGCTCTTGCACCAATTAGTTATATGTCACATCCTTGCTTGGTTAAAATATTAAATCCTTTTCCATAAGTCTCTTCAAGGTTGATTGGAGTATTGGTCACTTTTTTAACATAAGATAAATGAATATGCACTTGACTAGAGGAACCAAGTTCACTCATGGTTCGAAGTTTAGGCTTATTTTGTGACTCAATTTCAAGATGTAAAAGACCAAACATCTCAAGTTGTTTTGGTTGTTTCATGGAAGGATAAAAAGATGCATTATTCTCAAGATTTTTAAGGAAATAATGTATGAATTAGTTCATGTTAGCACTGTAAGCACGTAAAATATACATGCACCTAATCTAGAATCACTAATTTTATTCCGTCCTTAATTATCCTTCTCCAAACCATTTTCATCAAATAATCATTATCTGAATAAAATTCATCATCTTTCCTCTTTTAATTAAATCAATCTTTATTATATAAATCAAATTTATCTAATTAAAAAATATTCCTCTCTGTAATTAAATAAATCAATTTTATTTAATTAATCTCCTAAAGTTCATTCATTTAATTGAATAAATCCAAATATTTAATTAAATCTCTAATGTTCTTTATCTTCTCATTTAATTTAAATAAGGCCAAATATTTAGGTTGAATGTCACAATCAACTAACCTCCATTAAAATTAATCAAATCATGATTAAAACTAATTCTAATCCATGTCACATCCTTTAGATAATCCCACTTGCACAATATATCATTTATTTTGATTTATTAAATCTCTATTTTCCCTCACAAGGCATATTCCCATGGAATATTCCCTCATTAAATCCATTTGTTTGACTTTCTTTTCCAAACAAATTTCCCCCCAAATCTCTCAACCACATTCATTTAATGCTATTTTTCAAATTTCAAACTCACCTAATAAGCATTTACTTGCACAATGACCAAAATGTGCTCACCCTTTATCCTCTCACATCTTGACAAGTGGAATGTATCCATTGGTTGAGGATTAGTCCCACATTCATCCACTTTTCATCTTCTTCTCTCAATCTCATCTATAAAGAAGAGGCTTTTCTTCTTATTTTTGACACAACTTGATCTAAAATCTTGGGCATTTGCATTATCATCACTTGCATCTTGGCATTCTTGCTTATCAAGGGGTGGGAAAGGGCATGATCCTTTCCACATCATAAGGGGGACCACTCCCACTATGGGATATGGTTTGATCATGTCTTCATGTGATTTCATTTGGTTGTTTTGATTTCTTATTTCCTTGTTTTCATATGTAGCATGATGAAGTATCTCATAGGGATGGTCTATTTGGTTTGCTTAAGTTTATTGACAATGCTAATGCTTGTTTGTTTTTGAGTAAATGCAGACAAGCCTTCCACATTTTGGTGCTAGAGGGAGGGCATCAATTCATACATTCTATAGAAATGAATCTTTGTTTTGTCTTTAACCATGAGATTTCTTTACATTGCTTCATAGGAATATTTTAACATTCAGTGAACGTGCAACCAACTTATTTGACTATTTTTTTATGCTAGGAATTCATTACATATTTATATTTAACAGTAAAGCATCTTAAAAATAGAAAATAGTTGACCATTGTGGGAGATTATGACTACATTCTAGCATTGTAATTTGGTTACTCCCCATCAATAGCGCTAAATTTGGACTTGCCTAAAAAACAAATCTATTTGCTAGAGTGATTTATTTTCTTGTTATGTTTGTGACTTCTTTATGCTCTTGTTCTAAATCTGCTTGTGATTTTAGTCTTGCAAATCAGAATTTTCTTATGGTTGGAGATTTTATTCCATATCGAGTATTCTTAGGCTAGCCTACCCTTCTTTCTTTAAAAGGAATGTTTCCTCCCATAGGTTTCTATCCCCAGTGTCTTACTCGGTATGTTTTTCTTCCATTGATTGCAACATTAGAAGTGAAATACTAAAATTGGACATTGCTAAGTTTCATGAGGTATAAAGTTTGATGAAGGAAGATTGATAACTTAAATGGATTTCTGAATTTACTATATCTCATGAGGTTAGCTGAAGGAAGGCGCAAATATACACAAAAATATACCACCGTTGCTCCACATTGTCTCCTATTTAAACAGATTGTTGGAGTGGAGGTTGGTGATTATCTTTGATCAATTCTTCATACTTAACTGTAAATTGATCTACTTTACATCAAGACAGATAAACCACAAGCAGGTTTGAGTTGGAAAAATTGAGATTAAGACTTGGAAAAGCATTTTTTAATGCTTGTTGTAATGATCTAGAGCTTTTATTTTCTACTATCATTTTCTGTTTTAAACCAACTCACCTTTCTTTATTGGTTTAAATTTAATCATTAATTTGATATTTTTTAAGTTGGATTAAGGTTGAACCTCAAAGACATACTAAATTTCAATTTGGGTTCTTAAAATTTTACAAACAACTCTCACATTTCAATTTTGGGGCTTTAAAAAGAACTCAATTTTGCCTTTGGAAATTAAAATGAACATGTGCATTTGGTGTTTTGTAATATTTTTAACAAAGTAATATCATCAAAAAGATGTATGCACTTCTCTTGCGCCTCATGGTGATCTTGAGAATCAAAAGTCTTTTTTTGATATTAAGTTGTCAAAAAGATTGCCTCCACATTTCGATTTGGGATTAAAAATTGAACAAAACTTGCAAGTGTGAGTGGAACATATTATGTGTGTTCTCTCTTTGTTTCTAAAAAAAGATCGATTAAACTATGAATATGCTTTCTTACTTTTGTTTATCTTAGAGGGCTTTCTTGGTGGGAAAAAGTAATCACCCCAGGGAACGACCCAACCAGTAACACGCTAAAGCCAACTGACTTCCAACTAGTATATAAGTGTGGGTACTCGAGGAAAGTTTGACTATCATGAGGATCATTCTGACAAGAAGGTCATAAATGGTCTCTTGCCGCATGGATGGTCCCCCATGAGCAGAATGCCCACATTAAAACCCATTGTTTAGAAAGACCAAAATCCTTAAGTGTTTGTTGGTACAAGAACGATCGTTTTGAAGACACCCCACATTCTTACGGCTTTTAGTAGAGATGAGAAGTATGTCATGAGAGATTCATGGGTACTGATGCTTGGATGACCTGAGAAGTGAGTGTAATGTAAGGGGGAGCCTGTGTGATCAAGCATCTAATCATCTGCTAAAAGTTAGCGTAGCTAGATTCATCCAAGTGGGAACCCAGAAAATATTATCTCTTCATCCCAGGATTGTGCATATTCTTGGAATAAAAAACACTTTAGTTGGGTCTCAAAACATTTGAAAACAAAAAATCACAAAGCTCTTCAAAATTTCAAATCCTTTAGGGAAGAAAATACCTTTGATGAATTCAAGTTCTCATGTTGGCCCTAGGGATTTCATCCTTAGAGGCTACTAAGTATTTGGACTTAATCACAATTTTCTCTGCATAAAGTCAAGCTAGGAAACTATTCCCTTGAATCCCTAATTTCCACATAATAGACTTTGTGGGATGAAAATGAATTGAGACATAGACATTCAATTTAAAAAACTAAGCGAGAAGTGGATGTGGTAAAAGCAATTCATTAATCAAGATTAACTCCAATTGAACCCCACAGTTGTTGGTATCTTTTGGTCTTATGGTTTTCCATGCAAAAATTGGTCTTTTGGTTTGAAATTATCTTAGGGAAAAGCATGTTCTTCACTACCATTGTCCTATAAGAAAAGTCCTCTTAGGTTCATTTAGGATCAAATCAAACACTTCATCCATCCCCAAACATTTATCATATCCATCCTGCCAAACAAATTTTAGAGCTTTGGAAACATCATTATCTAGACTTGGGTAAATCGTTCAAACCAAATCAAAATTACCTTGTTTAGTTGGGAGTGTGAGAATGCATCTTTTCTCATACCTCTACTTAAATTAGCACCTCTTGAACGATTTCATCCTAAGATCACATCTAACATCTTAGGGTTTACTATCCAAGTCAATCAATCAAAATCAAATCCCTAAGTCTAGTATTCCTCCAAAGTTTATAATGATTCAAACACTCATATCATTCACCCTTTCATTTGTCATCTCATCATTGGTCCTAAACATCTTAGAGGTTGACTTTTGCAACAAGTTCAAAAACACAAGAGGAACATGGAGTATAAACTTGATTCATACATCATAAGCAATCCAATTCAGCCAAACTATTATGGCCTTACGTTACCAATTGATTGTCAAAACTCGCATTTATACAATCCACACATGGGATGATTATCTCCTACAAATCTCAATGATACAACAAATTTGAGTTTTCCCAATCTAAATTTTGGAAAATATTTTCATATGGTAGATTTAAATCAAAGTCAAAACTTACAAATTTATTAACCAAACATTCAATGCATGAGTCTTCTTACAAACAACATTATCCCACCTAATCCATAAACTCCAAATGTGACTATACCAAATCCTATCTTACCAAACATGAGCATTTAAAATTAACACTTGGTGAACTTTGGGATAGATATGTTTGTGAATCAAACTAATGTTGTTCAAAGTCCAAGCAATATGTTAATGACTCCAGGTATCGATCCAAGTCAAGGTAACACCATGAAAAATCAAAGCTACCTAAATCAAGGCAGTATGATTCCCAACTACAACAATGTTCAAAGTCAACCTATAATGCCAAATCTAAACATCACACCAAATAATAAAATTATCTACAATCAACTTTTCCATGTTCCTAGGAAAAAACCACAAGGATGCATTCCAAATATGCTTGATCAACAACCAAGTCAACCATATCAAGAATTTCAAGGTCAAATCTTGTGAATTTTTTTTGCTAAACTCAAAAAAATCATTGATTCATATCACCAAGAGATATCTCCACCCAAAAAACAATACACTCTTCCATTAGTTGAACCATGTCATTAAAGCATTGAGCTATCTCCACAACCACATAAAGAAAAATATCTCCAATTTCAAGAAGTTGGATATCAAGATCAACAACATCAACTACAAACTCAATCACCACATCTCCAAAATCAATCGCCACAAGGTCAATTTAAAGTGAAAATATCACAAGGTAACAAACAAAAATACACACCACTTGGGGAATCCATCGAATCGTTCATGCAATGATTGATACAAGAAAACCTCATTAAAATCCCCATTTATGTGAATTATCAAGAGCCCATAGTGAAATCACCAAGGTATAATGAGAATAACCTTTTTTATTTTCACAAAATAAAGGGACACACCATAAAATTGTATTCAACTTAAACATATTTTCCAAGACCTTATTGATAAAAAAAAATAACTATTGGGGATAATGATCAGGATTCAACAATTAGAGATAATAGTGACAATCTCTCCCCCACAATTATCGAAAACAGTAATCGAGATCAACCCATCAATAAGCACCTTGAAGATGTTTCCATTTCACCCAAAGATCAAATCAACATACATCAAGAGTCACTTTTCAATCATGATCAAAATCTGCCAACAATACACAAAAATGATCCAATTCAAGAAACATCAACATCATTTGATCTTATGATTGAAAACATTGATAATCTCTCCACCATAACTGTTGAGGAGAATGATCAAAATCAATCCATCAATGAGCACTGTGAAGATATGTCTACCCCATCCAATTATCAAATCAACATTCATCAAGAGCCACATTTTAGTGATCTATTTCAAGATGTGTTAACATTGTTTGATTCTATTGACATAATCCATGACCCATCAACCAATGATCATGTTGAAAATGTTTGTACATCACCTAACGAGTTAGAGGACATATCTCAAGAAATTATTCCAAAGCATGATCAACATCTTCCACCAAGGTCTAGTAATGGTCCTTCCCAAGGCATATTGACATCCTTTGACCTCATGGTTATCGATATTGAAGGAATCCTTAACTCAACATTTGATCTAAATCCACTCAAAGATCAAGAGGATATTGAGCCACTTACCATTCCTAATGAAGATATCCAGGAACCTTTTATAATAAATTCATCCTTTGAAATTGATCCATGTCAAGAACTTGATCCAAAGCATGTCAAAAGCAATTCCAACATTAATCAAGATCAAGAATTCGTATCTCCAAGATACTGCAATGATCTAATGGAAACTCTCCAAGATGTCACAAAAGATGATCATATCCATATAGCACATACTCCTCCATCGACCCATGAGATGATTTCTTTGGATGTACATGTGGATGATCTTAATTCAAACAAGAGTCTCATACTCTTGATATCATTACCATAGAACAAGAGTCTCTTACTCTTAACATTTGTTTACATGATCAAGATATAGAAAAATCGAGAGACATATCAAAAATGGGTCATGAAGAAGGCTTCTACAAAAGTTGTGAATCAAAAAAATCATGTGAAAGCATAACAAGAATGAATCATGAGGAATAATTTTACGGGGACAGTCAATCATCAACACCTCTTGAAGAAGCATTAAAATCTGATATTTCACAAGATCAAGCCAAAGAGATCAATCAATGATTTATCCCACATATGGATGATCCTATAACCTATAAAATTGGATCACTTACCTTTTTTAGGGAAAGAAATCTTATCAATGAAGAAGTTAGCACCTTTGAAGATCCACAACACAGCAAAGAGGGATTAGCACCTTGTTTCCAAAGTAAATCATATCCTATTGCAAATAAATTTTTTGAATAGATGAATTATCAAGGTAGATGATTAGGCCTACATGAATAGAGTATCTTGGAAGAAGTGTAGATTATTGGAAATCCTAAGTATCAAGGTCTTCATTATGTGACAATTAAGGGATCTAAACATATCAATCATACCTCTATAAAATGGGGGGCAATTTTTTCTCAAGAAAACACCAACATAGGGAGCACAAAGAATCCTTATGATGAAACCAATGCCAATTCTACAACTCACTACGTCATGAATCTTCATCCACCCATCACCCCATCCATGAATTGGGACCAACATCAAAAGAAAGATTTGAATCAAAGCACAAAGAACATTATCAAAGCAAAATAAGTTAAGAAGAACGGAGGAAAAATAAAATACAAGTGCATACCAAAGAATTAAAAGAATGATTATCCCTATCAAACTCCATTAGTCAAAGAAACTATGGAGAAAAATAAAAAAAGGAAAAGTATCCATTAAAAATGTCCACAAAGGAAAAAGCAGGCTTCTCAAGCAATGTACAAAGTATATCAAGTAGTTAGTTCTAATTCCATGCACACTTTTGTATCCACCCATCATTGCTCATCTTCCTAAGTTTGGAGGGTAAAAGGTTCCAAACTATCAACCAATCCATCTTTTATTCCTAAACACACTCCACCATCGATGCCTCTACACATGATATCTAATTCTCACATTGACCATGTATTGGAAATAACCATTCATCATAAGGATTTAGAAGGCACTCTATCACGATGTACGCACAAAGACAAAATTAACTCTGGTATTAACAAAGAAAATTAAGAATCTCAAAATTTTCTTTCAAGTGCATGTATCTTGGCAAAGAAACTTCTTCAAGTAGGATGTCTGCGGAACATTATGAAAAAATAATCAACGTCAGCAGTACTAGGTGGTTTAGCATGAGCTTAAAATCTTTCAGCAAAAATTCCAAAAAAAGTTATAAAATAAATAAAAATAAGAAAAAGGATTAAAAATAGTAAAAAAAAATATCATCCTCTAGTGAAAACCACTTCAGTGGCACTTTGGGAAAGTACCATGATAAAAACCTACAAAACATGCGTCATGTGTAGAATCAATCATTTGCATGTGCTAGTTCAGTTGGAAGCATCTCATCGCATCCATAA
Organism: Sequoiadendron giganteum; assembly: GCA_007115665.2. Taxonomy (NCBI): domain Eukaryota; kingdom Viridiplantae; phylum Streptophyta; class Pinopsida; order Cupressales; family Cupressaceae; genus Sequoiadendron; species Sequoiadendron giganteum. The sequence goes on from CM021105.1 coordinate 84,285,832, forward strand.
TAAAGCCAACATTCCATCCGTTTTATCCATGGTAATAAATCCATTCATCCATGAACCATTTATCCAACCCATCTCCATCCATATTCCAAATTATCTTGATCTTGATAAAATTTTGGCTCACACTTTACACTTTTTCATGGTAAACATCTTGACATGGGTCATTTTCATTGATCCTAGATCCAACCAAACATTATCTGAGCCTTGAAGCATTATCCAAATGAGCATCCTCTATTCGAACACCTTATCTTATCACAAGCTAATCCTTGGAATCCTTTGCGTTCTTACCATATCCATCCATCCATCTATCCAAGAATCCACCTGTGGCCTTCCAAACATTGCTAGATAGTGGGGGTAGATATTTACATCTTGCTTCAGGAATAAATCTTGATGTATATCCTCCAACTAATGTGGTGATCCAAACATTAGAAAACGTAAAATCAAATTGGTCAAGAATTTGTGAGCCAAAAAATCCAAATCACTAGTCGGGTATGTGTAGGATCATGATGGGCCAAAAAGTGGTGATATGTAAGTGATATGATGGCCCATGTGGTTGATGAATTTTTTTTACCCAAAATTGATGAATCAAAAAGGGCTTTTAAAGGAGATTCTTAGCTTTCCACCAATATTAATTGTTCTTTACTTTGAATTTAATAAATTATTATTATTCATTTTCTATTTGAACTACGACTAAAGTCCTAATTGATAGGCTGATTGAAAAACATCTATCGCTTTCAAATAGTATCACATTTTTTGAATCTGAAAACATAAAAAATAGAGTCATCCAACCAAACTATGCCATCTCTAAGCTTGAACGTAGGCAAGGTTGATCCCTGATCATCCCCCGAGACATTTTAGGTCAATCCTATAGGCGTTTGTCGCAATGGCAATTTGTTTGCCCATCTATCTCATCAGTAATCAAGTTAGTCGTCAGTCAAACTATATGGTATTGTAGACATGGAAAATTGACTGACACACTTGATCCTAACTACTAACATAATTTCATCCCAAATCACCTTCTCAGCTTGTCATCACTTTTCATCTCTTAATTAAATAATTCATTGTTTATCTGATTAAGTCATTCTTCCTTGTTGATTAAATTAATCAATTTAATTTAATTAACCCTAAGTCTCTGTTTATTTAAATAATTCATCTTATTTAAATTAAATCTCTAAAGTATTCTTATTAAATTGAATAAATTAAACCTTATTTAATTTAATCTAACACTATCCCCTTTAGTTAAATAGATCAAATCATTTATTTAATTAAACCTTTCTTCACAATTTTTTATTTAAATCAACTCATAAATCTAAGTCAAAATGGTCACATCACCCAATCTCTCATTAAATTAATTAATATTTGATTAATTTAATTCTAATCCATGTCACATCCTCTAGAGAATGCAACTTGCACAATAAATCATTTATTTTGGTTTATTAAATACCTATTTCCTCTCAACATGGAATAAAGAAAGGAATATTCCTCCAAATTTGAAAATCCCTCCAAGTATATTTGTACATCCAACAAAGCATTCACTCCCCTCTTACATGTCCTTGTGCATTGAGCCAAGTGGCATTTAAGTCATTTTTTCTTCCCTCTTCAAGAAGTCATTTCACAAATTTGAAATCCACCTAATATCATTTATTGTGCACAATCACCAAAATGTGCTCAAGCTTCCTCCATTCACATTCTGACAAGTGGCACTTGGCCATTGGATGTTGAATGATCCCACATTACTCAATCTTGTTCATTCTTCCAATTTTGAAATCTATAAATAAGAGGCTCGTTTCCTCAATATTCATCCATAATTTTAGAGTAAAGTTACTATCTTCACATTAAGAGAAACTTCATACAATTTCTTGAACATTTGCCATCACCATAGCTAGGTTATTGCAGGATTTATCAAGAAATCATCTTGTTCTTCACCAACAACGTTGATCAGCCTCCATCAAATAATCAAGCTTACAAAGGATTTGGAAAAGGGCCAATTTGTACACATAATTGGCACCAATTCCCCCATGGGATTAAGTGTTTGCATTTATTGAATAGGATTCAACTTAGTTTCTTGTTTGTTCTTCATTTCATTTCCTATTTTGAGTATTGCTAATGAATTTCATGGGGAATCCTTGTTCTTACTTGCAATTGAATCTAACTGTGTGTTTGTTTGCTATGTTTGTGCAGGTATAGGATTGGGGTTCAAATTTTGGTGCTAGAAGGAGGGAATTTCTCATGTTTTAATCATGTGTTTTGAAGAAATTCTATGCTTTTTTTTGTTTTTTTCAGGTCCTAGGAAACTCAACCGCTGATTGTGAAGTGACACAATACTAGACTACTTGAAGTTCCAAACTCTGCCATTGAGGTCTTCTCGCCTAAAAATTCAAATTTCCAAAATCAACTGCCAGCTTTTCAAATTTCAAACTACCCCGCCGTGCAAACAGATCCGTAATCGCTATCTATGTTTCACTGTAGAGTTTTGCTGTCAGAAATTAGTGGCGCTACATTGCATCATTGGAGTTTCTAAACTCCATTGCATGTGCTAACAACACTGTTGAGTTAGAGTAAAAAAGTGCAAATTAGTTTATTTGGACATGTGCCTTTTGATTTTGGACTTTTTGAACTTCTAACCTATTTTTTGTCTCTGTGTTTTTTGGTTTTTAATTAGTTTTTTAGGTTAGGAAAAGGATGAAAACAAAGTTGAAGGTTGCATTATGGCATCATGCCCACATTATACCAAGTGTTTTTGAACACTTTAGTGTTTGTTCAACACTTTTAGAGAAATAATAATCTCTCTTTCAAAAAAGAAAACTTGTCACCTTCATGCTTTTAGGAAACACTAAATTTCCTTTGGGCTCTAAAAAGAACACTACAATTTTTTCAATTTTACAAACAAAGGGTTAAAATGAACTTTACGAAAAACTCACTAGATTTGGTTTGGGGATTAACAATTGAACAAGGAAAATTTCATATATCCTTTGGCGCTTAAAAATAATTCACTTTTATTTTGGAGGAATAAAATGAACTAGTGTTTGATTGTCTTGTAATTACTTACCCAAGATAATATCACTAGAAATACATATGCGCCTCTCCCGCGCTTTATGGAGATCTTGAGAATCAAAAGTTTTGGTGGTGATCTTAAATTGTGTAAGTAATTTCCTTCTCATTTCATTTGGGTCTTAAAAAATTGAATCAATCTTGTGAGTGTGAGTGTGGCATATTGCGAGTATTCTCCCTTTGTTTTTCATGAAGTTCGATTGAACTATGGGATATGTTTGCTCACTTTTGTTTATCTTAGAGGGCCTTCCTTCTAGGAAAAAGTAATCACCCAAGGGAATGATCAAACCAGGAACACGCTAAGGACAAGTGACTTCCAACTAATATATAAGTGTGAATTCTCGAGGAAAGTTTGAGAATAAGGAGGATTATTCTGACGAGAAGGGAAACAATGGTCTCTCGCTGCATGGATAGTCCCTCACGAATAGAATGCCCACATTAAAACCGTTGTTTAGAAAAGGCCAAAATCCTTAACTATTTTTTGGTGCAAAAGGTCATGTCCTTTGAAGGCACCCCACATATACATGCGATTCTATTGTAGAGATGAAAAGTATGCGATGGGAGATTCATGGGTACTGATACTTGGCTGATCGAAGAAGTGAGTACACTATAAGGGGGACCCTGTGTGGTCAAGCATCTAATCATCCATATTGAATATGCACAGCTTGATTTATCCAAGTGGGATCCCAACAAATATTGTCTCTTCATCCTAGGGTTGTACATGTTCTTGGAATCAAAAACACATTGCTTTGATCAAAAACATTTGAAAAAAAACATTCAAAAGATCTTCAAAATTTCAAACCCTTTGGAGGAAGGAAATACCTTTTACAAATTCAAGTGCTCTTGCTTGCCCTAGGGATTTTATCCTTGGAGGCTTCTAAGTACTTGGACTTAATCACAATTTTCTCTCTAAAGTCAACCTAGGAAACTATGCTCTTGAAAACTTGATTTCCACATAATGGACCTTGTGGAATGAAAAGGGATTGAGACATAAACATTTAGTTTAAAATTTTAAATCAAGAAATTGTTTGTGGTAAATGGAATTCATTAAGCAAAGATAAATATAATTGAACCCACACATGTGTTCTCTCAAATGATTTCCCGCAAAATCAAAATCTGCATGCCCAAATTCAAAAAGCTTAGTCCAAAGAACCATGAAGAACGTCTTTCAAGGCTTCACGAGGTAAGAGAAAGGTTGGTTTACAACTTTTACAAGAAATATTCAAGGAATAACCCTAACTTGTATGAGTTTTATTATTAAAAAAATCCCAATCTCTTTCAAAGGTTTTCTTTTCTCACATAGGAAGTATGGCATGTTCATCAAAACTATGGTCTTGTAAGAAGGAGTTTTATCTAGGTCAAGTCTAGGATCAAAATCATCACTCGTACCCATCTCTCAAACGTCAAAATAAAAAATCACCTCACCAACAAACTCTTGGGAACTTTGAAAGCATCATTCATGCTAAACTTCTAGGAAAAATCAAAACCATCTTGTTTGACTTAACACACTTAGTCAAATTATCAAATATCGTGAATGAATTTACCCCTTTGATAAAATCCAACATCTTCGGGTCTAGGATTTCATTATCTTGTTTAGCTTAACACACCTATCCAAATTATCCTCCTGTGTACGAGTTGACTCTAAGATAACACAACTTCCTAGGGTTTACAAGTTCATTATCCAAAATCACTTTGTTTGACTTAACATGCTTAGTCAAATTATCCTCAATGAAAATCCAATCAAATTAATCCCTAAAGTTTAGCACTTCCCCAAGGTTCTTGAAGAGTTTTCATAATCCGTGTCATCCATCTTTCATTTTCATCATCACTTTGATTCTTAATCTATTCTAGTTCTTCTCTTTTGTAACTGAAGTTAGATCAATTGATCTTTATTTTATGGTGCAAACAGGATCTCAACACAAGAAGAATATGGAAATCACCAAAGAAACATCAACTTCAAGTGATCTAAGTCAAACAACTCCTGAAATAAATCCCGATGGAGCAAGAAATCCCCCAAGCAACTTTCCTCTATCATCGCAAGATCCTCTAGAAGATGGTCATATAAAGGACATCACTGACAATGAGATGACACAGGAGGAAATCCTAGCGATGGTGCAAAACCATGAGAATCATCGAATTTTCAAGGCTATGATGAGCCTATATCCCTCCCAATAGATGCTTGATTTAGCAAAATAAGGGGCTAAACTCCCTTCTGACTATGACGTAAGCACTATTGTAGAAAGATCTCTTGGGATCATGCCCTCAATCTCATCCACGCTTCTGCTTCAAAGTGTCACTCAGGACATCCCACAAATCATAACATCCATTGCCTCTACCTCGCCAATTGTTAACAAGGGAAGTGCAATGCTTCAAGAACTCAAAAAACATCCCCTTATAAACAATCGGGTGCTGAACATAAATACCACACCAGATCAATCCATCTCATTAAATCTATTACATCCATATGTCCCTCTCACATTCCATGATTTTTCCAATCCAACCTCTTATCATGCAGCACCAATCTACCCTCTAGACACACGAAACTCTCTCTCGATCTCACAAGGAGAAGGTGAATTGTTTGGAATAGGGGGAATCTTGGATCCTTCATCATCACTTCAAGGGATTGCACCACCCATCTTTACACCATTTTCACCCCTTGGGTTGGGTCTTCCTCCTCTACCCATCATTAATTAATCAAATCAGAGCACCATATCCAATCCACTTATCTTGCCATCGATATCACAACAATAGGTGGAAACCATCTAGGAAACCTCAATAGTTAACACATCCACTACATCCCAAGGCATGGTTTCCTAGGGACCAAGCATCTTGATTGCACCATCCACAATTCAAACGCTGATCATCAACACAACCATTCTGATCATCACAATGGTCCACACCCTTCCCAATCCACCACCATTACCACCAAGGCACAATACGACCAATTGATTCACCATGATGTTGCAAGTTGCTCAACAATCTACCCATCAAAAGGAAATCCAAAATCAACAAGATGCACAACTTGCTATCCAACAAATGCAAGCCCAATTGGCAGCACAACAAGCCACACAAGCCACACAAGTTGTCCAAGCTGTGCAAGCCACACAAGTTGCACAAGTCACACAAGATGCACAAGCCGCACAATCTGCCCAAGTTGTGCAAGTTGCTCAAGATACACAAGCTGCATAGGCTGCTCAAATTGCACAAGCAATCGAACAAGTGCATGCCCAAGCACGAGCCCAATTTCAAGCTCAACAAAAACAAGCACAAGCACTGTACCAAGCACAATTACAAGTGCAACAAGAAGCGTATCAACAAGCCTTGCTAGAGTATAAAATACAACAACAATACGACCAGCAAAAAGACCAACAACAAGCGTTGTTGGCTCAACAAGAAATGCAAGCACTACTTGCTCAAAAAATATTGCAAAATAATCCCACCAAAATCCCACCCATCAATCCAACACCTCAAAATGTGTTCACCCCAATGCCTAATCCACAAGATGATGTGATAGCACAAATCAAACTACTTTCGCAACAAGTGTTTGATCTTCAATAAGGAAAAACAACATGGAGACCCAACAATTTGTGTCCCTATCCATTTGATAGGAGCTTAGCAATGGTACCATTCCTGAAGGGATTTGAAATCCCCAAATTTGAAAAATATCATGGGATAAGGAACCCTGAAGATCACATCAGGGAGTGCTAGGTACATTGTATGGAAGTTTCATACAATGACACATATATGATAGGGTTGTTCCCTCGAATCCTAGTCAGTGCCTCCATGGAATGGTTCTCTCATCTTCCTAATGGCATTAGAACATTCCAAGAAATCTTGAACATGCCTTACTCTAGAATTATGCATTCAACATTACTGTGGATGTCAATCTAAAGGAACTATCGGCACTCAAGCAAGTAAAGGGGGAATCATTCACCTCCTTCCTGTAGTGATGGTGATCCAAGGCCAATCGGAGCAAATGGGACATGCCAAAGGAACAACATGTATGCACTATCATTGATAATTTGGATAAGACCTTGGCCTTTTATCTAAAGATGCAATGCATCACCACCTTCGACCAATTGATACCCAAAGTGTTCAATATCAAAAGGTCCCTTATAACACAAGGGGGCATGCCTACCTATCCTCAAAATCAGGATAGTCACCCATCCACCATCTACAATGATAAACCTCACACATGGGAAAGAACAAGAATGTCATGAACATATGGAGCATTCGATGCCAAGGTCATCATCAGTGATCCAAAGAAAAATAATCAAATGCATCATCATCAACCATAGAATAATAATCATAATAATGCACAAGAAAATGTGATAAACCAGCAACCACCCCACAATCAAATCAATAATCTCAATAATCAAGCGAGACCACCTCCATGAAACAATTATCTCCCCAAGTGGAAATTCACAACCCTTGGGGAGTCAATTGAATCCATCATGAAAAATTTGGTTAATGAGAGCCTTATCAAGGTCCCCACCCATGATAATTATAGTGAACCCCAGGTGAAGCCACCTTGGTACAACAAAAATGTCTTTTACGATTATCATAAGCTCAAGGGACATATGATTGCCAACTGTATGAAATTGAAATAAATCATCCAAGATCTCATTGAGAATAAAGTCACAAATGTTGAACAACCAACTAGTAATCAAGATCTAAATATATACACCAATCGGATGCCCAACCACAATCAAGGAAACAATAAAGGGAAGCAAAATTTTGGCAAATTGAACCATGTATATGAAGGAGTCATCGCATTCCTTGGTGAATTGATCAATGTTGTCAATATCAACGGAGCCAACACTAACTATGGATTCACCACACGTGGAGGCAAGGTCACCATTACCAGGGCATCACAACCATCTAAGATGCCTACCTCAAAATTTGTCCCTAACGGTTACAACATCCTTGAACACTTAAAGAGAATGCATGCTCAAATCTCCATCATGGAGTTACTAAGAATTTGGGAATCTCCAAAGCCAAAGGAATTACAATCAAAGAATATGATGACCAAGAAAGAGTGTCTCAAGGCACTATCAAACTCCCAATCCAAGTAGGGCCAACTACTACGGAAACTACATGTCAGGTCCTCGACCTTTATTTTCCCTATAATATCCTCCTGGGACACCCATGGATCCATGGGATGAAGGAAGTCACCTCAACATTCCTCCAATGCATCAAATTTTCATACCAGAATGAAGAGGTCACAATTCATAGTGATCCTGAACCCTTCACATATTGCAAGAATCTGGAAGCCAAGTTATATGAAGTTCCCCAAGTCCCGAAGAATGATGAAGGCCCATCCACTCCATATATTGACCCAGCCAATATAGCTTCCATGTCTGGGACAAACACACCTTGCATCCCCGACATATTTGAAATCAAGCTCATGATCCAACACAATGGGTGTGGGGAATACAAAATGAAGAAGAACACTTTTTTCATAGGAGAGTTACCTCAATCTCATAGATCACATGGGCAACCCCAACCAACTGAAACACCCTCTCACACTTTTAGGGCAGACCCTTCTAGATTCCAATGTTGGGGGGATCTAAGTCAAGAAGCCATGGATGAAAGAGACATTTCAAGCTCACTATACCAAGATGAAAGGACCACACCTAATCTTCCCATGGATGAATGAAGCAAGGGGCTACAAATGATGCTTGGTATGGGCTACAATAGAAATGAAAGCCTTGGAAGGAATGACACTGGCCAATTGGAACCCATCATTCTTGAGAGACGAATGAAAAATATTGGCCTTGGGTGTACCCCTCTGAGTATAACCATACGTGGTTGAGGTTCCCTAGTTAATGTAGTTAGGACTCCTTAGTTGTCGACAACTGCCCTACGGTTACTAGTATCCACAGGTCTACCCATAAAAAACTTCACATTTGATATAACTGATGTTTTTAGTAGTAGTGATGATGAGGATACCATAATTGGCCTACCGATTCTTTTTGAAGACTCCTCCCTACTCATGATTAGTACCTTATCCTTTGAGTGAGACCACCAATATCACAAAATAAACCTAGTTTAGCCCCAACTCATCGATTATGACCAACGAGGGCCACTGATTCTAGAGGCATTAAAAAATGATGAGGTTCTCTTAGAATTCATGGGACTAAGGGATATAGTACCATGTGGAGATCATAAGGTAGGATTTGACATCACACTGGACACATAGGCCTATTATGGGGAGATGATTGAGTCCTTCAGTCACAAAAGTGAACAATTGAGAATAACCTCAAGGTCATTGAGTGAAAACCACAGTGTGGCACTCTCTAACCATAAAATAGTAAAAAAAAGGGACACATCCAATGGTGCTCTCAGGCACCAGAGGATGAAGGATTCAATCTTCCCCCTACTGCACTTCATTAAGAAAAATCAGCCATCCTAGCAGAGCAATGCAATCTTGTCAATCTAGGAACAAAAGCATTACTGTACATCACTTTCTACATTGAGTCACTTCAATCAAAAGAACAAGAGTTCCTAGAGGCATTCCTAAGAGAATGAAAGGTTAAATTTGCATGGACCTACGTTGAAATGCCATGTCTTGATCCAGAAGTCGTGGTTCATCACTTAGTTGTCTATTTAGGGGAAAAACCAGTAAGATAGAAGTTGAGAAAGATGCATACCCAAATAGCCTTGCTAGTCAGAATGGAATTGCAAAGGCTCTTGGATGCAAGATTCATAAGGCCAATTGATTATCCTGAATGGGTGTCAAATATTGTACCTATTTCGAAGCCAAATGGGGGCATTCACATCTGCACCAACTTTAGAGATTTAAATACAGTGTACATTCTAAGGACAAATTTCCTCTACCAAACATCGACATGATAGTGGATATGACGGTCGGACACGAAATGATATCACTAATGGAAAAGTTTTCTAGATATAATCAGATCATGATAGCAAAGGAGGATCAACAAAACATAATGTTCACATGTCCATGGGGGACCTATTGCTGGAACATGATGTCTTTTGGGTTAAATAATGCAGGTGCAACATACTAAAGAGCCATGACATTGATCTTTCATGACATGATTCATAAGATAGTGGAAGACTACGTAGATGACATATTGGCTAAATCCAGAAAAATATAGGACCACATAGCAGCTCTAAGCTCCATCTTTGATAGATTGGAAAAGTATAATGTCCACCTCAACCCAAAGAAATGCGTCTTTGGGGTGCAAGCAGGCAAGGTCCTAGGATATATAGTGTCATTGCGAGGAATAGAGGTAGATCCCACAAAAGTCAAGGTGATCCTTGACATGGAAGCACCCAGGACTCTAAAGCAGCTAAGAGGCCTACAAGGAAGGCTCCAACCCATCTATAGATTCATAGAACAACTGGAAGATACACAAATCCCATATTCTCATCTACTCCAGAAGGGAGTAGCATACAAATGGGATGAAAAATGCGAACAACCATTTAAAAAAATCAAAAAATACTTACTCACACCATCGGTTTTGATGCCGCAAATCCTAGGAAAACCACTGATCTTATACATTTTAGCAACAATTATAGGTCTTGATGCTCTATTAGCTCAACATGATGAAAACAAAAGAGGGTATGTGCAGGACCATCATGGAAAAAATAGGGCCTTAAGTGGCAATAAAAATTCAGAAAATCAGAGTTAGGCAACTTGACGTAAAAATTTGAATAAGTTTTCTATGTTATTTCAAAAATGTGTAAGAATAGAATCTACAACAAATTGAATGTAGTTTATAAACTACTAGGTTTATTTAAAAACAAAAAAAATCTATTTAGTGAAAATTTGAAATTACAATGCAATAGTACTTAAATTTCAAGGAAAACATAAGAAGTAGGTGTCTATCTGACCACCCTAAGCACAATAAAATGATAATTTTTTTTTATAAATATTTTATATATAACTAGAAGACTCATGTCCAAATGTGATGCATATTTTTTTGTAATTTTTTCCCAAGTAAATAATTAATTTTGAATTTTTTACTACAACTTTTAAAAAATATAAAAAACTTGTATGTCTGACCACCTTAACTTGGTCAAAACTTCATGAAATTCAATTTTTTTTTTTTAATCCTATAGTATGCAAAGCATAGAATGTGATACCATTTGAAAGCTATAGATGATTTTCAATCAGGCTATCAATCAAGACTTTAGTCGTAATTCAAATAGAAAATGAACAATAATTATTTATTAAATTCAAAGTAAAGCATAATTTATATTGATAGAAAGTTGAAAATATCCTTTAAAAACCCTTTTCATTTCATTAATTTTGGGTAAAAAGAAAGTCGTCAGCCACATGGGCCATCATATCACTTACATATCACCACTTTTTGGCCCATCATGATCCTGCACATACCCAAGAGAGAGAGCAATATACTATATCAGTAGAACCATGATGGGACACGAACTAAACTATACTCCTATTGAAAAAGATTGTTTGGTAGTTGTGTTTGCAGCCCATAAATTCAGACACTACATGTTGGCTCATCAAATCAAGCTAATTGTGAAGATAAATCCACTCAAGTACCTGCTTTCAAAAGCCACTCTCATGGGGTGGACAACCAAGTGGGTCATGATACTGAGAAAACATGACATTGAATATGTCGAGCACGAGGCCATTAAGGGACAAGAAATTGTATATCAATAAGTAGAGGCTCCTATATATGTATAAAACCCACTAATCTCAAAATTCCCTAACGAATCAATTTTCAGCCTAAGTGTTGCATACCACTGGAAGATGTATTTTGATGGATCCTACATGCAACATGGATAGGGAGCAGATATTTTATTCATAACTCCCTAAGGAAACTGCATACCCAAATTTTACAAGCTCTCATTCCCATGCACAAATAACATAGCAGAGTATGAGGCTATTGTCATAGGCTTAAGGATTACAATACAATGGAAGATTATGGCTCTAAAGGTATATGGGGACTCTTAGCTCATAATCAACCAAGTAAACAACAAATATCATAAAAAAGGATGATAAATTGACTCCATACAAGAAGTTGGTTGAAAGCATCAAAGAGTCATTCATTGATATCACATTTGAATAGCTACCTAGAACAAACAACATAGCAACAAACACAATGGATACAATTGGATCACTCTTGGAAATCCTGCACAACATCCCAAAATAGGAATTCTTGGTAACGAAACTTCTCATACCAGCATTTGAGGTACCAGGGTCCGATTTCATGTGTGAACTCGTTGGGCCCGGTGATCCTTGGTATCATGACGTTTACACCTACTTAAGAATAGGAGTCTTGCCTACTGATATATCCCCAAACCTTAAATGAGCCTTCATCAAGAAGTCAACCTACTTTGTCATCCTAAGGGAAACTCTTTATCGTAGGAGTATCAAAGGAACCTTATTTCATTACCTAAGTACTGAGGAAGCCTTGACTACTTTAACTGAGGTACATAACGACATTTGTGGATCCCACTCAAGTGGTACGATATTGGCTAAGAAGTTGTTGAGAACCAGATACTACTGGCCAACAATGGACAGAAATGCACATGACTTTTTCAGAAGATGTTTGCAGTGTCAGCAATATGGGGACCTTATCCATGCACTAGCTCAATAGCTTCATCCTATTGTTACGCCTTGGCCCTTTTCACTATGGGGGCTCGATCTCATCAGAAAAATAATGCCCACCTCATCCAATGGCCACAAATTCATCATCACCACCATAGAGTACTTTACAAAGTGGGTCGAAGCCATTCCCATGACCTACATAATGGGAAAGCAGATATCCAAGTTCATCCTAAACTACCTCATTTTTTGGTATGGTGTCCCTCAAGCCATTATCTCAAATAATGGGACACCTTTCAAAAATTATGATGTTCATGACTTATGTGAAAGATTTAATATCCAACATTTCTTTTCCACTTCATACTATCCCTAAGGCAATGACCAAGCAGAAGCTACCAACAAAACCATCTTGAAAATCCTTAAGAAGACAATCAATGACGTTGGTCGTGATTGGCATCTACAACTAAATCCTTTCTTATGGGCCTATCGCACTAGCATCTGCACACCAGTAGGTGCCACCCCATTCTCCCTAGTCTACGAATCAAAATCCATCTTACCTGTTGAGATCGAGCTCCCATCCCTGAGGATATCACTGCAAAACCTCATAACAAATGAAGAATATAGGGTCTCATGACTGAATGAGCTGGAGTTACTAGATGAATGGCATATGGATTCTGTAAACCATCTGCACGTATATCAAAATTGGCTTACATAGAGTTATAACAAGAAGATTAGGAGGTGAACATTCCAAGTCAGCGAACTTGTGTTGAAGAAGAACAAAAAGAACCTACCAAACCCAGAAAACAAAGGTAGATTTGAGCCCAACTGGTTGGGACCTTTCATCATCATGACAAGCTATAAATCAGGGGCATATCATTTATCAACACCAAAAGGCGATCTTTTATAGGAGCCCATGAACAACTCCCACCTCAAAAAAATTTATGCCTAAAATCTTGCAAGGTTTAGAACCAAAAAATACAAAAAAAATAAAAAATAGAAAATGTCCAAAAAAAATTGTCACCCTAATGAAAACCTAGTAAATAGGCATCTTGGTAACAACAAAAAAAAAATACCAAAAATAAAAAAAATCAAAAAAATATTGAAAACAATAAAGAAAAAGTTGTCCTCTAGTGAAAACCACTTCGATGGAGCTTTGGACAAGTACCTTGGTGAAAACCTAGCAAACAGGTGCCAAGTGTAAATAAAGCATTCTCCATCCACCAGGATTTTCATGATTTACTACACACACTCACTTATCCATTGCATTCCAGCTATCCTTCCACCATCCATTTGCATCCAATACCATAGCTTGATCGTGTGTTCGTATCATGTTCCACCCTAGTACTACTTGACATATTCCTAAGGTTAGTTTGTCTTACCTTTATTGAAGTAGTCTGACACATTATGCTAGGGGCATGTTTGTATACCTACATCAGATCAGATTTGTGTATATTTTTGTGATCTTTCTTAAAATTAAAAAACCAAAAACATTCAAAAATCCATCGAAAATCCAAAAACATTAAGAAAATCCTTCAAAAAAAACAAAAAAATTAGAAAATCAAAAGTCAAAAACATGTCAAAATCTAAAAACATAAAAAATAGAGTCATCCAACCAAACTACATCATCTTTGAGCTTGGACACAGGAAAGGTTGATCCTTGATCATCCCTCGAGACATTTTAGGTCAGTCATATAGGCGTCTGTCGCAATGGCAATCCGTTTTCCCATTTACCTCATCAGTAATAAATTTTGTCGTCAGTCGAACTATGTGGTCTCTGTGTGTATAACGTAGGCAAGGATAATCTATTGATCAGCTCCCGAGACCCCTAGGATACGTCTTTAAGTTAGTCTCTTAGTCAAAATATCAAAAATACCAAAAAAAATCCTCAAAACATTTGAAAAACCCCAAAATGGTGTATTTTCTCATCTCACTTTAACCCACAATAATCATTAGTCATAATAAATCAGTGTCATATTCATCCTTTCGTAAGACAATCAGAAGCAAGTCTGGCAGGTTCAAAAGTGAACACCTAATTATCGAAAGTCTTAAGTCTAGGTCAGTAAGTCAACAAATTGATCAGCTTGGAGTATGAGTAGCTTATCATCCAATCAAAATCTCATTATCACCTTATCACAACATGTCTTAGGAATATGACCTTCCTACGATGGACATCAACATTAGGCATCATCATAATTTAGTCTTGGCTAGTGGTATGAAGAACATTAGCTTGCTTGTTTACTTTATCTATGCTTTGGATTTATCTTATTGTGCTCATTCCAAGGACCTCTCGATGATGTTTAAACAAAAAGATTTAGAGAGAAAGGAATGGGGCAATGAGCATTATCTTTCTATCTAATATAATTGTTGGATATTCTTGTAAAATAAATTCCTCATGCATGATTTTTTTGGTTTGTAGGGATGGTGTTCTAGATGTCTTGTTGACCACATAGAAAGGATTTATTTTCTATGGTTTAGTCTGAGATGTTTAGAGTATTTGAACTATATTTTGAATAAGGTTTCGTATGTCAAGTATGAACAAGAATACTTTTATCTGGTGGTCAAGTCAAAGTCCATCACATGTACAATTCCATCCTGGTTCTTCATACCTCGATGCATCGTACCTACGTGTGTTATCAAACATAAAGTAATTGGTTCTTTTAAAAATCCCAACTCCTAGTAAGCAAATCATTATCATCGGCTCTAATAAGAATGGCTCATTGAAACTCTTTTCTTCTATATTCTTTCCACACTAACATGGTACCATGATAGTTAATCGGATCTTCGCTAATGCATCCATCCTGTATCTAGAAATCATCAGCATAAACACATATCATATCATTCAGGTCATACAACCATCATATCATCTGGCATTATCATCATCTTAAGATATGAAGAATAATATAGATTTTTTATTCTAAGCATCTTAAGAAATAATTACATTCATCTCATATCATACATCATTATTTTGCATAAAGAAAAGAAAAAAGTATCATTATCACTCATAATGCATCACACAAACTATCATGGGCATAATATAAATCTTTTTCATCCATACATTTTCACCATAAACCACAAAAAAAATGCAAAAAGAAATGCATTCATAATCACTACATCACATCATACATCTCATAACATATCATTGCATATAGGAAATTAAAATGCATCCATACATCATAATACATCTCATAAATCGAATCATCTCATATATATATCATCAAAAATGTACAACTGTCATGGTACAAAAATCAGATCAACTGTATACATAAAAATACATGATACAATAGGGGCAATAAAATCGGAGCCCATGAACCAAACAATAAATGATTGCCTATGATCATGGGCTAGCCCTACTGGTTGTGCGTCTCCCCCTCTGGCCTCTCACCGTGATCCTCAGGAGGCCTCATCCCAGTCTTCTACGAGAAATCTGGCACCCAACCGACCGGTGGCACTGCCTACCTATAGTTAACTTTGTAGTACTCTGCCTCCCTAACCACCTCCTTGTTTTCCCGAATGGAAATCGATTGACCCTATGATGATGATTCTATTCTCTCTAGCTATCATCATCGACCAATTACCTAATCCTTCTCCAAGCGGGCCTGGTCCCTCTTGGCAATAACTATCAAAACTTTTTGCCTAGCATGATCTCTCTGTGCAGTCAATATTTGCACCTAGCC
Organism: Sequoiadendron giganteum; assembly: GCA_007115665.2. Lineage (NCBI taxonomy): Eukaryota > Viridiplantae > Streptophyta > Pinopsida > Cupressales > Cupressaceae > Sequoiadendron > Sequoiadendron giganteum. The sequence goes on from CM021105.1 coordinate 84,302,098, forward strand.
CTATAACTATTGGATCAAGGAATCTTTGTGGTTTTCCTTCCCTGGTGACTGCTACTAGGGTACCTCTATGTCCCCATCTCTAGGTTGATCATCTCAAGGAGGGGTGTGGTGGACCTCTACTCATGGCGGGGTAGGTTCCCACGGTGGTGTACGTTATTCTTGGTCTCTACATGGTATCTGATGAGGAGGTGGTCCACCTCCTCCTCTATCTCCATCTTCATAACTATCATAATAACCCCTACCATCTGACCTGCCCCTCATCCTCCTCCATGGGAGTGTTGTACTTGGAACTGTCAATTAGAGAGGAGGCCTAAACCAATCTTTGTATGCTTGAGTCACCCCCACATCTGCTGGCCCCTAATCATATAGCCATGGTCTAGCAACCAAATGTCTAAACGATGTGTCTACCTTAGATTCTAGAATGGGTTGGCCCCATGCAGTCTCCCTAATGGTACGGGCGAAGATCACCACATACTGATCAACAGGTCTATCCTGAATGTCCCCAAACTAGCAAGCTAATCTATTAGGGAGGTAGCACTCTATCATCGTGTGCTCTCTTCTCTACATCCACTTATCCTAGTGGGAAAAGAATAACTATTGGACGTCATCATACCATGGGCCTATGCCCAGTAGGGCCTCTAAACAAACTCTCATCTCATCTAGAACTCGTCACCAATGGGAAATGCCACCTATACTAGTGTGAGTAAAATGAATTTGGGCTCCCTTGTATCACCAAACAACTGGATCATCTATATCCAATACCATTGGTGTAACCTAGGGGTAGAGCACGAGAATCCGTTCCCATGCCCAGATGTGCAACTATGTGACACCAGCCCTAGTGGCCCTACTATCAAGGTAAGAAAACTCAGGAAGATCTTGATACAAAGAGGCTAGCATCACTGGACCCCAAGAAAAGTACTCCCTGTGGATGACCATCCGCTCCAATGCCAACCCCTAGCCTAGATTCAAATATCAGCCCTACCGATTTGGAGCCACAAGACGTGAAATAATGGCTACAACAATCAATTTGTAGGTGGGAACTATGCCTTGGTACCTCTATAAATTAGTTTGTCCCTTGAAAAAATGGATCTCATCAAGACCCATCACATTGTAACAAGCATCCCTCTGGGCATCTAGATCATAGATTACCCTCACTCCATGAATAGGCAGTCGTAGGATGTGCTAGACATGCTTGAGTGTAACGGTAGCCTCGTTAGTGGGAATGTGGAGGGAAGAGGTCTCACTATACCACCACTCTGTCAAGGTTGTCATCATCCCTAGATGGGTTCGAACAAGATGAACATATGCAACAAATCAAAGACCAAGGGCAACAAGCTACTCCTGAAGGAACACGTGCATACCCTCTAATCTTCGCAATACAGGGAATTTGTGCTCCCTCAAGTGGAGTATCTCACAGTCCTCCTACACAAGGGAAACCATCGTGTCAAGTTTCATAAAAAATCGAGATCCCGTACCAAGTTTTCACACTTGAAACAAGAAATGCGATGTTGTTTGCAATTGCGGTGTAGTTTGAAAAGTTCCAAACTACATCACCATGGCGAAGTTTGCAAACCCTAAGGTTCTAAAGTATGCGACGTAGTGCTCTTTGCACATGCAATTGATTTTGCACCTAAACCCTAATCCTAAAGTGTGTCACACGGTTCAATTGGCATGTGCTGCTAGGTTTGGTCAGAAACCCTAATTTCCTAAGTGGCTCACAACAACACTCTTCGTGCATGCGGTGCTCTTTAAGGCCATGCAGTGCCGATTGAGCATTTGCAGCGGTACTATATGGAACCACTTGACCCTAACCTAATTTGATGCTATTTAATGCACGCAAAATGATAAAATAAAAAGTCAAGATAGGGGTGAATGAATATTTTACTTTTTACTAATATTCCAATTGGACGATTCTCTTAGATTTTGAGATGAAGTGATGGCGTCGGCGGCTTTGGTCTTCCCATGTCGAGCTAGGGCATCCACGCCCTAGCTCATTCTCTACTTTTTCCTATCTGTGCGTGGCTGCGGGGGGCGTTTGGTTGTGTGCAGGGCGGGGCTTGCTGTTTGCTCACTTTTGTTTGTGTTTTTTGGTGGCTTTTGGTGGCAAGGTTTCCTGTTTGTGCATGACCTTTTCTCCTTTCCTTTTTTTGTGTGGTGGATGCGGCCTAGGTTTAAATGTGGATACGGAGTGAAGGGTTTTGGTAAGGGGGTGAGTTTTGTTTGGTTCGCTCTGCCTAGCCGTGGGTGGAGTTTTTGGTGTGGGGTGTGAAGAGGGGTGTGTGTTCTGGTGTTGGTGCTTCGGCAGATTTTTGGTGTGTGCCTTCCTCTGTGGTGGGGTGGTATTGTGAGGGGTGTCTTCCCATTGAGGTCCTTCGTGATCTTGGGGTTTTGGTGAGTTTGCATGTCGGAGTAGGGTATTTTTGTCCTCTATGTTGCACAGAGAATCTTCTGGGGTTGACCCCAAAATGGATTTTCGATCGACGTTTGGCTCCAAACCAACTCTTCAGAACTCGAAGGTTTTTGAGAATACTCTTTTTTTGGCGGAACCTGAAAAAGTTATGACAGGTTCGACAGGAGGGCCTAGAATCCCAAAGATTAATGGGTGCCTCAAACGATGTAAAGAGAGGCCGAGTGTAGTCATTCCGATGGAGATGATGGCTGAAGACATTGATTATTACTCTAGGCATTCTCTTTACTACAAATTCTTAGGTTTGAAAATTTCTTTGCATTTCTTGGAGATGTGGGCTCATAGGACGTGGATGCCTGAAGGCGAGATGGAGATCCACCTCCTGGAAAATACCTATTTCATGATTTCTTTTGATTGTTTGGCGGATTGGAATAGGGTTTTTGAAGGTGGACCATACTTTTATAACCAGGTGGGCTTGTTCATTAAGTCATGGCACGTAGGCTTTAACCTGGCAGAGGAACTTCCGAATCAGGTTCCGGTTTGGGTTCGTCTCCTGAGGCTCCCGGTGGAATGCTGGTAGGAGGATGTGTTGTATCTATTAGCCTCAAAACTAGGGAAACTTGTGGGTTCATCACAGCAAACGCAATTCAAAAAGGTAATGACTTTTGCTTGGATCTGTATGGAAATTGATTTAAGTAAACCATTGCCAGATTCGTTAGAGGTGAGTGCAGGAGATTACTCATGGGTGCAATAGCTTGATTATGAAATGCTTCCTTTTCATTGTCATTTTTGTCATGAGTATGGTCACCTCCTGTGCAGATGTCCAAAGGCCAAGCCTTTGGAGGCTTAATCTTCTTCGCCTTCGGTGAATCCATCTGGGGTGGACAAGGGCAAGGATCCCTCTCAGGGTTTTGATGGTAGGGAAGATGGTTTTATTCCAGTTCGAGGAAAAAATAGAAATAAAGGTCATAAAAGGACTTCGAAGGATAGGTAGGAGGAGGACACTTTCAACAGGTTTGAGGTGCTGGAAGACCTTGGTCAGCAGGAGGTGAATCCAGGTTTTTTGGATCTAGATCATGGGACTTTGGATATGGATCTACATGACTCTTCAGTTGTGGCTTCGCTTGCCCCCCAATAGGAGGGGGTGGTGGGAGTTCCATACTTTGATGAGGTTGGGCTTGTTCCTAGTCAGCCATTACTCAATTCTGAGGTTCCTCTGTCTCCGCTTGCTGAGGGGACCTTGGCTTTAGGGGCAGATCGATAAGTGGAGGTGCAGGATGGGTTGGGTGGTAGTTCTAAGGTAGTGAAAGATAGAGGGGACAAGGATCCCCTCTTGCAGAAAGTTGGTTCGGAGGTGGGGAAGAAGATTGTCAAGCCATCCTCTCAGCTGGGTGTTTTGCAAAAAACCCTCAAGAAGGGGGGGCTAGAGAAAAACACTAAACTAGGAAGGAAGAAGGATGAGGAGAAAATTAGGATGATAGGGGAGACTTTGGTGGAGTCGGGGTCAGTCAAAACTCTGGATTCACATTTTTCTGGTCCCTCAAAATGATAGTTCTCTCCCAGAATGTAAGGGGCTTGAATAGTGGCCCTAGACAAAAAGTTGTTCAGGATTTGATTCAAAGTCATACACCTGATGTTCTTTTTCTACAAGAGACTAAGCTCTCTATGGAGGGTATGATGGATTTAGTTCCAAATTTATGGAGGAATGGTGATTGTCAATGCATTGGTGCTCAGGGGTCTTCCGACGGGGTGGCATGTCTATGGAACCCGCGGAAGATCTGCCCCCTTTGGTGGGTGTCTTTCAAGTCTTCCCTTTCCATGGTGGCCTCTTGTTTTATGTCTAGGGAAATTGCTCTCTTCTCCAATGTGTATGCACCTGTGGAGTTGCAGGGGAAACAACTCTTGTGGTCCAACATTCGTTTAGTTCGCAGCCTTTTTCCTTACCATCCTTGGATTATTGGAGGTGATTTTAATGCTATCATGGAGCTTGCTGAGAAGAAGGGTGGTATTGCAAGGTTGGAGGATTCCAAATTGCTGCTCTAGGATAATGTCTCTGCTTTGAATCTTGTTGACATTAAGCCGGCCACTTTTCTTTTTACTTGGAATAACAGAAGAACTGGTGATGCTTCTATTTCTGAAAGACTTGATAGATTTATGGTGTCTAGCTTTTGGTTGGGGGACAGGTGGTTGACAAGCTCTGCAATTTTGGACAGTCGTGGTTCTGAACATTGGCCTATTAAGTTGGTGGCTGATGTGCCTCAATGTAGTGCTCGACCATCCTTTAAGTTCCAACTCATGTGGCTTAGGGATGAATCTCTTCATGATTTGCTCCCTGGTTGGTGGGATCGGGGGAAGCCAGCTTATGGCACTGCTATGTACTCTTTCTCAAAGAGGCTTCAGTATGTTAAATACAGTTTGAAAAGATGGAATAGGCAACATTTTGGTAATTTATTCTAGGAAAAATAGATGGCTCAAGATAATCTGGATATAATCACCAGGCAGATCTGCAATCAGGGCCTCTCAGAAGAGCTAAGTTTGTTAGAGGCTACTGCTTTAAAAAATCTCGAGGAATGGGAGTTAAGGGAAGAGATCTTTTGGAAACAGAAGTTTCATATTGAATGGCTTCAGGCTGGTGATCGGAACACCTCCTTTTTCCATAACTCTGTCAAGGATCGGAGACAAGGTAATGCTCTTGCTTCTATTTTGCTCCCTAATGGGGAAACTCTATCCTCTTCTGCTTCTATTTCTGCTAAATGCATTAGGTATTTCTCTACTCTCTTCACTGAGGACTCTCCTCCTGCAGAGGAGGATGAAGCAAGGATTTTAGATTGTATCCCAAAGCTGGTGACTAATGAAATGAATGATTCTTTGCTTGCTCCCATTACCTTGTCCAAGCTTGAGAATGTTGTGTTTTAGATGAAGAAAGGTAAAGCACCTGGACCTGATGGGTTCCCAGTTGAATTTTTTCAAGAATTATGGGAAGTGATTAAATTGGATCTTTTGGAAGTTGTTCAGGAATCCTTTATGCATAAGCAAATGCTAAAATCCTTGAATGCTACTTTTTTAGCTCTTATTCCTAAGGTAGAGGGAGCTAACTCTTTGGATCAGTTTAGGCCTATTGCACTATGTAATGTGGTGTATAAAATTATTACTAAGTTGATTGCGGAAAGGATGAAACCTTGGCTTGAGGATTTAATCTCTGAGGAACAGGGGGGTTTTGTTGCTGGCAGACAGATCATGGATGGGGTGGTTATTGCTACTGAGGCCATACACTCTATGGAATCCTCAAAGGAGAAATCTATGTTTATTAAACTAGACATGGCCAAAGCTTACGATTGTGTTAAATGGAGCTTTTTGTTTAAGGTTCTTAGAGATTTCAGCTTTGCAGAAAGCTGGATTGATTGGGTTAGAAGCTCTATCACTTCCTCTTCCTTTTCGGTGTTGGTCAATGGTGAACCCACTTTCTTGTTTGGTGCTTCTAGAGGCCTCAGGCAAGGAGATCCCCTATCCCCTTATTCATCCTTCTTGCGGAGGGCCTGGGCAGACTCATCCGTGCTCAGGTTGCTAGTGGCTTGCTCTAGGGATGGAGTTGGGGAGATGATATTCCTCCTCAGTCTCATTTGCAGTTTGTTGATGATACTACTTTGATGGGCAGGGCTAAGGTTGAGGAGGCTCTCAATTGGTGCCGAGTGTTGGACTATTACTTGGCGGCTTCTGGGAAACGCATAAATGAGGGCAAGTCCCTCATTTACTTCTTCCACACTCCTAAGGGTATTCAAAGGAGAATTGTTGGTATCCTTCGGTTCCAGATTGGCTCGCTACCTTTTTCCTACCTTGGAATCCCTCTTACGGTTCGTTCTCTCCCCAAAAAGTTTTGGCTGGAGACTCTTGATAAGTTCAGAAGATTAGTCTGTCATTGGACTTGTAGGTGGCTCTCTTCTGCTGGCAGAGTGACTCTTCTAAAGTCTGTGGTCCAGGATCTTCCTGTTTATAAGTGCTTTGTTCTCTCTGCCCCTTCAAGTTTTATTAAAGACTTCAAGAAATTGTCTCGTCAGTTTCTGTGGGCTGGTAATCTTCTTCATAGAAAATGGAATTTGGTGAAGTGGGATGTTGTTTGTAGGCCAAAATAGGAGGGGGGTTCTTGGTCTTCAGTGGACTGATTTGAATGGGTAGGCTTTGGCTGCTAAGTTGTATTGGCATTGGTGCTCTCAACAACACATGTGCTGGGCTAAAATTTTGACCTCCAAATATTTGGGGCGGTGGACTGTAGTGAGGTTGCAAGATTCAATATGGAGGGGAAAGGCTCAGTGATCTAGGGAACCCTTAAACATGGTGAAAATCTAGTTAAACAGGGTCTTTTTTGGATTTGTAATGGGGGTCAGGAGGCTCTCTTTTGGCATGACTCTTGGGATGGACACCCACCCATTTTTTCCTCTCATCCTCACCTCCACGCTTTGTGCCAATCTTTCATGGAGGCGGGTTGGAATCATGTGGCGGATTTCAAATTTCAACATTGTTTGGGTCAGATTTCTATGGCCAGGTGGAAGGACCCCTTGGTTTGGCCGCCTGGTGGTATGGTGGAGGATCGTCAAGAGCTTGCTAAGATCTTATCGAGTCGTGCTTGTAATTCTCTTCATGGGGTTGATGTTCTTGCTTGGGGTCCTGACTTGAAAGGCAAATTTTCGGTTGCCTCAAGCTATCAGGTGTTGGATAAACAGAGGTTCAAAAGATCCCAAGTTTCTTGGTGGAAGCAGGCTTGGAATAAATTTGCTTGGCCTAAGAGTAATTTTTTCTCTTGACTCGTGGTTCATGGTAAATGTCTTACTTGGGACAACCTGTGCAAAAGGGGGTTTCAGGGCCCCTCCATGTGCTTTCTGTGTGGTCAACATGAGGAATGCATATCTCATCTCTTTTTCTAGTGTTCTTTAGCTAGGACTATTTGGCATCATTGGTGGAACCTTTGGAGCTTACCGTGTTGCCATGTCTCTTCTTTGGAGGATTTTTGGAAAAGACAAGGTTCGTCTCCTGCCGCAACCTCTTTTCTTAAAATTACTTGGAGCATTGGTCCTAGCTTGATTGTTTGGCAAATCTGGTTGGAGCGTAAAAGAAGAATTTTTCTTGGTAAAAAATTATTTATGGGGAAACTTTGGTGACGAATTCTTGGCGCTTTGCAGGAGACATTGACTGCGAAGTGTGATTTGTTGGTGCTGTTTGATCCTGGAGACTTGGGCATTGTAAATGCCCTTAGCCTTGACACTGGGGTCAGGGGTCTTTTGTGCAAAGAGCACCATAGATGTGGGAATGAAAGGGTCACTCGCGAGGGCTTTTGGTGCCCACCTGCTCTTGGAGAGCTAAAAATTAATACTGATGGGTCATCTAGGGGTAATCCTGGGCATGCTGGGGTTGGTGGTATTGGTAGAGATAGCCTTGGGGTGGTGGTTTTCTTCTTTTCCATGTATCGTGGTCTACAAACTAATAATCTTATGGAGGCGAGTGCTATTCTTTTGGCCCTGGAGTGTGCGGTGGCTCTTAGATGGCGGTAGATTGTTTGTGAGGCTGATTCCCAGGTGGTTATTGATATGTTGAATAACCAAAATTTAGAAGATGTTAATTGGCAGTTGGCTGTGGTTGTTAAATAGATTGTTTCTCTGAGTGGTACTTTGGAGTCCATCATTTTCCACCATATTCTGTGGGAATGGAATAGGGTGGCTGACGGACTGGCGAAATGGGCGTCAGAAAAGATTGATGCTTGGTGTGTGGATGACTGGGACAATCTTCCTGAAGATATGGCTCCTATTCTTGAGGACTGGGTTGCTGAGGATATACAATGCTTCTTGGTTCTGAATTAATTCTTGTTGTTTTTGGCCCCTTGTGGCCTCTTTCTTCTGACTTTGTTATGCTATGTTGATTCAATAAAGTTTTTACCCTCCTTTTTTAAACAAAAAAAAAAAGTCAAGATAGGGGTACATACCACGAGTCCCGCATCGGCTGGTCGTTAGTGCACTCGTACCCATCTCTGACATGTGTTGAGGATGTTTTTTTTGTGCCATCTCGATCAAGACTTAAAGCTCAAGAGGCATGAATTTTCAAAGGGTAAGTGTAAAAGTGACCCGTCAAGGTCTATTTAAGTCTAAAAATTAGGGTTTTTTGACATAATTTGGTCATCTAGCTAGGGTCTTGGTCCCCCAATCTTTTTTTTGCCTGAATAAGGGCCATTTTACATCATTTTTTGCATTTTTATGCATATTTCTGGCATCCCAGGGCATTTCTGACTTGTCAAGCACCTTGTCCTCTTTTTTTGTAACATCACCCAAAAATCCAAATTTTCTTCTGATCTCTCGAGAGGGAAATATACCAACATAATCCTTCTCGCTGGGGCAACAGTGGGGCATCCAAAAAATTGATATTTTTTTTAACTTTGATCACAACAGTTTATTCTTTCAACCAATGCAACAAGTGTATTGCTTCAAAGAGGGGCAAAATGTAGACATGGAAAATTGACTGACACACTTGATCATAACTCCTAACATCATTTCATCTCAAATCACCTTCTCATCTTGTAATCACTTTTCATCTCTTAATTAAATAAATCATTATTTATCTGATTAAGTCATTCTTCCGTGTTCATTAAATTAATCAATTTAATTTAATTAACCCTAAGTCTCTGTTTATTTAAACAATTCATCTTATTTAAATTAAATCTCTAAAGTCTTCTTATTAAATTGAATAAATTCAACCTTATTTAATTTAATCTAACATTATCCCCTTTAGTTAAATAGATCAAATCATTTATTTAATTAAACCTTTCTTCTTAATGTTTGATTTAAATTAACTCATAAATCTAAGTCAAAATGGTCACATCACCTATTCTCTCATTAAATTAATCAACCTTTGATTAATTTAATTCTAATCAAGTCACATCCTCTAGAGAATGCAACTTACACAATAAATCATTTATTTTGATTTATTAAATACCTATTTTCTCTCAACATGGAATAAAGAAAGGAATATTAATCCAAATTTGAAAATCCCTCCAAGTGGATTTGTACATCCAATAAAGCATTCACTCCCCTCTTACATTTCCTTGTGCATTGAGCCAAGTGGCATTTAAGTCATTTTTTCTTCTCTCTTCAACAAGTCATTTCACAAATTTAAAATCCACCTAATATAATTTATTGTGCACAATCACCAAAATGTGCTCAAGCTTCCTCCATTCACATTATGTCAAGTGGAACTTGACCATTATATGTCGAATGATCCCACATTTCTCAATCTTTCTCATTCTTCCAATTTTGAAATCTATAAATAAGAGGCCCTTTTCCTCAAACTTCATCCACAACTTGAGAGTAAAGTTACTATCTTCACATTGAGAGAAACTTCATAAATTTTCTTGAACATTTTCCATCACCATAGCTAGGTTATTGTAGGATTTATCAAGAAAAAATCTTGCTCTTTAGTAACAAAGTGGATCAATGTCCATTAAATCATCAAGCTTACAAAGGAGTTGGGAAATGGTCAATTTCTGCACATAATTGACATCAATTCCCCCATGGGATTAAGTATTTGCGTTGATTGAATAGTATTCAACCTAGTTTCTGGTTTGTTCTTCATTTAATTTCCTATTTTGAGTATTGCTAATGAATTTCATATAGGGAATCCTTGTTCTTACTTGCATTTGAATCTAGTTGTGTGTATTTTTTGCTATGTTTGTGTAGGTATAGTATTAGGGTTCATAGCTTTGAAATGGTATCACATTTTTTTAATCTAAAACATGTGTCACATTCTGTGCTTCACATACTATAGGATTAAAAAATTAAAATTTAATTTCATGAAGTTTTGACCAAGTTAAGGTGGTCAGACATACCCATTTTTATATTTTTTAAAAGTTGTAATAAAATCATAATTAATTATTTACTTGGAAAAACATTACAAAAAAATATGCATCATATCGGGACATGAGTCCTCTACTTATATCTAAAATCTTATTAAAAAATATTATCATTTTATTATGGTTAGGGTGGTTAGACAGACACCTACTTCTTATTTTCTCCCTAAAATTTAAGTACTACTGCATTGAAATTTCAAATTTCCACCAAATAGATTTTATTATTTTTTAAATAAACCTCATCTCCACAAATCCCATTCTTACATATTTTTGAAATAATATAGATAACTTATTCAAAATTTTATATCAAGTTGCCTAACTCTGATTTTTTGAATTTTCATCGCCACTTAAGGGCCTATTTTTTCCATGATGATCCTGCACATACCCAACCCATGACATATTTGGACAAAAATATGTTCCTTATCAAGCTTTATCTTTTTCCAAATATCAATCCAAACAATCAATGTCAGTTGCATCTAACTTTTACTTCAACATCACATCAAATCATCAAGATAATTTTGTTCCAAATCAAGCTTCAAATCCTGATCAATCAAAATCCAATCAATCCATGATCATCTCGGGATATCTTCCACAATCCTTGTGTTTCTTAACACTATCCTTGCATTGTTGTGTATCCTCAACAATGTTATCATCATCAATCTTGATCAGTCAAATCCAACCAATCCATCATCATCTCAGGATATCCTTCCCAATCCTCGTGTTTCTTAACACTATCCTTGCATTATTGTGTATCCTCAATGATGTTATCATCATCAAACCCATCAATCTAATCAATCAAGGTTAGCTTGGTTTTAAAAAAAAATCCTAAAGTAAAGCACTTATATCATCACGTATCCACATCCAAATCGTTAAAATCATGTGAAAATCCAAAACATCCAAAAACATTTCAAAAATCTAAAAGCATTCAAAAAACACAAAAAATCCAAAAATTTAAAAAATCTCAAGAACCCAAAAATCAAAATAGCCTCAAAATATTTAGAAACACCAAAAACATCCAAATATTTGAAAAACCCCAAAATGGTGCACTTGTCTCATCTCGCTCTCACCCACAATAATCATTATTCATAATAAATCAATCGTCACCTTCATCCTTTGGTAACTCAATTGGAAGCAAGCTAGTAGGTTTAAAGGTAAAATCTCAATCGTCAAAGTCTCTAGGTCAGTAAATCAGCAAGTTGGTCAACTCTTGGTATCAATAGCTTATCATCCAGTCAAATTTCATCATCACCTGATCATGACATGTCCTAGGATGCATCCTTCCTACAATGGACATCAACATCAGGCATCACCGTAGTTTAGTCTTGGCTAGCGGTACGAAGAACATTAGCTTGTCTATGTTTTTTTTCAAGATGTTTAGAATATCTGAACTACATTCTAGATAAGGTTTTGTATGTTAGGTGTGAACAAGAGTACTCGTATCTGATTGTCGAATCAAAGTGCATCACACTAAGTGCAACACCATCCTGGTTATTTATACCTTGATGCATCGTACCTATGTGTATTATCAAACATAAGGAAAGTTATGCTCTTTATCTCTCCCATCCTTGGATAAGGAATACATCATCACCATTCATCATCATATCTAATAATGTCTTGACGACTAATAGACTTATTGGATTTTTTCATCTTCTTGGATTCAAGGGTTAATCCCTCTCATTCTTCTATCCTTTTTCATGCTAACATAGTATTATCAATGCATCCATCCCACATTCATAAAACATCTGCACTCTAATCCTACATAATCATGTCATATCATCATAGGACAACATCATCCATCTCATCCAACCCACTTGCATTGCACCATCATTTAAATTGTTTAGGATAATATAGATTTGTTATTCTAAGCATCTTAGAAACATCTCATTTGCATCATCATTATCATATAGATTTGTTAGTCTAAGCATCCATACATCCATCTTGAACCTCTTTGTTGCAAGATTGACCCTCAAATTGAAATTTTTTCTGAATCTCTCGAGGGGGCAATGTACCAACTTACTTCTTCCCACTGAAGCATTTGGAAAAAAAACAAATATTTTTTTTTAATTTCGATCTCGGTGGCATCATTGTTTGAACCAATGCAATAGGTACATTGCTTCAAAGAGGGGAAAAATGTAGGCACGTAAAATATACATGCACCTAATCTGGAATCACTAATTTTATTTCGTCCTTAATTTTCCTTCTTAAAATAATTTTAATCAAATAATCTTTATTTGATTAAAATTCATCATCTTTCCTCTTTTAATTAAATCAATATTTATTAGATAAATAAACTTTATCTAATTAAATCATATTCCTCTATGTAATTAAATAAATCAATTTTATTTAATTAATCTCCTAAATTTCCTTCATTTAATTGAATAAATCCAAATATTTAGTTAAATCTCTAATGTTCTTTATCTTCTCATTTAATTTAAATAAGTCCAAATATTTAAGTTGAAAGTCACAAAAAAGTAACCTTCATTAAAATTAATCAAATCATGATTAAAACTAATTCAAATCCATGTCACATCCTCTAGATAATCCCACCTGCACAATAAATCATTTATTTGGATTTATTAAATCTTTATTTTCCCTCACAAGGCATATTCCCAAGGAATATTCCCTCATTAATTCCATTTGTTTGACTTTCTTGTCCAAAAAAATTTCCCCCCAAATCTGTCAACCACGTGCATTTAATGCTATTTCTCAAATTTCAAACTCACCTAATAACCATTTACTTGCACAATGACCAAAATGTGCTCACCCTTCATCCTCTCACATCTTGACAAGTGGCATGTAGCCATTGGTTGAGGATTAGTCCCACATTTATCCATTTTGATTCTTCTTCTCTCAATCTGATCTATAAATAAGAGGCTTTTCTTCTCATTTTGGACACAACTTGATCTACAATCTTTGGCATTTTCATTATCATCACTTGCATCTTGGCATTCTTTCTTATCAGGGGTGGGAAAGGGCATCCTTTCCACATCATAAGGGGCACCACTACCACTATGGGATAGGGTTTGATCATGTCTTAATGTGCTTTCATTTGGTTGTTTTGATTTCTTATTTCCTTGTTTGCATATGTAGCATGATGAAGTATCTCTTAGGGATGCTCTATTTGGTTTGCTAAAGTTTACTAACAATGCTAATGCTTGTTTGCTTTTCAGTAAATGCAGAAAAGGCTTCCACAAGCATCATCTTTTCCAATGATGTCAACTTCACAAGGACATGCATTAGGAGTTGAGTGAGCTTGAGTAGGTTCAATTGCATTAGGATCGTTGCCAAAAACACAATCTGAAACATCAACTAAAAAGAACAAGGACTTCTATACATTGCTAAAAAACTTATCATTTTTCAGATTTTTAGATCTAAACAATGTGATTTGTTGATTACACAATGCAATAAACTAAAAATGAAATGTTGTTAATACAATTTTGAATTTTGGCAATGTATTGAATGAAGCAAATTAAGCTAGATTTAATGAATTTAATGAAATAAGAAATCATAAATCTGAAGTAGAAATGTAACAACAACAAACAAAATCATAAAATAGAGATTTTAGATTCTAGAAAATTCAGCCCAACACCTAATCAGGGACTCATTTTCCACTTGGGGCGAATGGGTCCTATACTAGGATTTTTGAAATGCTTTTGACTGATTTTTAAGTGCTTTTTGTTGAGTTTCAGATGCCAAAAAATGCAGTTCAAATCTGATCAAGGACTCATTCACCACTTGGGGTGGATGAGTCCTATATTAGGGTTTTTTAATTGTTTTTGATTGATTTTTAATCCTTTTTCAATGAGTTTCAATTTCTAGTCTGTAACAGTAATTTTCTTTTTTTTAATTTCTAGAAAATCTACTATGAAATGCAAGTTGAAAAGGTAATGAAATGATGAATGCAAAGACCTAGTTTGAAACATAATTTTTTAAAATTTTCAAATGAAAATTTATGTGATCTAAATGATATGCAAAATGACTTATTTATTTTTCTATTTTCTAAATATAAAGAATTTAAAATAATGCAATTCTAAACCCTAGGCGAGATGCAAGGTTGAATGCAACATGGGAAACCCTAAATGAGATATAATTTAATGCAAGTGGATGCAAGATCTAACCTAGGATGAGAAGAAAGAATCCAATATTAGAAAACTACAATGTTCAATAAATCGGGTTCACCATTATGTTTAAGGAGAAAATTTAGGTTTTATAAAAATGAATTTATCAAGATTATGAACCACTAAATTTTCTCATAAAACATAAAAATATGTATATGATTTGACGCAAATAAAAATTAGAAATCAATCCTAACTATTATAGCAACAATAAGGGAAGTTTTGAGAGGCTAAAAATATGTGTACCTTGTTGCAAGAGTGTTGTTTTCAGGTCACTAATGACTCATTTGCCCCAAGTGGTGAATGGGTCCTTGTTAGGGTTTCTAAAAGCTAAATTATAGGTTTTTTTCTTCAAGGTCTACACTCTCACCTCCCGAAAATATGAAATAAATTTTGTAGCTTAGTTTTCATGTTCTTACAATATGGATGACAACTTTTTTAGCTTTGACAATTTTGCTACAATATTGTTCTCCACTTGATCTTCAACCTAGAAACTTGGAAACACACTTCCAAGAGGAGAAAAACTTGTTGATTTTTAGAGGATAGGGATTTTCCTTGGTTAAAACCCATTTAGGTAATTAAAACTTGTGATGAAATAATGGAACATGAACATGAATCAGGAAACATCAACAATGATGATACCTTGGATGAAGTCTTGTAATGTAAATCTATAAACTAACATGAAGTGGCCTTGAATAATTTAGATCTTGATCATGAGTTGGATGTGAAACAATGATTGCAAATGTATCTTCAATAATACCTCAACACACTAGCTAAACAACATGCTTAATGCATTATACCTTTGACATGATGAAATAATCTTGAGTTGTGACATTATGTGAATAGGTCCTAGCACAATTTTCTAGGACCAAATTGTGGGGAGATGAAATAACATGAAAAACCCACCTCAAATATGCTAAATAAAGGGTGTCCTAGGTTAGGAGGACCCATTCGCTCAAAGTGGAAAATGGGCCCTAACACATTTTTCTTGGACTCCAACTTTCCCAATTTAACTTTTATGAAATATTATTAGTGAGTGTCAGGATAGATCCTTAAAATATGAAATAATTGAGGCTTGGATTTGAATTAAAGGAGCCAATTAACCTCAATTAATTAATTAAGCCCTAGATTAGTGTCAAAGTGTAAGAAAACACTTTACAACACCCTAAATAAGGCACAATTAAGCCTATTTTATTAAAAAGGGCCCTAGACTCAATGTGAATATGTAAAACACATTACAACACTAAACAAAGGCAACATTAGGTTAATTTATTGTTAATGATGCCCAAATTCAGGAAAAATGGAATTTTTTCTATTAATACACTCATATAAATTTAGTGTGAATAATTTATTATCGAAGGCACGATTGCAAGAAACTTCTATATTGTTGAATGATGTTATAAGGCAACTCACCTTTGTTTTGTAGAGCCTAAAGTGCAAAGGAGAAAACTATAAAATATGTCTCCTATTCATTGGCCACTCAACTAGGGTCTCTAAACATAAGAATTAGACAATCTTTAGGAAAACCTAGACAATCAATTGGAAAAATGAACACTATGTCCTTCGAGCTCCATGATGTACATAGTTGGATTTCTATGTATTTAACTCCACTAGTTGATGTTAAGATAGATATTTACCCTTCTAGAGGTTTTTTGTGTTTTTTTATCCTTATGAGGATTAAAACCCATGTTTGATGGTGTTGTTTAGATGTGGCATATATGTCCTATTTTTATGTGACCTTGGTTTGGAATTTGAAAAGTCTATTGATATTGTGCATGTTTGAATGAGATTACCTTATCTCCCCTTGTATTTTTTGTGTGCTTCTACCTATGATACCATTGGTAATTCTCTTGCTCATTTCATGATGGTGAAAAATTCTTAAAAAAAATTCCCACACTTATTTTTCTCATTTATTGGTGGAAGTTGATTTATCAAAATATTTACCTAGTGAGGTTGTGTTACAAGTTAATGACTAGTCTTGGTATCAGATTTTTGATAATAAAGGCATTCCTTTTCATTACAAGATTTTTTTCTATTTCAAACTTGGCCTTAGCCTATTTCAATGGCTCTCATAAGATGTCTTCATCAACTTGGTCAAAGAACAAACTTCATGACTATTTTATGGTGTACACCGAATATTTAATTTCTGATTTTGAATCATTGAGCTACCCTCATCTATTCCTTCAACTCATCTCCCTAGAATTGGTGTATCTCCTCTTATTCAATTGACTAATAGTATTGATGCTCAATATTTTATCTTACCTTCACTTTTAAAGTTATTTTTAATATTGTCTCATCTTCTCCTCTTAGTTTCTTCAATGGTGTTATGCATCTAGTTAGGCCTTATAAGGGTGTGTCTCTCCTCTTTCTTCCTAAGGATATATTAATGAATGATAACTCTTCCTGGATAGTATTACAAATGAGGAAGGAAATTCTTTCTAAGTTGGATTCTCTTTCCAATCCCAAGTCTTTGGATACCAAGTTTATTAGGTTTGGATCAAGCATCGGTTTGGCTTAGTTTAATGTTTATTCTTTGGTAGTTTGTTTCTTTTTCTTTGTGTTTCTATTGTTATTATATAGTTACAAAGTTGGGGCTGTATCAAAACCCCACTTATCTTAATAAAAAAATACTTTTTTCCAGCCCAATTCAGAATATTTCTATAAATGCACAAGGAGAGCATGGAGTTCCATTTGATTACTAGTACATAATCTCATAGCATAAGAGATAAAAAAATGAACCAAACCAAATATATTATCTCATCCTATGCCACCAATCCTAGTAGAAAAATTATTACCATTAGAACAATTAGTGTTTATTTTAGAAACACCCAAAAGAGGAGGAGACAAGTTATGAATCCTATCAACTAATGAGAATATTTGACCTAAGAGATAGAAGGAACTAAACCAACTATATGACCCAAACCTATACTATTTTGGTAATAGTCTAAAACCTTCTAGAAAAAATATTGAATGAGACCCTAATACCCCTAGAAAATTTAATAATTCCTCTCTAAAAAAATTCCAAAGATTAAAGATAGGAGAAGTATCAAACAAATGATCAAAAAAGATGGAAAAGTAGGAGAATGCCTCAAATTAACCTAGAAAATAGAAAAAGAGGTAGCATATATAACTAGTTTCTTCTAACAGTGAAACCACTACCTCTAAGGACCCTTAAAAAAGGGGTGTTGAAAGAAAAAATGCATCCCACATCCTCATTAACCCTAGAGAGAGCATATTTATAAGGGCCTTGAAATTTCCTCTTTTTGATTTTGGCCCAAGTAAGAAATTAATTTTAATGAAAAATTCAAACAACAAAATTACACTTGAGTCCAAAAAATGTATTGCACATCTTCTTCGACCAAGGGAGTTCCTTTAAGCCATTCTTTAATTCTTCTAAAAATTGATATGCACTAGAAATATAATAAAATCCTTTAAGATCATAGTCACAAGCTAGATAATCACCCCTATAAAAGTACACAAAGGTTTATATAAAAGGATAGAAAGTGTACACATGAGACTCATTATCTCCTTCCATAGGCGAATAATTCATATGTTTTTCAGAGAAAAACATAAGAATTGTACAATAGACGATAATCCTTAAAATCAAAAACTTTAGACTAACTAGCATTTAAAAATATAATACTCCATGGTGTAGAAAAGGGAAGGATTGTCACATTATCATTGATCATTTTTTAAATACTTTTGTGGAATGATCATCATACTAGCATTGATATTGTAAAAGATATTAATATAATGTAATAATTTTGTTGACTTATAATATCATAGAAAGGATGAATATATTTATTATTTATTTATAGATTTTAATTGCATATAAGATTTTATAGATGAAATTAGAGTTTGGAATACATAGATATCAGTTATTTAGAGATGTTTATTGGTTTTATGTGTTGATTTATTTTTTATATCATATTTCTTATAATTCTACATAAATAGATTGAGATAATAATGTGTAAATATATTATTAATAGCAATTTTTTTATTTTTTTTGTAAAAAGCTAAAGGCCTAAACATTTTGTATTAATCCAAAAATAATAATGTAAATGTTCTTTGTCCTTAATGTAAAGACCTTGACTAGTGTAAACAAAGATAACTAATTTACTTGAAGCTTTCTTATCCAAAAAATATTAATGTAAATGTTCTTTGTCCTCAAAAAATTAATTAAAAATAATAATGTAAATGCCCTTTGTCCTCAATCTAAAGACCTTGACTAGTTTAAACAAAGATAATTAATTTACTTGAAGCTCTCTTTTGGTATAATAAATGTAAAAAAAATAAAATTTATAATGTTTAAAATTGTTAATTCATCATTGCAATTGATGAGCTTGTTTTTGATAAAAGGGTAAAACAGGTTTTACAGGGACCCGAAACCACAAAGTTTACAAAATAGCGAGGAGAACACCAAAGTTCCACCAAAAAAATAGCTGCCCGAGAAAAAACCAGCAGCAATCAAGCAAAAAGGACTAGAAGGGTCGGGAAAGAAGGGACAACAGAGAAAGAACACAGAAAGCCCCAACCATTACTTCAGAGACCTAAGGACACTCTCTGTCTCTGCCTTGATATCCTACATATCTTTAACCCCCTTTTTAAAGGTTTGAACCATTTTTGTAGTTAGGGGGGCCTTGCACTTCAAACTGGCACGGGTTCTTCTAGAAATGCCACCATCCATGTCGTGGCTTTTATCTTTAGTATCTTCCAGGTCAACCACCAGAGATCCCTGTTGGGCTTTGTCAAGATTTTTAGTCATTGCATTAGTAATTATAGCATTATGTCTTGCTATACGGTTGTTTTATTCCGCGATAGTTCTGATGGTATTCCTTAAGCACTCAACATCGGTATCAATGTTCCTATTACTATGCACCGCTTCTTTCTTACCCATTTCAGCAATCTTAGCACCCATTTCCTCAATCTTACTTTGCAGGGCCGAGTTTTTAATTTTAAGCTCATTGATTTCAGAGAAGGTCCAATCTAGGAGTTTAGAATGGGACTCAGAATTGGTTTTAGCCAGGTAGAGATAATCAAGGGAGGGCTCTTTACTAGTGTTAACAGGGGAATTTTCAACATTGAGTATGTCTGGTAAAGTTTCCACACAGCGCTCAAAGATGTTGGTATCAGCTTCCTCTGACTCAGAGGAATCTTCAGTGTAAGAGAGAAGGCTTTTAGCCTGGGTAGTCTTGTCGGAAGGGCTGATCTTAGGAGGAGGACAGTCAGGCTCAAGCTCAACCCAGATTTTACCCGGTACCCTACAAGGGCCAGCATGCAAACTAGGGGCTTTTGGGCCTGGGCTAGGGTTAGGCAAATATTTTGAGCCACTGGGCTCAGTATCTTCACTGTCGACATCAGGGTTGGCTTCCAAGGTAGCAAGGGTAGGCACATGCAAATGTTCAACAATAAGCTTAATTAACCCAGTATGAAGAATAGGAAATCTTTTGGGGTTTTTTTTATTGTCCTCCAAACTTTTCTTCAAAGAGTAGAAGAGATAATAGGGGATAGAGACCCTTACCTTGTGATGAAAATGGTTGAGGAGGGTGAAGTGGTACCCATAGACTTTAGTAAAATGCCCGTCCACCGTGATATACTCCATAATGGCCCAAAGGACCTTTCTCCATATAGATTTTATGGAGTCAACATCAAAGTAACTGTTAGCAATTTTGACCAAGCTTTGCTTTTCCTTGTCATTTTTGGGAAATCTGATAACAGCTTCATCAGAGTAAGCCCTATCCCTAAAAATCTTCTTCCCATCAGTAGGTAATCCCGTAACTTTGGCAATAAGATTTTCATTGAGTTCCACATTCCTGCCGAATAGAGTCAAGTTACCATCATGCCAATTTTTGGCGAAGAGATTCGTAGCCTCCAGATCAGAACCATGAAGCTTCTCCAGAAAAGGAATAAGACCACCACTTTTAATCTTGTTCCAAACCTTAGCATTTTTCATGTGGGTTTCATAGCTGTCCGGCTCAGTTTGCTTTTTGTCTCCTCCCATATCGGCCGACACAGTGAGGAAGAACCAAACACAATCCTTTCTAAAATTGGCCCCGCCAAATCTTAGCACCCACAAAGCGTGCGAAGTTATCTTGCAACTTACTCCACAAAGCTTGGTCCCATACAATCTAATGATTGTGATGTGAAAGATCCAACCTATCCTCATTAAAGGGATAACATGATGCCTTACCATGTGATTTATCATAGTTTAATAGGGCACAGACTTTAATATTTAGATCGCTATTATTAAGCCAGGTACACACTTCTTTACTCTTAACTCCTTCATTAGCAAAAAATTTTGCAACAGCATTGACTTCTCTATAGGCGTGTGTTATTTTAACTTTTTCAAACTTGACCAGTTTCAATTTAGCTTCATCAATCCATGATTTGATGGTCTATGAGGGAGGAGACTTGCCACAGAGGCAGTCAATTATGTTTTTGGAGTCTCCTTCAAGCCATAAGTTTTTAATATTGAGACTTTGGGCTAAATTTATGATATGGTAAGCACCAACCGCTTCCGCTAGGTGATTAGTTTGAGAGCCAAGAGGGGAGGAAATCACACCTATGAAGTTGCCATTGGAATCCCTTATAACTCCTCCACAGCCCACCGCCCCCGGATTGCCTTTAGCTACACCATCAAAGTTAGCTTTGATCCACCCATTAGGCAGAAAAGTCCAGCCTCCCTCTCTGTCCTTTTTAGCCTTCAAAGTAAAGCTAGATAGAATAGGATTTATGTTCCAATCCTTAGCAACACAAAGATCATAGTTCGAAAACTCCGCATTCAAAGTCTTCCTATCCTTCTGGGCCACAACACTGAAGTTTTCCTTCAGAGATCTGATAATTTTATCAAAGACATAATCCACAGAGGCCTCTTTGCCCCTAAAAATTCTATTGTTGCGTTCTATCTAGATGCCCTAAGCAATATGAGGGAAGGATAACTCCCAAAAAAATCTAAGTAAATGATTCCTTGTCGGGGCTTTCCATTGAGAAAAGAGATAATTGATGAGATTGTTTGTATATATACAGTTTGATAATTATGTGAGTGTGATGTGAGATATTAATAATTGTACACAAATCTTTGTCATAGAGGAATGCTATGGGCTCTAATTATACACATGTTGGAATGGTATAGATATTTATATATGCTATTTATGTGTTTGAATGCTTTGATCAGTCTTTATATAAGAGTGTTTGTATTATAGATATGTTATAATGTATATGAGTGAATTGTGATAATAAATGACTATTAAATGTTCAACAAGTGATTATACACCTAATTAAAAAATAAATAAATTGCCAAAAAGATGTACTTCAATTGATTTAACACAATTGGTGATGATGATGGTAAGTGATTAAAAACTATCCAACAAAGTTCACTATATAAAAATAGAAATGTTGATATCTCTATAATCTGATTGTTTCCATCAAAACTAAATAAAAGTATAAATTTATGCTTTCTTTATAATTTTAAATTTAATTCATAAATTATAAACAGTATTGATAAACTATAACCAACATTGAGCTGTCTATAGATTATCAACTTCAAGTCCTTTTATTGGCAAAAACACTAGTAGTGTGGGGTCCAATAGTCGGGGAGAGGGGCCAATAGTCGTGCACTCAATTGTGATTATAATACCTAGTCTTACCACATATTTATACTATATATTGTAAATAAATAATCTAAATATAAATTAAAAAATAACCAAATGTTGATCAAAAGTGGACCCATACTTGAACACATGAGAACCTTTAAATGTTATATTAAAAAAACATAAATACATTCATGAAGAAGTGCAATAAGTATTTTTTTGTTTCAAATAAAATATCACAACTATCCACTATTTGTGTGTAATTTAAAAAATAAAATGCTCATTTAATAAAATAAGACACTCATTTAAACAAGTATTCTTATCATAGTGAAAAAATATTGTTCTAATGTGTACAACTATTGGGGTGGCAATTTACAAGCATTGGAGTATTTTATATTAATAGTTTGTCCTATCACAAATATTAAAGGTGAGTACAATAAATACCATGTATTTTTTCACTAAAAGTGAAGGATTTTCAAAAAGTTTTAGTGTTCAACTATTGGTCCATTTTTGTTTGGTATAAGTTGTATTTTAAATAATTATGTGTTGTTTTTATAACAACAAATAGTTTTTTTGTGTTCAACTATTGGTCCATATGTGTTGAATATAAAAGCTAGAGATATCAAATATGTATGGTTACCAATAGGTATTTGGTCCATTTATGTTGCATATTATCATATTTTAAATAAAAATATGATATTTTACAAGCAACAAATGGTATTTTTTTGTTCAACTACTGCGGTTTCCATGATTAAGTTTTGGTCAAATCTTTAAAAAGTCAAATTTTAGACACTTCTCAATAGATATGTTGATGTGGTGAGTTGCATGATGATTCACACCTCCAAACCTTAGTTATAGATAGATAAGAGGCTAGTCCATATGTCAAAAAATAAATGAAGGTTCTACGATATTCTAGTCAATTTCTACATGTTGACAAAGTTAGCCTGCATGACTACTAGCCCCTCTCCCCTAATTTAAAAATCTTTCTGTCAATATTTGATAATGATAGAATCTCCTGAATAGAGAAACACGAAATCAAAAATTATTTGGTCAAAGCACAGAAATCATAAACGTTGAAATACATGCAATGTCATGTTACGTTTCAGTAACAGTCATAGAGCGTAATATTCACTCGCAGGTGGAAGTAAACGTCCCCGTCAAAGGAATTAGTAGAAATAGTTGCAATTCCTCTCGCCATTATGAAATCACCAGTCCCTCCAACCATAGATATATCTCTCTGCTTAAGCGTTGGATCTGCTCCAGCGAATGTGATGGTGCCTTTATAATCTGTGCTATTCAACACAAATGTGAAACCAAGCCATGCGCTGAAGAAATTCTTCATGTCATATAGATAAAATCCCTGTGCTCTTCCCATAGGTGGAGAGTAAATATTATTGTCTATCGTAATTAGGTCGTTAAACACAGCCAAATCTCCAAAATGATTATGTTCAGTCAAAATAGTGAGATTAGCGCGTTGAGGTGCTGCTATTACGGCAGACGTTGCATTCTCACCATTTACCATTGTAGATGATATCATGAAAATACAACACCAAATTCTTACAGGACTCTAGAGGCATTTTATTCCATCCCTGGCAATCTGCAGTTCTCAGCAAAGTGGAACACATTAGAAACAACACAGAACATAAATATAGAACTCTACCTGTCTTAATCGCCATTGCACACTAGTACTTCTTCACAGATGGAAAACAAGACTATCTCTATTCATTTCAGCTTCCATTTGTACTCTATTTATATTGTGTTAAGATCCAACGTAACCATGACTTGGGTTGTTTGAATAATTTGTTCGCTGGTTGACATGTGTGGGGCCATCTAATCTACCATATTCCCTTGTTGCAGTAGATTGCATGGTATTCAAATGGATATGCTCAGCTTACAAATTTCAACCAGGGCATGGTTCATGAGTGTGGAATCTTTATGGGCTGTCTTCTTTCGTTCCTCTATTTTAAATAACATAATCCTGCATGTGTTAACTATGAAAAATCTATTGCAGTTATTGATTATTAATCTCCTATCTATAAAGATTATTTGACTGCCAAAAATTAATTCACAGCAAATACTGAAAAATAATACAACTGCAACTTCACAAATAAAACTCACAGGAATAGAGAAGAAAACATGCAAACTAATAAACACAATATTTTTGGACAAATTATCCCTGGAAAAACCCCGGAGGGAAAACCAGTACTGGAAATGAGGAATTATATTAATCTTTAGCAAATCAAGAGATACAAAAGAAACTGCTTGCCTCTCACTGACAAAGCTCCGGCAATATTCTTCACCAGAAATTCTTCTCTCAATTTCTCCTACTGAAATTCCACTACTGCTGCCTCCAACATTATCACTGCGTCCTTGCTATCACTGCAAGACTATTTGCTATCACTACAAATATTTCTCCAACTTGTGTCTATTAGTCTGTGTTCTCCAAATGTCCAATGACCCCCTTTTAAACTATTCTCATTGGAAAACCAATGGCTAGGATTTAATCTCAATCAATGGCTAAGATTAATTAGACTCTAACAAATCCTAACTAACTGGTTTCTAGAAGTCTCTAGAGGAATCAATTATTTAATTAAATAATTAAATATCTAGACCTAACTAATTTCTATCTAGAAGTCTCAAGAATTAAATGCTAATTCTTGGAATTGAAGAAACAACTGTCTGAGCTACAATATTAAATTAACACTCCCTCTTAGTGAGGAAGGTGTTCTGCATAACACCCAACATATCTCTGAAGAAGATGAATTTTTCCTTCCCCAAAGCCTTTGTCATAATGTCTGCTACCTGCTGATCTGTAGGTATATACTGTAGCTGAATAATCCCCCGTTGTACACAATCCCTGATGAAATGATACCTGATGTCTATATGCTTAGACCTATCATGAAACACCGGATTCTCAGACAACTTGATGCAACTCTGATTGTCATAGTGTATCACTGTAGTCTCAACCCTCTAACCTAACAAGGCTACCAACAACTTTCAAAGCCATATCACCTCACATGTCGCCATGCTACCTGCTATGTATTTTTCCTCTGTAGAACTCATGGCCATGGACTTCTACTTCCTGTTGTACCAAGAAACAACTCCTGATCCCAAGCTAAAGCAACACCCTGAAGTGCTTTTCTTGTCCATTGTACTACCTGCCCAATCTGCATCAGTATAGCCTATCAACTTGATACCATCGCCTCAAGTATATTTGATCCCATACTCGATTGTACCACGCAAATACTGCAACACATGCTTTTCCGCTATCCATTGCATTCTCTTCGGCTCAACCATGAACTGACTAAGAGAATTTACTGCAAGGTATATATCTGGTCTGGTATTGACCAAATACATGAGAGACCCAATCAATTATCTGTATAAGGTGGGGTCTACATCCTTCTCCCTAGACGAGTCTACCTTCTTCCAATTCGTGATCATAGGAGTAGACATGGCTCTGCAATCCTCCATCTCAAACCTCCTCAAGATTTCAATGCAGTATTTCCCTTGACCAAGGAAAATCTCACCATATGTCTGCCATACCTCCATGCCTAGAAAGTAGTGCACAAGCCCCAAATCCTTCATCTCGAACTCTGCTGCAAGGTCCCTCTTGCACTCCTCTATGAGCCCTAGTGAACCTGTTAAAAACAAGTTGTCCACATATAGAACAAGAATGAGAATCTCACCCCCAACTACCAAGTAGTAGAGATTAGCATCTACCTCACTCTTCATAAAGCCCAATCCCTACAAGTATTCATCAATGCGCTCATACCATGCCCTGGGAGCCTACTTGAGTCCGTACAAAGCTCTCTTCAATCTGCACACGTGGGTTTCACTACTGTGTGCTACAAAGCCCTTTGGTTGTTCTATGTATACTTCCTCTTCAATTCACCATTAAGAAATGCTGTCTTGACATCCATTTGATAGATCTGCCATCCCATCTGTGCTGCAAGAGAGATCACAACTTGTATAGAAGTATACCTAGCCACTAGAGTGAATGTCTCTTCATAGTCTATTCCCTCCTTCTGAGAGAAACCCTTGGCCACAAACGTTGCCTTGTATTTCTTGATGCTACCATCTGCACCATGCTTGATCTTATAGATCCAACATGATCCAACCACTGCCCTATATGTTGGTCTAGGCACAACCTCCCACACATCGTTCTACACTATTGAGGTATATTCATCAACCATCGCATCTCACCACACTTGTTGTTGTGCGGCCTCCTGATAACTGGAAGGCTCACTATCTACCAACTGACTAACTAAAGCCATATAGTCATTATACCTGGTTGGTTGTCTTCGCTGCCTACTACTCGCCCTAGAAGCTCCCCACAAACTCCTGAGTATCCTGTTGGTTACTGCTACCAACTGTAGAGGATGAATATCAACCCCCATGTGCTCTTGATGCATCTCTTGGATCTGTTGCATTTGTTGCTCCATACTCTGTGAACTCTCAACACCTGAGCCTGTGCTTGTACTAGTCACTATACTCGAGCTTCGCTGTCCCTGATCTGATTGCTCAATCCTTGGAGCTTCTGTTGGCTGCTCACTCTGATCATCTGCTGGCAAATCTCTGGACCTTCTAAATGCCTTGTCCTCCATGAACTTGACATCACGCCTGACTATAATCCTCTTGGCCCCTAGAATAAATATTTGATATGCCTTTGAGGTCTTGCTATACCCCACAAAGTACCCTCTCTCTGCAGTCTGATCTAACTTGGAACATGTAGCACTTGGAATGTGAAAATATGCCAAACTCCCAAATATCTTGAAGTAGCTAACATCTAGCTTCTTCCCTGAGAACGCCTCCTCTGGTGTCATCTTGCCCAACACCTTATGTGGAACCCTATTTTGTATGTATATTGTTGTACTGCATGCCTCTACCCATAAGTAACGTGGCATATCTTGGTCATACAACATAGCCCCTGCCGCCTCTGATATAGACTGATTCTTCCTTTTAGCAACCCCATTCTGCTGTGGGTTGTAAGGAACAATCCACTCTCTCTTGATTCCTTCCCTAATACAGAACTCCTAGAACTCTTTCCCTTTGTACTCACCTCCATTATCTGACCGAAGAACCTTTATCTTCCTACCTGTCGAATTCTCCACAAGAGCTTTGAACTCTTGGAAGTGACTGAAAACCTCATCCTTGGTCTCCAAGAAGTATATTCAGGTCTTCCTGGAGAAATCATTAATAAAAGTAACAAAGTACTCGTATCCTCTGAGAGACTTTGTGGACATTGGTCCACATATATCTGAATGTACTAGATCAAGAACACCCTTAGATCTGGTGTCACTCCTTGGAAAAGCTGCTTTCACAAACTTCCCCAACACACATCTCTTACATACATCATCATGCTGTGTGCTCACCTCTGGAACACCTGTCACTATCTCATGAAGCAATTTAAGTGCTCCATGATGTATATGGCCCATCCTCCTATGCCATATCTCTCCTTGATCTCTAGAATTTCCACTGCTCATCAGTGCCTTATGAGTATCAAACTACAACCTATAAAGTCGGTCACTCCTAACTCCAATAGCTATGGGTGATTTCCAATCCTTGTGCTTGATTAACACCTTTTCCCCTCTAAAGAGTACATTGTAGACTTTATCTTGAAGGACAGATACAGAAATAAGATTCATACCCAAGCCTGGTACATGCAACACATTATGAATGGGAATCGGCTTGCCATTCTCCCTCTGAAATAGAATAGTCCCTTTTCCAACTAGATTTAGTTTGGACATGTTCCCCATAGAAATCTGGATTCTGATGTCCTCCTCCTTATAATTGAAGAAGTATTCTCTAACTCCCGTCATATGAAATGATGCCCCACTGTCTATATACCAAACACCCTATGAGGTTGAGCTAACCATACAAGCTATGAGTGCAAACTCATCTTCCATTCTGCTAGAGAGCTCATCTGCACTTGCTGAAGCTATCGTCTGCTTCTTGCCTTTCTTCTTTTGTCGGCAATTTCTGACATAGTGGCCAAACTTGTGACAGCCGTAGCACTTGACTTTAGACAAGTCCTTCTTCTTCTCGCCTTTGGGATTTAATCCTTTGCTAGACCCCTTCTTTGCTTTACCTTTTCCTGCTAGGGCAACGTTTTCCTGTTTTGCCTCACTTTTCTGACTCTTACTACTGGCACCATTAACAAGGCTTAATCTAAGCTCCTCCTAAGTGAATTCACTCCATAGTCGATCCCAACTCAGTAAGGTGTCTCATCCATTAATAACTTGAACAAAGACATCCCACTTCTTAGTAAACCCATTTAGGGCTATCCGTACTAGCTCGTCATCATCTGGTTCATCTCCAACAGCTGCCAACTCATTCTTGACAAGTCTAAGTCTGGTGAGGTAACTTGTAACATCCTCTCCCTTGTTCATCCTGGTGTTCCTCAACTTTTCTCTGAGAATCAACTTCCTGTTAGTGGTAGCATTCTGGTACAGATTCAAAATGGTGTCCCACATCATCTTTGATGTATCCAACTCTGCGATATGTGGAACAATATGATCCTTAACACCATCAAGAATCAACCTCCTTGCCTTGGCATCTTCCTTCTTATATGCTAAGAACTGTGTTGGATCTATAGGTACAACTACAACACTGGTAACATATTCCTTGATACCATTCTCTTCCAGCAATAAAGATATTCTGGCTTTCTAGACACCAAAATTTGAGGCTCCATCCAATCTGTCCTGATCTCTTAAACCTGCTGAGGCCATCTCAAACAAAAAATAGTAATAACAAAAATAATAATACTGAAGAGGTAGAACTGGGTTTTATAAACCCTCTATTTTCCTTCCTGTGCCTGTGCTAAGCTCTTTCTGCCCTTAGATCTGCTCTGATACCATGTGAAAAATCTATTGTAGTTACTGATTATTAATCTCCTATCTATAAAGATTATTTGACTGCCGAAAATTAATTCACAGCAAATACTGAAAAATAATACAACTACAACTTCACAAATAAAACTCACAGGAATAGAGAAGAAAACATGCAAACTAATAAACACAATATTTTTGGACAAATTGTCCCTGGAAAAACCATAGAGGGAAAACTAGTACTGCAGATGAGGAATTATATTAATCTTCAGCAAATCAAGAGATACAAAAGAAACTGCTTGCCTCTCACTAACAAAGCTCTGGCAATATTCTTCACCGAAAATTCTTCTCTCAATTTCTCCTACTGAAATTCCACTGCTGCTGCCTCCAACATTATCACTGCATCCTTGCTATCACTACAATACTATTTGCTATCACTGTAAATATTTCTCCAACTTGTGTCTATTAATCTGTGTTCTCCAAATGTCCAATGACCCCCTTTCAAACTATTCTCATTGGAAAACCAATGGCCAAGATTTAATCTCAATCAATGGCTAAGATTAATTAGACTCTAACAAACCCTAACTAACTGGTTTCTAGAAGTCTCTAGAGGAATCAATTATTTAATTAAATAATTAAATATCTAGACCTAACTAATTTCTATCTAGAAGTCTCAAGAATTAAATGCTAATTCTTGGAATTGGAGAAACAACTGTCTGAGCTACAATATTAAATTAACATTAATGTAGCTAAAATAATCAATTTAATTGATGGTTGTTGAGATTCTAGTCAAGGTTTTAGAATCATATAGAGATGATAATGACGGGACAATGGCTTGTGGGTGGGAGGTGGGTATGGCTGTCAATCTGTTTAAGAGATAGATTTTGATTCCAGCGGAAGTCAGTTTGTTCAACCCAAATATTACTGCACCATAAATATTCATTGATTCAAATTAACTTTAAAAATCAGAGGTATCAGTGTGACCAACTTTGGACAATGAGAAGTCGGCATAGCGAGAGCTCATTTCCATTACAGCTAACTTATACTAAAGAGTTCTATAATAAATGTAAAAACTGAATATAAAAGATAACAAAATAAGTTTATATTTATTATTAAAGTTTGACATAGAAAAATTGAGGGACTATATAGTTAGGATTTATACAAAAGATCAAATAATAAAGGGGTTAGATGTATTTATGAGTTTTATTAGTCTACTAAGGTATTCATAAAAATAAATTATAATGATGATGGATTGAATATTATATTTTCAAATATATATTGATGTTTACAAATTAAATTTTGTTTAAAATTGTATATCCTACACCTTCTTTTTTTCTTGGTTATATTATCCCTTAAGTAATTGAAAGAGTTCAAATGACATGTTTCTATTGATATTTATTATATAACTTAATCGCTAATTATTTTGATCTATATTTCCTTTGAAAGACCAGTCTTGGTTGTAGATTCATCCATTTCCTACTCAAGATTAGATTTGTAATTATGTAAATGGTCTAGTGCTGATGTGCAATAATTTAAAAATACCATTGAAAATTTAGAATTCAAATTCAAATTTAAGGTCAACCTAGCCCTTCTCACTTCACTCTTATGTGTTATCACATGTGAAGTAATTTGTTTGTGACCCTTGAAGTTTTATTTTATGTTTAACCATAATTCATTTAGAGATCATCAAGCACCTAAAAATAGAATATGAATAGAGAATTGAAGTTACATTTATTAGTAATCAATCTATAAAATTTTATTGCATCTCTACTTGGACCATCAATAAGGGCATCCACAAGAATGCCTATATGCTATCTTTCAACATTCTCCAAGTCATTGACTTGATATCCTTATAAGGATTTATACAAGGGAGTAATTATCTTAATGATAAGGAAACTCTGAAATAGACAACAAAATTTTTAGATAAAGAAAAAAATAAAAATTGGTGACAACCTATTACAAGATATCTAGGAATTTGAAAAACAAAAAGTGAACATCTAAATTTTTGAAAAGATGCGATCTAGGAATACAAATCAAATAAACACATATATGCCAACTTGAAGAAGTATATATTTAACATCCAAAAGAATTTTAGTGTGCTAACAATCTAGATTATATTTGCAGATTGAAGAAGACTTTGTAGGGAACTAAGCAAGTTTCTAGAGCTTGGTATTCAAGATTGGATGGATATTTACAACAGTATTCCAAAGAGGCTATGTAGATAGTAATTTGTACATAAAATAGAAGGAGAAAAAATGTTGATAACTACGGTTTATGTTGATGATATCATTTTTGGATGTAGCAGTGAAGAAATACATAACACAAGAAATAATAAACAACCTCAATCAAATCTTGTTTCATTGTCATTGCATAAACCTATCTTTCCTAGTGCTCCTCATTTTCCTTTGCATAGTGGGAAAGAGAATTATCTTGTTGAAAAACTAAAGAATACTCTTGCTAAGATATCCTTATGGGATCTTATTCAAGCCTCACCTAGTCATCATAACATGCAATTCAAGGTTCTTTACAACAAGTTATTACCCCTCCTAATGTGCAACCAAATGATGTGGCACCCCAAATTTAAACTATAACTCTTGTCAACTTCGACATTAATTTCCATCAAGATGAGGTACCTTTGCTAGAAGTGCAAAAAAAATGAAGCTTTCATGATAATATCTATCTTCAATAATACATGGATAAATTGAACCCTTATTAACAATGGTCTGACTCTTAATGTGTGTAGTGTAAACCTTTTTGATAAGCTTGGTGTAGATAAATCAATAATTGAACCTGATTCCTTATAGATTCAAGGATTTGAAAACATAGGAAAATAACCACTTGGTGTGATCACATTACCTATCACAGTTGGGAAGGTAACATTACAAACCCTGATCCATGTTATGATGTGTGATATTTCATATAATCTTCTTTTAGATAGACCATGGATACATACAATGAATGGGGTGCCTTCTACCCTTCATCATAAAATGAAGTATGTCTACAAAAATAGCGTATACAATAAAAGTTGACCCTAAACTAGATAGTTGTTTGAACATTAAAGAAATTCAAGGAAAAATATTTAAAAACACTGACACCAACTACACAAGTGGAACCCATGCAAGATAAAGAAAAATAATAGCATATTGAGGAAGTCATTAAGCTATTGGAAGATGATTGGGGTACCTTGGATTTCATACTACATTTATGGGAGAATACAAGATCATCGCAACAAAGTCTGAAAAGAAAAGAGAACCAACAATAATGTTAACACTAATTACAATAGAATCTTTGAAAGTATCCACTACAACCACTTTAGAAGAAAAAGATAACATACACAACAAAATTTGGTGAAGTTGATTATGAAAAACCACCAAATACAAAAGAAATGAAAAAGATTTATGCAAGAGGTTATGAACTTATGAAACAACTTGGGTATAGTGGAAAAGAATCTGGTGCTATAGAACAAGGTAATTGCGTACCTATAGAGCCTTACGCACAAGAAACTACCAATGGTCTTAGTTATGGTCCCTTGAAAGAAACAAACAAGCCTTCACTCAATATCAACACTCTTACTAAAGATTCTTGTCAAACTACTTTAACATTAGTACATCCTCAACTAATAGACACTCATGGCCTTGGTTATTGTCCTTCGAAAGTGTAATGATGGAAAAAGGTCCCTCCTTACATGGCCTTGATTTAGTGTTGCAATGTGTCTAACATATTCACATTAGGTCTTGGGCCCTTGTGAACTAAATGAGCCTATTGGTTCCTTATTTGGAGTGTTCTAAAGTGTTGTAACACACTTTCAAAATTTTATAGGGTTTTATTTAATAATTGGGATTCTTTATGCTTTAATTGGCCATATTTGCATCCACAAGCCTCATTTAATGCATATTTTTGAGGATAATCCTGACATAAATCAACACCCAGTCATAATTTACATGTTTTCAGGTTGTATGGCCCAAATTTAGTGATCTAGGACTCATTCACCACCTTGGGTGAATGAGTGCCACCTAATGTTTTGGGTCCTGAACCTGGTTTCACACCTTTCTAAGCATTTTTAAAAATGGTCCCATAAATTATTCCTAATGGGATGCATTTGCCACCTTGGGCGAATGAGTCCCGTGTGGCACAAAATCGAAATTAATTCAAATTTTTGGTAGTATTTTATCCTCCTAGATTTGATGTCGGCTTGTATTGTAGCAATTTTGGGAATTTTTGCATAATTAAGTATAAACACAAGTTTCTATCACTTATTTTACACCTAGCAAGTTGAATGAGCATCCTTATAGTAGCAAGTTTTAGTTCACAAGAGCATTCAAGGGAAAATTTTCAAGCATTTTATCGTATTATTCAAGAATCAAGCATCATGTCAAAGTCTTCATGCATCATGTTTTTTTTTTAGCTAACAATTGTGATGTAGGGTTTTATTATTCAAGCTAGCATTTCCCTCAAGATCTATCCTATTCAAGCAAGAGTCAAGATTTAAATCCATTGGAGCCACTTCATACATGTTTGTAGCACTTTATTGTTAGATTTTTGTGAGTTGCAACATCATATATTTTCCATTCATCATTTTCCATTCCTATTTCATTCTATTTCAAGCTGTGATTACCAAAACTGGGTTTAACCAAGGCAAACCCCTTTCCACTAGAAAAATAAAAAAAATCCCTTTCTTTAGTGTGTGATTTTAGGTTTATATTGAAGATAAATTGAGGAGAAAGTTTGAAGAAATTTGTCAAATTTCCTAAAGTTGTCAAAGTTGTCACCTTGCATTGGAGATACTTGGAGGACTTCTATAGGTTGCACATCGAGGTTTTCGATCTGGGAATCAATTGGGAAGCACATAGAAGACCTTGAAGTTTTAGAAATCCCTAATTTGAATGATTCACAAATTTTGGTGAATGAGTCCTAGTCTAGGTCAAAATTCATATTTTTATAGATTCAGATACCCATTTGCTAGATTCTTGTTTCTGCACAGAAACCAAGATCTAGGATTGATCCGCTTAGCTTGGCATATGAATCCCAATTAGCTTTAAAGTAAAAAATTCTAGCATTTCAAAGATCCTTCTAGCCATCTTCAGATTCCCAAGTACACACATTTCATCTTGCAACTTTCTATTCGGTTTTATATACATTTCTAGGTCATTTACTGAAAGTTTACATCAAATTAGTGTTAAGAATTTGATCTCACATTTAATTTTTATTTCCAAGCCCTATATGAGGTGAACCCATCATTATTTTACAATTAGACCCTAGGAAAACCCTATTACAAGGTCTCTTTCTCATTTTCATTGAGATCTCTAGGGTTATCCTTGAATGAAATTGGAAAATGGGGGTGCTCTATGTTCTAAACCATAAGAAAAATATTCCTTTACCCATTTTACTTCATTTCATTTTTGTGAACCTGAATTTAGAACACTATAATTAGATGATTTGGAGTGCATGATCATCCTAGATCTTGGTTGTATTAACAATGCATTAGGGTTTTCATTAGTTAATTAGCATTCTATTGTTTCAAATTTTGAATTAGTCAAAGTTCATATAGCTTGCATTTTTGCACCTCATATAATTGAAAGTCATACAAAATTTGTATTTGCAGTTAAGATATAGATCATACAACATCAAAAGCATAAAAATCAATTGAAACTTTTTAAATTTAAAAAAAAAAACACTCATTGGGACTCATACGCCCCTCTGAGTGAATCAATCTCAGTGCAGATTTTGCAATGCATTTTCTAGAATTTATAACTTTCTTTGAGAGATTTTATTTTCTATTTATAAATTTCTATTTCAATTTACAAAATTTCTTATAATCATTTCATTGTTCTTAGCTTATATTTCACTTGCATTCATCTTGCATTTAGAAGCCCTTGCATGATTATTAGGTGTCCTATTGCTAATATTGTAGTAGGAGAAAGTTTGAGACTCATGTAATCCTACAATAGCATAATCTTTGTGGATCTTGGGTTGTCTAGCACTTTCACTCCTAGTATTAACACTAGTAGAATAGGTATGGACCATACCCTTAATAGCTCCTTGCCTTCAAGTAGTGTGACACATGTTGAAAGAATGGTTGCTAGTGTTTCACAATAAACCATAATCCAAATTCATGAAGATTTAGCAAACCTTCAACATCAAGTGCAAAATGACAACATTTCAACTAATGTCATCCCAACTATAGATGACATTCACCGCATGCTTGAAAGTGAAGATGGATTTGACCTTGTGAAAAATTGACCCACCAAAAACATATAAAAACAAGGGAAAGAGGATTCCCTT
Organism: Sequoiadendron giganteum; assembly: GCA_007115665.2. Classification (NCBI taxonomy): domain Eukaryota; kingdom Viridiplantae; phylum Streptophyta; class Pinopsida; order Cupressales; family Cupressaceae; genus Sequoiadendron; species Sequoiadendron giganteum. The sequence continues at coordinate 84,337,203 of CM021105.1, forward strand.
TATAGGCTCCTTGGGTTTTTCACCCTAGGAGTACTTGGTTTGGGAATAACACTTTTTCCACTTTGGTGATATGCTTTTTATTGATTACATTCTAAAGGAGGGGATGATTGATGAAGGTGATAAGTGTGTGCGTTGTGTGACTAAATGAAGCTAAGCTAACTAAATAATGTAAATGAAAAAAAATGTAAATCTAATCTAGATACAATCTAAAGTAAATGACCTAAGCTAAAATGACCTAAATGCTTGCAGATGGAAAGGAAACAAGAAATAATAGAACATGTGCACCTGGGTGGAAGCTGTAGATGAGGAGTCCTAGAATGTTCTGGAAATTTTCTGAAATTAGCAAAGGGACACTTAATCCAAGTTGGGTGACCTACTACTCCTGTCAGGAAAATCTGTTGGAGTGGGTTTTAGTCAAATGGGTACCCAGAAATATCAAAATCCATGAAAAAAATATCAGAGGGACTAGGTCACCTTTATGGGTGACCTAGTCCTCTTTTGAGTTTTTGGGAATCTGAATGTGGACATTAGGTATCCCCACAGGTGTTTGGTTCAAATTATATAGAAAACAGGCTGAAAGGGGTCTCCAAGCTTCAACTAGGGCTTTGTTGACGTGAATTCCTGTGATGATTTGAGGACACCTTTCTAACACCTTTCTTCTTGACAAACCTTCATACAAAAACACCTGCAAACACACACTCAAAGAGGAGACAAGTATTAGGGTTTGAGAATAGGGGTTTACCTTAGTCAAACCCCTTTGATGATAATCAAATCCAAATGGGAAATAAGGAAAGGGAAGGATGATTGAATGACAAAGAAAACACTTACCAAATCCTTTGTTGAATATGTATGCAGAATGCATGGATCAACTCCAATGGAGATTTCTTGTGAAACCCTTGTGCTTGATTGCTTGCTTTCGAAGCTTGAGTGCAAGAGTACTTGTGAAGATTGGGTGAAAGTGAAAAAGGGTCTTGTTAGAGGGAAAAATAAAGATGAAAACCCTTACTTATAGATGCTAAGCCCTAATTTTTCCAAAAATGCAATATGATAGGCTGACATTAGGGTTTTGGAGGCAACTTCCTGCAAGATTTATGTTTTAATTTTGGATTTTAAGCCTAAAGGGACTAGGTCGCCCAGAGTGGTGACCTAGTCCACTAGGGAAAATCCAAGTGGTGGTCAGGAATAAAATAGTGATTAATGAGGTTTATTAACCTTGCCTCCCAAAACAAACTTTAATTCGGCCTAAAAGTACATTAAGGGGACAAACTAGTATAAGAAAAAGGTTAAATTAGGGATGAAAAGCCTAGGAAAGTGTGAAAATGCATTACAACACTTTACAACACTTTGTCACAAGGCTTGGATAAGGGTAAAAGTCTTTTTTTTAGGTGAATTGTGCTGAAAGGGTCTTAGAAAAGTCGGAAGATGTATTACAACACTTCACAACACCTTAGTCAAACACCATTAGGTTATTTTTGAATTGCAAGCTTACAAGACTGAATCAAGGTGAAACAAGGCCAAGATCCAATGGGAGAGGCCAAAATGAGTTAAAAAGTACCAAAGTATACACTTTTTGGTGACACATTTAGCCTCCACTTTAGTGAGAGTAAGAAATTACTTCAAACTCACACTAAAGTAGTTGAACCATGTGTGTCGAGTGAGATCTAATGTACTCATGATAGTAAGGTGAGATGACATCAATCAAGAGGGATGATCAAGCCACAAAGATCAAGATCCCATGGAAAACTAAATATAAGTATGAAAGATCACACAAGGAGTGATGTGAAAGGGTGGAGAAAAGTCGGATCAAGCTTCGACCATTTATCCATCTAGCTGTGGATCAAATCTAGGTAGTTTGTTTGAAAGGAAAGGATGTACTCACTCTGGGCCAATGAGACTTTTGGTTGTCCACTAGGTGAGAATGTCAAAAGGTGGTGAGACACATACAAACGGTTGGTATGCACTCACACAAAAAGGGTGCATATGGGGAAAGCCATCACACTAGTTGGGCTTCCTACTAAACCATACCAAAGTTATACCTACTGATAACTTTGATAAGGAGCCACAAGAGATAGGGGTGCATTTAATGAGACTATAAGAAAAGCCTTGGATGCTTAGAACCCATGAACAAGTGCAAGATGGCACCATAGGCATACAAGTTGTGTTATGGAAGGTGGCCATGTATGCACAAATGCAAAAGTGTAAAATGTAAAATGCAAAAAGGGATTTTCAAAGGAGTCTTGTTTCATTCATGTGATGTCTTTGACTTAGGGAAAATTTTGTCTAATGTCTCCAAGAGAGGACCAATCAAAGGATAGAAGATTCACACTTAGGAGATGTAGTGTGTCACATCCAACCATAAGAGGAGTGTAATATGATCGGATAGGTCACTTTCATGAAGGACATTACACACAATGTCATCCACCAAGTGAGAGACTCATCATATGAAGTACCAAGTCTGCACTAGTAACCAAGGAAAATGAAAAAGAGAATGATGCCAATGTATGCCCCCACTTTAAAGGAATTGCTACACACCGTTTTGTGAGAAATTGTTTTAATGTAAAGAAAGAAAAGAATGTGAAAAGGACATGAGAGCCTACTTGGAAATCCCTATGTCAAGTGAGATGTTTCCTAGCATGGTTGCATCATGGAAAGGATAGTATGTCACATGTGAGTTAACCTTAAGAATTTTTGTCCACATCTCAAGCGTGCTCTTGTATGTTCATGAGATTTTAATGTCTAGTCAAAAGATGTAACGACAAGTGGCATACAAGGACAAGGCTAACAAACCCATTTCCCCCACTTAGTGCAAGGAGAATGTGAGCTGAAGGGGATGAAGCTATGTGTTAGGGAGAGGAACTAGGTGCCCCCACATAAGGGAGGCCACCAATCTCCATGAGATGGTTGAATTTTATTGTTTGAATAAAATAGAGTGAAGGGAGGTAACCCTAAATCCATGTGTAGGAAGGAGATGATGGTCGATACCATAACAGTCTTTCAAGGTAGATGAATGGGTTATGTTGTTTGAAGAAGGATTGGTTGTTGTATAAGATTAATGGTTTTCTTGGAATTGGCGGCATTAGAATTTGCGATGTGAGTAGGTATTCCTTTATCTTGTTGAATGCTTCATTAAATTTTTTGTCCCATTTGTATGCTACCCCCTTGTGGAGTAGATGAGAATATGGGATTTGTTTGTTTGCTAGTTGTGCTATGAATCTGCAGATAGACTGGAGTCTACCTTGTAGGCCTCTTAGCTGCTTCAATGTCCTAGATGCTTCCATTTTGAGGATTTCCTTGACCTTGGTGGCATCTACCTCGATTCCTCTCATTGAAAAGATATACCCCAAGAGCTTGCTTGATTGCACTCTAAAGACACACTTTGGATTAAGTCATACCTTGTATTTTTCCAACCTATCAAAAATGGAGCTCAGAGTTAATATGTGGTCTCATCTTTTCCTTGATTTATCCAATATGTCATCCACATAATCTTCTATAGTTTTATGGATCATATCATGAAATATTAGTGTCATAGCCATCTGGTAAGTTTCTCCTGCATTATTTAGCCCAAATGGCATCATATTCCAACAATATGTTGCCCATAGACAAGTGAATGTTGTCTTGTGCTGGTCTTCCTTTGTTATCATGATCTGATTATATCCTAATAATTTGTCCATTAGTGATAGCATCTCATGCATGGCCGTCATATCCATTATCATGTTGATGTTTGGTAGTGGAAAGTCATCCTTGGGACACACTTTGTTCAAGTCTTTGAAATATGTGCAGATATGGATGCCTCCAGTGGACTTTGAAATAGGTACTAGGTTTGATACCCACTCTAAATAATAAATCAAGCATATGAACCCTACATCTAGGAGCTTATGTAATTCCATTTTGACCAGTAAGGCTATTTGGGGATGCATTTTCCTAAACTTTTGTCTCAGAGGCTTTGCTTCAAGATATACAATTAAGCGATGCACTACCACCTCTGTATCAAGCCCAGGCATGCCAACATAATTCCATGTGAATTTTACCTTTCTTTCATTTAGGAATGCAACTAGGAGTTCCTATTTTTCTATGAGAAGTGAATCGACATAGAATGTTATGTGTGGTAGTTCTTATGTTTCTAGGTTGTTTGGATTGCATTGTTCTGCTAGGACTGCTGAATTTTCTTGATGAAGGGCACTGAGGGGAAGATTGAATTGTTCATCCTCTGGTGCCTCATAGAGGTTTTCACCATTGGAAGCGTCCTTTATTTTTACTATTTTTGGGTCAGAGAGTGCCACAGTGTGGTTTATCTCAAAGACCTTCAGATTATTCTCAATTTTTTTCTTTTATGATTGAAGGATTCAATCGTTTCCCTGTAATACGATTGTGTATCTAGTATGATGTCAAACCGAGCCTTGTGGTCACCATATGGTACTCTACCCTCCAATTCCATGAATTTTGAGAGTGCCTCATCATTTTTGAATGTATCCAAAATCGGTGGTCCTTGTTGGTTGTAATCGATGAGTTGGGGATAGACTAAGTTTATTTCATAGTTTCAATGGTCTGACCCAATAGACAAGGTGCTAATCATGAGTAGGGAGGAATCTTCAAAATTCATGGGTAATTCAATTATGGTATCCTCGTGATCACTACTAATACACACATCAGTTATGCCAAAGGTAAATTTGTCTATGACTTGACCAATGGACATGGGTAACTGAAGGGTGACTATTGATAGCTGAGGGGGTGTCCTTAATACTTTAACCAAGGGATTTATGCCATGTATGGTTACACTCGAAGGGGTACACCCAAGGCCAAGATCATTCTTCATGCACTTTTCCACAATGATAGGTTCCAATCGGCCGTTGTTGTTTTTTCAAAGACTTGCATTCCTATTATAAACCATGCCTAACATTAATTGAAGTCCTTTGTTGGTATCATCCATATGAAGGGTTGGTATAGCTCTCTCATCTTGATAGAGGAGACTAGATACGCCTCTCTCATCCACTACTTCTAGGCCTAGATCATCTCAACTTATGAATCGAGAGGGATCCGCTTTGAAGGTTTGAGTTGTTGTATTAGCATGTTGTGGCTATCCATGGGATCTAGGCGATTGAGGTAATTCCCCGACCAGAAAGGCTCCTTTTTTCATTTTGTATTCCCCACATTTGTTTTCCTGGATTATAAGCTTGATTTCAGATATGTCAAGGACGGCGAGTGTCTTTGTCCCATAAGTGGAGGCTATATTGGTTGGGTCTATATATGGACTTGAAGGGCCTTTGTCATTCTTTGGGACTTGGGGGATTTTATAGTACTTTGGTTCTAGGCTCTTGCAGTAGGTGAAGGGCTTAGGATCACTATATATCGTGACCTCTTGATTTTGATATGTGAACTTGACACACTAATGGAATGTCGATGCAACTACTTGCATCTTATGGATCCATTGGCACCCTAGGAGGATGCTTCCATAACGGCTCGCCCTACTTGAATAGGGACTTGAATAGTGCCCTATGACACTCTTTCTTGATCATAATAAGCCCTGATCATGTTACCCTTTCCCTTTTCAATGGAATCCTCAAAGAATCCTATATTTTTTATTAGCTTGAGGGAAAAAATGTTTAGGCTTGTGACCCATCCATCAAGACCCTTTTGACCTTATTTTTGTGAACCAAGACTCCAAGGTGGAGTGTATGGTTGTGAGATGGTTGGGTGGGGAGGTCATGATAAAAAAAATGTTAGGATATTTGGGGTGATAATGTTTCTGATCATAGCTTGGAATTTCTCTATATCAGGTTTGGCAGAGATGGTAGATGAATTCAATGCTTCCTCAACAATTTCTCTATGGGGGCTGATATCTTCAGTAACTCCATGATGGAGATCTGAGCAGGGGTTATTTTTAACTGGTCTAGGATATTGTAGTCATTAGGAACGTATTTCTAATTTGAAGCGAATGCCTTAGGTTGTTGTGATGGCCCGACAATGGTGAGCTTGTCATTGCATGATGGTGACTCCACAATCAACTTTGGCTCCCTTGATGCTAACAATAGTGACCAATTTTTCAAGGCATGTGAAAAATCATTCCTACATGTGGTTCGCATTGCCATATTTTTGCTTCCCTTTGTTATTTCCTGGGTTATGATATGACATCAGATTCATGTAAATCTTTAGATCTTGATTGCTAGTTGGTTGTTCCATGTTTATAATTTTGTCAACGATGAGGTCTTGGATTAAATTTTTCAGCTTCATGCAATTGGATGTTGTGTGTCCCTTGATTTTATGATAATCACAAAGGAAATTTTCATTGTACCAAGGTGGTTTCACCATGGGCTCTTGATATTTCTCAAAATTGGGGATTTTAATGACATTCTCATCTACCAATTTCTTCATGATGGATATGACTGATTCCCCAAGAGTGGTAAACTTTCTCTTGGGGGAATATTTGTTCCATGGAGGTGGTCCCCCTTGATTATTCAGATTGTTGATTTGATCGTTGTGAAGTGGTTGTGACACCGTATTGGTCTGCGTGTGGTTGCGATTTTTTTTTTGTGGTTGATTATATGTTTGGGCATTCTAGTTTGGAGCACTAATCACGACCTTGGCATCGACCACACCATCATTGGTGACATTCCTATTTTTCACCCACGTGTGAGGTTTCTCATTATAGCTTGGTGATTGGATATTGTCTTGATGTTCATGATATGTAAGTGTACCCCCTTGTACAATAAGGGCCCATTCAATGTTGAGTGCCTTGGGGATCAATTGGTCATATGTGGTGATGCACTGCATCTTTAGATGGAATTCCAAGGTTTTATCGAGATTGAAAATGATGGTGAAAATTTGTTGCTCCTACGGCATGGCTCACTTCCTCCTCTTAGCCTTGGATCGCCAAGTTTCTAGGAAGGAAGCAAATGATTCCCCCTTTCCTTTTTTGAGCCCAGATAGTTCCTCTAGACTAACATCCATTCCAATGTTGAATGCATAATTATTTAGGAATGCGTCTAGGATTTCTTGGAATGTTTTGATGCTCGTAGGTAAATGAGAGAACCACTCCATGGTGGGACTAGGAAAACTTCAAGGGAATAGTTGCATCAGATATGTATCATTGTACATGACTTCCATGCAATGTACACTTGGAATTCCTTGATGTGATCTTTAGGGTTTCCCAACCTACGATATTTGTCAAACTTGGGGATTTCAAATCCCTTTGGGAATGGTATCATTGCAAGGCTCTTGTCAAAAGGATAAGGACATAGATTATCAAGTGTCCTTTTGTTTTTCCTAATTGGAGATCAAGCACATGTTTCGAGAGAATTTTGATTTGTGTTGTCACATCGTCTTACGGATCAGGAGGTGGAGTCAACGTGTTTTGAGGTGTTTGAGGTGTTTGATTGACAGGTGGAGCATTGGGGGAATTTTTCTGCAAGCTTTGTTGAGTGAATAATGCATGCATATGTTGTTCTACCAATAATTCTTATTGTTGTTCATGTTGTTGTAGTGCCAACAAAGCTTGTTGTTGGGCTTCATGTTGAGCTGCTTGTTGTTGTGCTTGATACTCTTCTAGGGCTTGTTGATATGCCTATTGATGGAATGCTTGGAATTGTGTCTGGTACTGAGCTTGTTCTTGCACTTGTGCTTGTGCTTGTTGAGCTTGATATTGGGCTTGATCTTGAGCATGTGCTTATTGGGCTGCTTGTGCAGCCTGAGTAGCTTGCGTAGCTTGAGCGAGTTGAGCTACTTGCACAACTTGGGCATCTTGCTATTGTTTAAGTAAAGCTTGGGCCTGGGTATGTTGCACTTGTTGCTCTTGTTGTTTCACTAATTATGCTTGTGCTTGATCTGCAGCTTGTGGGCATGTGCAAGATCATAATGGAAAAAATAGGCCCTTAAGTGGCAATAAAATTCAAAAAATAAGAGTTAGGCAAGTTGACGTAAAAATTTGAATAAGTTATCTATATTATTTGAAAAATATGTAAGAATAGAATCTGTAGGAAATTGAATGTAGTTTCTAAACTACTATGTTTATTTAAAAAAATATAAATCTATTTGGTGAAAATTTGAAATTTTAGTGTAGTAGTACTTAAATTTCAAGGAAAAAATAAGAAGTAGGTGTCTGTTTGACCACCCTAACGACAATAAAATGATAAAAAAAAATTATAAGATTTTAGATATAAGTAGGGGACTCATGTCCTGATGTGATGCATATTGTTTTGTACTTGTTTTCCAAGTAAATAGTTAATTATGATTTTTTTATTACAAATTTTAAAAAAAATATAAAAACTCGTTTGTCTAACCACCTTAACTTGGTCAAAGCTTCATGAAATTCAACTTTATTTTTTTCAATCCTATAGTATGTGAAGCATAGAATGTGACACATGTTTCAGATTCAAAAAATGTGATACCGTTTGAAAGTTATATATGTTTTTCAATCAGCCTATCAATGAGGACTTTAGTCATAATTCAAATAGAAAATGAATAATAATTATTTATTAAATTAAAAGTAAAGCATAATTTATATTGGTGGAAAGTTGAGAATCTCCTTTAAAAACCCTTTTCATTTCATCAATTTTTTGTAAAAAAAATTCATCAACCACATGGGCCATCATATCACCTAGATATCACCACTTTTGGCCCATCATGATCCTCCACATACCCTTGTTGATTTTAGATTTTTTGAACAACCTTTTGATAGGCGGCCTATTGAACTACTTGCAACATGGCGCTAAATGAGTTTTCCACATTGGGTTTTTCTGGTGGTGGTGGATTCAGAATAGAGTTGGCTATTGTGATGAGAGGGATCATTGTAGTGATGATGGGGGTTTGGGTGGTGGATGGCATGATTGAGATGATTGGTCCTTGGGTGACCATATTTTGAGATACTTAGGGAATGATAAATGATGTACTGATTGCTGGGGTTGCTTGAATGGTTTCCATCTTTTGTTGCAATATCGATGGCAAGATGGGAGGATTCAGTATGATGTTTTGACTCACGATTGGAGGATTGCTCGAATTTTTTTGATTGAGGGTGGGTAGAGGGGGAAGGCCCAAGCCAAGGGGTGATGTGGATTCCAATGGTAATGGTTGAAATGGTGGTGTATTCCATTGGAAAATTGATTATGAGGAGGGAATGAATATTCCTCCATTTCTAAATAATTCACCCTCTCCTTGTGAGATCATGGGGAGAGGGGTTTGTGTGTTGAGGGGATACGTCGGTGTTATGTGAAAAGAGGTTGGATTGGTGGGATCATGAAATGTGAGAAAAACATATTGGTGTAAAGGATTTACTGGGATGGATTGACTCAGTATGGTTTTTGCATCCGAACCTCAATTGCTCACAAGGGGATGTGTTTGAAGTGCATGAAGCAACAAGCTTCCCTTGTTAACAATTGTTTGAGTTGGAGCAATGGATGATGTGATTTGCAGGATGTTTTTAGTGATGCTTTGAAATGGAGGTGTGGATGAGATTGGGGGCATGATCCCAAGACGTCTCTCCAAAATAGTGCTTATGTTGAATAATCAGAAGGGATTTTGGCCCCTTCTTTTGCTAACTCAAGCATGTATAGGGAGGGATTGAGCCTCAACATGGTGTTGACAATTCTGTGAGTCTCAAGATTTTGAACCATTTCAATGATTTCATCTTGTGTCATCCTTGATACATTGTTGTTGATGTCCTCCACTTGACCCTCCTCTTGAGGATTTTGTGACAATGAAGGAAGATTGATTAGGGGATTGCTTGATCTAATGGGATTCATTTCAAGAGTAGTTTGGATTAGATCACTCAAAGTTGATGTTTCTTTGTTAATTTTCATTTTCTTCTTGTGTTGTGATATAGTTTTGCACCATAAAAGAGGGATCAATTTTCAAGAATGTGTGAGATGAACCTCTAATTATTTTAGATTGATCTAACTTTAGGCACAAAAAGAGAAGAACTAGGATAATTAAGGATCAAATGATGGGAATGAGATAAATGGAAAAATGGATGATGTGGATGATTGAACTCTTGAGAAATTTTGAAGGAGATATTAGACTCTAGGACTTGATTTGATTTGATCTTGGCCTTTGGCTTGGTTGGATTTTTATTTGGATAGTGAACTCATAAAATCTAAGAGCTTGGATGTTTTCCTAGAGTAAACCTGTGCACAAGATGATTGTAAGTGTGAAATAGTGAATAAGAACAAAAGACACTTCTTAATACGACATTATATCAATAGAAAAGTTAAATGAATCAATTCAAAGGAATTATCTATCAAAAGCGCCATATTGCTCTCTATCTCCAAAGATTTATTAAATCAAAATTTCTCTTAGATTGTTAAGAACTATGATTGTTAAAATGACTATCTAAAGAACGAGATGATACTAATGCAATGATATGGAGTTAAAAGACAATACTAGATGATAAATGAATTAAACTAGCACGATATGGACATGAAACAGATAATTGCAGCTACAGGAGGCAGCCATTGATGTGAAAGCTTGATTGTTGGATTTTGGATGCTTGATTGCTTGAATGCTTGATGCTTGAATTCTTGCAGAGTAAGAGTGCATAAACTTGATTATCTAGATCATTTTCTTGGTTCGATGAGGCTTTATTTATAGATTTCCTGGCTATAGAAATGCACAGGGAAAGCTTTGAGAGGCTTGGATTCAATCTAGAGGATTGAATGGTGAGAGATGGAGGAGATTGAGAGAAAGATGGAGATTGTCTCTACCCATGAAAACACCAGGCAAGAGAAGAGGAAGGATTGATGGAGGAGGATTGAGAGATCAAATTCCAAATTTGTCCCCAATTTGTCTCCAAAACTTCCCATGAAGTTTCAATCAATTAATTGTGACATATTTTAGACATGGTTTAGACATAGGATATCTAATTCATTTTTGAGAGAATATAGATGGAATATTTTTTATGCTCTAATTCAAATATTTTGATTTATTTAAATGAGGAAAAGGGAGGTAAATAATTTAATAAAACAAACTATAGGATAGTTGTTTATTAAATTAAACAGAGGAATATGGTAGTTAATTAAAAAAGTGTTTTGATCTTTATTTAATTAATTTAGGATTGATGTGATAGAATAAAATATGGATTTGATAATTAAATCGAACAAAGTATTTAATTTTTTTTATTTAATTAAGATGAATTGAAATGTGAACTATATAAATAAATATTTCTATTTATTCGATAGTAGAGGAAATTAGGATAATTAATCAAATAATTTGTATTTAATTAATCAAATGCTCCAGACCATTTTTAGGGGTATACATTTTTTCCCTCTTTGAAGTGATGTGTTTACACATTGCCTCGAAGAAAATTTTGCTGCTACTGCCAAGATCGATGATTTCAAAAAAAAATAAAAAATCGTGTGCCTCAGACATGCCTCAGACATTGATTTTCAGATGATTGCTGATAATATGCCCCCTCAGGATATAAATTAATGATCTGATGATTTTTTGGAATTTTTATGATTTTTTGATGATTGGATGTTAATACGATGATAAAATAATTTATCTCCCGACAAATGATGAAGAAATAGAGCCCTTAGATGAATTTTAATCAATTTCATGGATAAAATTAATCAAAATATAATAAAATCCACCAAAAATAGCTTTTCAAAATTTATAAATAGTGCAAAAGGTCATTTTCAAAGTCATTTGTGCTTTTTGAATTCAAAAAAACCTTTGTGATAGAGACTTTCCTGCCAACTGGAGCAAGATGCCTATCCCCTTCCACACTCACTGATTTGAGCGCGTTCGATGCCACCAACGGCCGACCGCGTATGGACCTCCGGTATGTACCCCTTGACCTCCTCGTAATTCATGCATTTTTGTTTTTTTATGCTCTTTAGCCGTTAGGCGTGTCTAGGTTAGTTTTAGCACTTTCAAGCTGCGTTGTAGCGCTTACACTCCGATGTAGCACTTCCAATAGGTAGTTTAGCGCTTTGAGTTTTAGCACTTGCATTAAAAATTCTAGCATTTTTATTGATGTAGCGCTTAGGAGTTAAACTTTAGCGCTTTGAGACTTCTAGCGCTTTGATTCGGTGAATGAGCATTTTCATGATCTGTTCTAGTGCTTCTGGTAAAGTGGCACTTTAACACGAAAACGTAGTGCTTAGGGATTTTTAACACTTTGGACGCCTAATGTAGCACTTTGGGAGCCTATTTTAGCGCTTCCATGTCAGAATTAAATATTTTAAATTTTTAAAGCTTGATCGTGTCAATTTTGATCATGTCCATTCTTCGGATTGGTATGATTGACAATCCAAATTCCTGATGTTGGAGTTTGATGATTTAAATAAGATTTTCTCTCATGATAGATGAGAAGAAGTCCTATTTGTGATGATCCTCATGATAGGTGAGGAAATGATTCAATATCCGCTAAATCTCATGATAGGTGAGATTAGATATTGTTTGATGAACCTCATGATAGGTGAGGTTTGTTGATGATCGCCCATGAATTTTGATCGAAAATTCATACCAAATTTTTGGAATATACTTGATAGTAGAATGACTTTTGATTTCTTGACATAGTTCAATGATAGTAGATTTTCATCTGTGATGATAGGAGCATTTAGGTACTCTCTAGATGCGAGAGAGATTTCCATGGATGACAAACTTGATTCCTCATCTGACACTAGATGAGCTTCAGGTGATAGGCCAATGTGACCTTACTAGCTTGCTTGATATGCCCCAGATGAGGATTAATCAAGGTTTGTTGACTGTGTTGACTGAGAGGTGGCATAGTGACCACAACACCTTTCACCTACCCACTGGAGAGATGACGATCACACCTGAGGATGTGTGGCAGATCTTACGGATTCCATTCATGGGGGAGATTGTCACTTATGATTCCCATGGGACCAACAATAGAGATTCTCTCCATAGAGTTCTTCAAGATCAGGACATTGAGGGTCCGAGTGTTCGATGGTAGAGGATCGCTAATTCTTACGTGACACTACCAGCAGTATTAGCTGGATTCATTGGAGGTTTCCTTTGCCTTGATCACAAGTCAAAGGGATTCCTCGTTGGCTGGGGTAGGACACTAGAGAGCATGATGGTACATGGTACCAAATATGTGTGGGGGATGTGCATGCTAGCGCATCTTTACCATGATCTTTATTCGGTTGTGTACCTAGGTGCACATAGTTTATCAGCAGGGATGACCCTGTTATAGGTGTGGGCCTAGGAGCATTTTGCTATTTGTTGGCCATTTCCAGTTGTAGATGGACCAACCGACAGACTGTATGTTTTTAGATACCGAGGTCGGTTGACACAGGCCCAGATAGGCAAGTTAGAGCATTGGAGATGGGTATTTGATGACACTAAGACAGTTACTTGGCACCCATACCTTGACTATGAGGAGTGGGATGAGGATGGTGCAGTGTTGAGGTTCCTTTGTGATTCCATGTATTTTATTGGTCGGACCCCATTTGTATTGGAGATATTTTTGCTTCATCGGGTATATAGACAGTATGGCATTGTTCAGTGCATGCCATAGGGAGTAGCCCATTATGCACGACGACGGTTGGATATTCCTGATTGGGGTCCCACATTGTCCTACGATGCTATAGTAGAGGGATATAGGACATTACAACCATCTCCTTGGGACATGCTAAGGGATATTTCAGAGGTGGCTGTGATAGATGAGTATGCAGCATTTCTGGCTTTGGTTCCACATCCTCGCATTACCATTCCCAATGAGCCAGTACCACTACCGATTTAGGAGGATATGGTAGAGGATTTGGCCGGGGGTGAGGGTGATATCCCAATAGATGGTAGCTTAGAGAGTGAGAGTGAGGACAACAACAACAATGGTAAAAATGATGGTGGTAGTGGAGGGGATAGAGGAGTAGGGCCAGTCATCAGTAGTGCTCCCTCATCTAGCAGGCCTCGTAAGAGGCGACCAGTGATAGTGCCAATAGTGGATTAGCAGAGACAGATAGCAGGTCTCCAGGCACAAGTTTAGACACTGCAGGGATAGTTGGTATAGACTCAGGCTCAAATGCAGGCTCAAGCGCAAGCTCATGCTCAAGCTTAAGCACAAGTGTAGGGGCAGTTGGTCACGGTGCATACACAGGTGGCCACTTTGAGAGTTGAGAGAGATAGTGCACGACAAATTGTCGAGAGGGCACAAAAGACAACAGAGACTCTCCAGAGAGTGGCCGATGGCACCTCCATAGAATATTACGTGAGAGAGGTTATGCGGGTAGGCCGAGAGGCAGAGTTCTACAAGGGTCGATATCATGATGCAGTTCCTACTGAGCGGACAGTGAGTTATGCTCTGTCGAGATCTGGGTAGACACACACACGGATAGTGAGTGAGGGGGTTACACAACCTCCACGCAGAGATCCCAGAGATCCTGGTCCTTCTGGGGGTGGTGGTGGTATAGGTCCTATTAGGCCCGCACACTCTGGCAATAGTAGATCATATAGGCTATTGTGTTCTTATTGATGTATATTATGATGTACCTCATTGTTGATGATGCATTTTTATGTCTGACTTCATTGTATACTTGACATTTGTGATAAATATATGAGATGCATTTCATGTGATATGATGGTTTATGATTTCTATGTGATGATGTAATGAATGATTTTTTATTTCAATACCATGATGTAATGATAAATGTAGGTGTAGAATATATGATATATGGATATATGATATGATGTATGAATTTCTAAATGTGATGATGTATATGAATGCGTTTTTAAATGTGATCAAAATGTATGAATGGATTGATAATTTTTTTTGTTATTTTTCAAATGTGATGATGATAAATGATGATCTTATGATGGATGGTAAACGTATCGATGGTAAATAATGTATGCATATGATGTTGGGTAGATGATAATGCATTGGATGTTTTATGGTAAAAATGAACTTGATGTACTGATGGTAGAATTTATGATGTATGATAAAATGTATGAATGATGAAATGATGATGCAATGATGATGCTATATGTTCTTGATGATTTTTAGATTGATGTCAAGTATACTCAGTCTCTTTTGTAGATTAGATAATCATTGAGTGGAACCCTTTATGCAACAAATACTCTACAGATAATGAATCATGATGAATGCAATCTAATTTTAACATGCAACTATATGCAAAAAAATTTATCATTTTAACAATACTTTTGTGATTTTTGTCATCATTGAGCTTTTATTGGATGTTGAAAGTGAGTACAAGTGTTAATGATTTGGTTAGACCAATAACGACCTGAGTACTTCTTTCATGATTTTTGATATTGCAAGTGAACACAAGCATCTAGGTATAATTGAACCGAGATGACCTGAGCATTTGTTGCGTAAATAGGTAGTGATTAATCCGTTCACTGTGTGAATTTTGAATGTCATCGGTGATGCATTTGCATAGCACATCCCCCAACAATTCATACATTTAAATGATTGACATACAAATAGCAGTTAATAAAACATCATTCTTTCTCCTTGCTTCTCTAGTTCAATACATCAATGAGTTACTCCAAAGAAATGATAATAAAAAAATGCAATTTATCCATTTGTTACTTAGAGTGTTTCAATCATTATTCAGATTTTTAGATCATCCATCCTGATTTTTGACATGTTTTTGGATTTTTGAGATCTTCATGCAAGACCTAACCTACTAACCTAACTTAGGGGTCTCGGGGGTTGATCAAAGATAAGCCTTGCCTATGTTACATATGCAAAGACCACGTAGTTCGACTGACACAAACCTATGTTTGTTGATTTTTCTTTTTTAGACTTACTTTTTGACATGTTTTGGGATTTTCAGTAAGATATGGATGTTTGAGAATTTCCTGACGATGATTGATGTTGTACGTTGATCTTTTGTTTCTTGCCCTACTCTTGTTTTTCCCTTTGGTGAAATCGATGTTTTTGCTGCCCCTAGTGATATCCAGATGTTGCCCCCAAGCTTTGGAGTGAGACTTGACTATATGAAATGATATTGATACGGATGCAATGATGGCAAGATGACTAACATGATATGGAACGGTACTGACTGCCAGATGAATGATCCTGATATGTATCAAAATAGATGGGAAAGTTGATCATGGAATCGCATACGATGCCTATTTCTAGGTTTTCACCATATGCTTTGATTACACTCTTTGTTTTTGTGTATTTTTCTCATTTTTCTCTTTTTCTTCTTTCTTTTTGTATTTTCTATAATTTTTTTTTGTATTTTG
This sequence comes from Sequoiadendron giganteum, assembly GCA_007115665.2. Taxonomy (NCBI): domain Eukaryota; kingdom Viridiplantae; phylum Streptophyta; class Pinopsida; order Cupressales; family Cupressaceae; genus Sequoiadendron; species Sequoiadendron giganteum. The sequence continues at coordinate 84,353,367 of CM021105.1, forward strand.
GTGTTACCAAGATGCCCGTTTGCCAGGTTTTCATCAAGGAAACTATTTCAGAAGTTTAACTCTTGCACTAGGAGAGTTATGTATAGAACCTTCAGAGATGGATATTGTTGATAGGTTCATCAAACAGATCCCCTTCTGACGTTGATAGCTGATATGACCCTGATCCATATACTGATATTACAACAAAAGGACCAAGCCAGTTAGGCTCAAATTTCCCTTTCTTTTCCGTATCCTACTGATTCCTAGGGTTTTCCTTTAGTACCAAGTCACCAACCTAAAAAACCCTCAGTTTTACCCTATGGTTGTAGCTCCTGGACATTCTTTTTTTGATAAGTCATTAGATGATTAACAGCTTGTTGACGACATTCATCTAACAATTCTAGTTCATGTAGCCTAGATACCCTATAGTCTTCATTTGAAATTATTCCTCTGAGTGATACACAAAGGGATGGAATTTCAACTTCAATGGGCAAAATAGCCTCTGATCCATATACCAAAGCATATGATGTTGCTCCTATTGGTTTTCTAATACTTGTTATATAGGCCCATAGTGTAGGATTGAGCTAAACATGCCAATCACATCCAACATCATTAACCATATTTTTGAGAATTTTGAGTATAGTTTTGTTTGAGGCCAATGCTTGGCCATTCCCTTGAGGATAGTACAGTGTTGAAAAACAGTGTTGAAAAACAGTGTTGAATGTGAAACTTCTCACATAACTCTTGGACATCTTGATTCTTGAATGGTCATCCATTATCAGTGATAATGGATTGAGGGATTCCATGCCGACATATGATATAATTTAAGATAAAAGAGGAGATTTGTTTCCCAGTGATGGTTGTAAGAGGAACTGCCTCTATCCACTTTGTGAAGTATTTTGTAGTCGTGATAATGAACTTGTGTCCATTAGATGAAGATGGATTTATTTTTCCTACCAGATCTAGGCCCCATTGACAAAAAGGCCATGTTGATATAAAAGGATGCATTTCTTGTGCTGGTGTGTGAACCAGATTGCTATGAACCTGACATTTTTGACATTTCTTAACAAACTGATAGGATTCTTTCTCCATCTAAGGCCAATAATATCCCAAACAGAGGAGTTTCTTGGCTAGAGTTATCCCACTTGAATAAGTGCCACAAATACCCTCGTGAACCTCTCGTAGGGCCGTTTCAGATTTGTCATGTTCTAGACATCGAAGTAAAGTACCATCAAGACCTCGATGGTAAAGTATGTTTTTGATTAAGGTATGTCATGTGGATTGGTGAATAAAGTTTCATTTTTGGTTCCTGGAAAGGTCAGGAGGAAGTATATCGTCTTTCAGACAAGCATAGGTCTTTTCATAGATTGAGATTTCAATGGCTTCTACATGGCATATGGTAGCGGTTTTTGAATTATTATGGGAAGGACATGATACTTGTTCTACCATAAACTCATAACAAACACGTTTGTCAAGAAATTGTAGTAATGAAGCGATTGTGGCCATAGCGTCCACAGCTTTGTTCTCAGCCCTTGGAATTTGATCAAACTTGATACTAACAAAGAATTTTTTTAGAGCATCGATGTTTTGCTTGTAGGGAATCAAATTTTCATCCTTTGTTTGATACTCATCATTTACTTGATAAATGACTAGTTGAGATTCTCCATATACCTGCAAATCCGTGATCTTCCATTGAATTGCTATTTTGACCCCAATGATTAATGCTTCATATTTCACCACATTATTTGTACACTGAAACATTAGTCTATATGATTTTGGAATGGTGTGTCCTTGTGGAGAAAAGAATAAAATCCCTGCTCCTGATCCGTGCTATGTGTATGATCCATCAAAATATAATACCCATTGTTGGGGCATTATTGTCAGAATGTCTACATCTGGAAACTCCATTGTCATTGGTCGATCATCTAGTAGAGGAGCTTCAGCCAATTGTTCAGCGATTTCTTGACCCTTGATGGCTTTTCTTTCCACATATTGAATGTCAAATTCACTTAATAGCATGACCCACTTTGCTAGTCTACCTATTAAGGCAACTTTACTGAGTAGATATTTTAATGGGTCGATCTTTGCTATTAACTTGATTGTATGGGTCAACATATAATGTCTCAGCTATTGAGTAGCAAATACCACTACTAAGCAAGAATTCTCTATGAAAGTGTAGTTTATTTCATACCCATTTAAAGTCCTACTAATATAGTAGATTGCATGTTCTTTTCCTGCGTAATTCTCTTGCGCTAATAGTGCCCCCAAAGAGATATCTATCGTGGCAATGTATAATAGCAAAGGTCTTCCTTCTATTGGTGGCATGAGAATTGGTGGTGACATAAGATACTATTTTATTTGATTGAATGTTGTTTCACACCCTTCGTCCCATTTGAAAACTATATTTTTATGCAAAAGGTGATTAAAAGGATGACTTTTGTCTACTAGCTGTGAGATGAATCTTCTGATCGATTGGAGCCTTCCCTGTAATGATCTGAGTTGACTGATATTCTTAGGAGGTGGCATCTCCATTATTGCTTTGAATTTCATGGGATCCACTTCAATGCCTTTTGCTGATATAATGCATTGCAGTAGTTTTGTTGATGTGACCCCGAATACACATTTCTTGGGATTTAATCTGACATTAAATTTCTCCAGCCGTGTGAAGATTTTATCTAGGATATGAAAATGTTCGTCTCTTGTAGTAGATTTTTCCAAGATGTCATCCACATAATCCTCCATGAAGGTGTGCATCATATCCTGGAAGATTGTCATCATTGCTCTTTGATAAGTGGCTCCTACGTTTTTTAGACCAAATGGCATGACGTTCCAGCAGAAAGTGCCCCATGGACATGTAAAAGCCGTCTTCTCCTTATCTTCTGGAGCTATTTTTATTTGATTGTACCCAGAGAAACCATCCATGATTGACAACATGGCATGCCCTACCATGAAATCCATAATGATGTCAATATTTGGTAGCAGAAAATCATCCTTCGGGCATGCTTTATTTAAATCCCTGAAGTTTGTACATATCCTGAAGCCATTATCTGTGTTGAAATAGGTACAAGATTTGATATCCATTTGGAATAGTCTATAGACCGTATAAATCCAACATCCAATAATTTCTTCAGTTCTATCTTTACCATTAATGCTATATGGGGATGCATTTTCCTCAATTTTTGCTTGACAGGCTTGATTTCTGCTCACAAAGATAAATGATGCATGAGCAAATTTGGATCTAAGCCTGGCATATCAGAATATGACCAACCAAAGTTGATGCTTTTCTCCTTAAAGAATTTGATGAAATTTGGTCTTTCTTTATCTGTCATGGATTCGGCCAGATGCAGGATTTGTGCCTTGTCTTTAGTACTGATGTTCACAGACTGTGTTGCTTCTACCAAGACTGATGATCGCTCATGATAATGTTCTGGAAGAGTGTCAGATCTTCCATCCTTCAGTGCCTCAGAGAGGTTTTCACTGTTAGATGCATTCTTTATTTTTTCTTTTTTGAGATCGAATACTGCCATAGAATGGTTTTCACCATTAGATCTATTTTCCCTATTTTCAATTTTGCAACTGGAAGATTTGACACTCTCCTGCCGAGTCGCTTTGTTATGAGTATTTGAACATAACTTGTATCAAGTTTGGTATGACATAGGAAATTTATGATAGCATTATCATCTACAAATCTTGGCATAGTTAAGGGTTCAATAGGTTCCCAGTCAATTAGTTCAGGATAGATTACGGGCATGACATTATCGGAGTCATTCAAAGTGATGGATGTAAGGGTTTGGATGGCCATCTCGTTAGTGATGTTTAATGGGATATCGAGGTCCATGATGATATTTTCTTCAAAATTGTCTAGTTCACTCGAGGTCTGATCGTCCCCACTTGAATCATCGATATTTAGTGACCCCGCCATGAATGGTCTAGACCCAGAACCTTGTCCCTCCTCTCACATAGGTGTATACTTTTGTATCACATCAATTTGTATGTCAGTACAAGATACATTAGAGCCTAGGTCCGACTCATATTCATTTGAGTCTGTTTTAGAACTATCTCTTAGCTGAAGGATTCTTTCAACAACCTTTCTTGTCATCTCTTGTTTGTCCTTATCAGAGTATCCTAATCCCAGCTTCTCTTTTGATTGGAGAGTGAGGGGTTGAATAGGCTCTGTGATTCCTTCCTTTCTCAATCCAGCAGGTCCTTGTCCTTCATATCCCATTTTTTCTAAAATTGCTTTTCCTTTTCCATATTTGTCGATGTTGACGTAGATATTTTTGACACTGGAATTTGATGTAGAGGGTTCCTCATCCTTGTCGAGCCAATCCAAGATTGTTTTATTGTCTGTTTCATCTGCTATGGTACCCTTTTTGACAAACCTTTCTTGAAGAACTGTAGTTGGTAATGATGTTTGATGTTTTATCATAGATGGTTGACCATATGTCTTAGGAGATGGCAATAACTGTGTTAGGTTAAGCGATTGCTCCATAGAATATGTTCCCATTCCTTTGTCAGTCAATTGGACTTGTTTTTGAAATTTTTGTGACAAAGAAGTTTGCTGATCCTGATTCTCTATGAGTGAGTTTCAACATGACTTGTTTCTTTTTCTTTACCCTTTTTCTCAACCCACTTGGTGGTAATGCTTGGATGTTGTTCTTCGTTGGACGATCTTGAACTGGATGCTTCCCTATTGTGAGGCACCAAGGTTTCTTGGCAGTTTCTAATTGTATCACAATGTTGAGGATGATTTTAATCAACAGATATAGTCACCTCCTGTCCATTTATAGGGAACTTTAAACATTGATGATATGTTGAAGGTACAGCCTGCATTTCATGGATCCATGGTCATCTTAAGAGAATATTGTATGTTACCTCTCTTTCCAACACTTGACATGCTATATGCTTCATCATTGGCCCCACTTGAATGGGTAACACAATCAATCCTTTAGATGATCTTTCTTCTTCATCATATGCTTTGATAGTCATTTTTCGTCAAGCATCAATAGCATCATCTAAATATCCTAATGCATGGGTTAACTTGAGAGTGCAAATGTTTAGACCAGCTCCCCCATCTATTAGGACTCTCTTGATGCAGTGATTGTGGATTAGGACTTCGATATGCAATGCGGTATTATGGGGATGGTTTAATGATACATCATCATGTTCAGAGAACGATAAACAATGCAGTGTAGTCAAGTGTCCTACCATAGCTTGAAATTGGGAAACATCGAGATTCTTTGGTATCGTAGTTGCAACCAATGCTTGTTCTAGAACTTCTTTATGAGATGGTGAAATTTTAAGAAGTTCTAGTATTGATATTTGTGCGGGGATGTTTTACAGTTGATCGACAATGTTATAGTGAGATGGAGGTGGAACTGCATGTGTGGATCCAATTCCTTTCAAAATTACCTTGGATTGCCCCCTAGTCATAACATTTGCTGGTTGATGTTCTTGACTATCTCTAATTTTTAAGACATTGATTTGATTGTCAGAGTTTTGCATGTTTGGGAGCAAGTCCAAAGGGTAATGATGTTGATTTTGGGTTCACTAATGTCATGATTGCGTTCTACTTCAGATAAACAAAGGATTGGTTCATCATAGATATGATTGACATTTTTACCTTTGTTGGAGGATGATGATGCTCCTTTGTCATAGTTTGGAAAAGGGTCTTTGAAGGCTAAATGATCATTGTTTTTTTGCGGTGTTTCCACATATACTTTATTGTTGTCGATCAAGTCTTGTATTGCGTGTTTCAATTCCATGCAATCATTGGTTTTATGACCTTTGTTACTATGAAAGCTGCAATAATCTGCGTCATTCCACCATGGTGGTTTGACTTTTGGATCCCAGAATCGAGCTTCCCGTGCAGTGAGAAGGCCACTAGCAACTAACTCTTTCATTTACGATTCTATTGATTGACCTAAAGGTGTGAACCTTCGTCGATTTGATGGTCTCTGATATGGTAGTGTTTTTACTTTCTCATTGTTCTGCATGGCATTTGACTTGAATTTTTGGTCACTATTTTGATTGTTTGAAGAAGATGCAATCAAGTTAAAAATTGGTTTGACATTTTGTGAATCGCTTGTTGTTTCATTTGTGTTGCGATTTTTTTGCCAAATTTTTGGTTTATCATTGCTTGAGTGCTGATTGGAGTAGTTATTTGTTTTATCATTGTAATGTTTGATAACTCACCTTTTCACTAATGCTTCTTCAATTTTGAGACCGTTTTCTATTACTTTTTCAAATGTTGGAGGACATTGCAATTCTAGCGTATAGCTCATTTCTTCCGTCAATTTTTCAATGAATAATTCCATCTTTTCTTCCTCTAGAATAGATCAAGGATACCTAGCGAATAGTCATCCCCATCTTTGGAGAAAAGACAAGAATGTTTCTCCTTTGTTTTGCTTTAAGTTGTAAAGATCCTTGATAGTAACATCATGTTGGATGTTGAATGAATATTGAGAGATAAACTTGTTAATAAGTTCCTCAAATGTTTTGATACCTAGTTGTAGGTTTGAGAACCACTCCATACATGCACCTCCCAAACTTCTTGGGAATAACCTCATTAAGGAAGTCTCCTCTTGAGCAAACTCAAGGCTCATCATTTTAAATTCCCGGATATGATCTATATGATTCGTTCTTCCATTGTACTTGTCGTACGTTGGGAATTCATAGTGTCTTGGAAAAGGTAGCAGACCAACTATTGCGTCAAAAGGATAAGGACAAATGTCTTCTATCGCATATCTTTTGGTACCCCTTTTCATCATATCCTGTATTTGTTGTTGTAACAATTGCATTTGTGATGTTAAAGCAACAACTGGATCTATTGTTTGTGTTGGTCGCGGTATTTCAGTTTCATTTGTTTTAGGTGCTTATTTTAGATGATTGACATCGAAATCTTTGGGAAGTTTGGCACCTGATTCAGCCAACATTAAAATATACTTCTCCATATCCTGTTCTAAAATCTTTTCCATAAATATATGGAACTTGGGATCTTGTTGAGCAGCTTGAATATCCTCTGGAGTGATTTCGTTTTTATCGTTAATGTTCAGATTGTTCCAAGGATTTTCCTCTGCCATTGCTTGGGATTTTAAAATTTCACATGCTAAGAGTCTCTATTTTTTGGACCTAGTGAAGATTGGCATACAAAATTTAACCCTTTCTTCTGAAATGTTGATCTTATTTGCTAGAAAATGTCAATTTAACTTTTAACAAAGTCGAATAACATGACTGATCTTATTGATGTGACTATGTTAAAAATTTGAGTACTATACTTGGTTTCGTGATAAAGGATGATAGTATCCTGATGATGAAACTTCAGTGTAGTAATCGATTTTGTATTTGATTTTGACACTTGTGATTTGAAAGATCTTGTTTCAGTTGATAAGATTGGAATTTTGTATAAACCTATCTATTTTTGGTATTTAGACAGTGATTCTGATGAAAAGAAAATTGTATTCTGGTAAAGATTGTGAAAAAATGACAGATAGATTGACTGGTAAGATTTTTGAATTCTCTGTTTTAGAAGCGCTAAAACAGAGTACAGAGGTGCTATTTCATAGAAGCGCTAGAACAGAGTCCTAAAGCACTGAAATAGACATCAGAAGCACTATTTTACCAGAAGCGCTGAAATAATCCATGAAAGCGCTGCAAAAAATTGATGGAAGCGCTACTTGACAGAAGTGTTAAAACAGTACCCAAAAGAGCTATAAAATTTGATGGAAGCGTTGTTTTGGCAGAAGCGCTGAAACAGAGACTCTAAGTGCTAAAACAGTGCCCAAAAGTGCTATTTCATAGAAGCGCTAAAACAATGACCAAAAGCGCTGAAACAAGTTTGTCCAGAGCTTCTAAAAAATAGGACTTTAAAGACTCTCTACTGTAAAATTTGATCTGGCCTTGTGGCATACTGTATCATGGATTGTGGAAGAAAAGCACGATGTATGCACTAATTGTGATTGTGAAATTGAGTGAGAGATCTTCTTTGGAAGAAGGCTCATGAAAAAAGTGGTTCTACTGCAAAATCTAAAGTGTGACCCCTAGAAAAATCGTGATATCTATGGATGAATGTTCTATGTTGTAACGAGAGTTTCCGATTTTGATATAGAAAACGTTGTCTTCTAAATTTATAATCATCAGGTTTCTTGGGTGGACTTCCACTTTCATAGAATGGATTTTTTGATATAACTTGACTTTGTTGTTTTCAGGATGATCTTAGATCTGATTTTAATGAATCTGTGAAAACACGGCAAGCAATTGTGAATAAACATTTTTAACCGAATAGATCGTGTATGTTCAAAAAATCATGAATGATTCTTATTGATTTTGATGGGTTGTTTTGACAATTGTACACAAATCAAACAGACTCACACTTAAGGACAACTAGGTCATCATTATACTCATAGCCCACATCTTGAATTACATTGAATCACATAGTAGTGTCATCCCTTAGAGGGCGCCCGTGTTTTTGTCATTTCCAGGCACATACTCAAAGTGACAGAAGGAGATACTGAATCCCTTGAATAAGCAATCCTTGGTAATTATATGGTGAGTGTCTTGGGGGAAGATTCTTCCCTCCCCTTGCACTATGAGTATGACAATGTATGGATACTGACTCGGCCAGAAACTACTCTACGGTTCGTAGATAGGGTTCCGTTCGGTGCGGAAAATGATAAACTCCCTCAGGAGACCTCCCAATATTTAGAACAAATATTTTTGGGATGGTTATCTTGCACACTACCGTCAAGTTGGAATTTCATCAACAACTTGTATTTTTATTATGGTGGGTTGGAAAACCTGGCTTTGGTTGTTCCCACTTAGGTCGTTCTCATAGGGTGAGTACTTTTCCCCACTACTGTAGGCTTGCTAAAGGATTTAATAAAGCGTAAATGACATGAAGTAAAAGTGAATCTGGCACTTTGGTCACCCAGTTAAGGGTAAAGCATAAGCCTAATCACCACAAGCACAACATATAAGTTTGTTCTATTTTAAAATCCCAAAAAGAAATTTTCTAATCTATGTGAAGATGTTGCTTCACGGAAATCATGATGTTGTTTTTAACTTCTACTGTAAGAATGTGATGACTACCCTAGGATTGATAGATTTGCTTTAAGAAAAACAAGAAAGTGACTATCCTAGGATTGATCAATTTTAGAAACTTTGAAGTGACTATCCTAGATTGATTAATTTTAGAAAACTTTGAAGTGACTATCCTAGATTGATATGTTTTAGTCCAACTATGAAAAAAATTAAAATCTGGCCACGGTCACGTCGGATCTAGACTAATTTTTAAAAAAGCATTGGAATATTGCACCGAAGCGCTAAAACAGTTACCTGAAGTGCTAAAACCCGAAAGCACTGAAATAGGGTACCGAAGCGCTAAATCACTCGAGGCGCTAAAATAGTGACTAGAAGCATTGAAATAGGTTTTTCTAGAGCTTCTAAAAAACAAGACTTTAAAGACTCTCTACTATAAAATTTCATCTGGCCTTGTGGCATACTATATCATGGATTATGGAAGAAAAGCACGATGTATGCGCTGACTATGATTGTGAAACTAAGTGAGAGCTCTTCTTTGGAAGAAGGCTCATGAAAAGAGTGGTTCTACTACGAAATCTAAAGTGTGACCCCTAGCAAAATTGTGATATCTGTGGATGAATGTTCTATGTTGTAACAAGAGTTTTCGATTCTGATATAGAAAACGTTGTCTTCTCAATTTATAACTGTCAGGTTTCTTGGGTTTTGAGATTTTGATTTTCCTTTTGAGAAACGTGGTGGACTTCCACTTTCGCAGCATGGATTTTCTGATATAACTTGACTTTGTTTTTTTCAGGATGATCTTAGATTTGATTTTAATGAATTTGTGAAAACACGGCAAGCAATTGTGAATAAACGTTTTTAATCGAATAGATCGTGTATGTTCAAAAAATCACGAATGATTCTTATTGATTTTGATAGGTTGTTTTGACAATTGTACACAAATCAAACAGACTCACACTTAAGGACAATTAGGTCATCATTATACTCACAACCCACATCTTGAATTACGTTGACTCACACAACAGTGTCACCCCCTAGAGGGCGCCCGTGTTTTTGTTGTTTCCAGGCGCGTACTCAAAGTGACAGAAGTAGATATCGAATCCCTTGAGCAAGCAATCCTTGGTAATTATATGGTGAGTGTCTTGGGGGCAGATTCTTCCCTCCCCTTTCACTGTGAGTATGAAAATGTATGGATACTGACTCGGCAAGAAACTACTCTATGGTTCATAGATAGGGTTCTGTTCAGTGCGGCAAATGATAAACTCCCTCAGGAGACCTCCCAATCTTTAGAACAAATATTTTGGGGATGGTTATCTTGCACACTACCATCAAGTTGCACTCTCATCAACAACTTGCATTTTTATTATAGTGGGTTGGAAAACCTGGCTTTGGTTGTTCCCACATAGGTCGTTCCCGTAGGGTGAGTACTTTTTCGCACTATGGCAAGCTTGCTAAAGGATTTAATAAAGCGTAAATGACATGAAGTAAAAGTGAATCTGGCACTTTGGTCACCCAGTTAAGGGGAGAGCATACGCCTAATCACCACAAGCACATCATATAAGTTTGTTCTATTTTAAAAGCCCAAAAAAAAAATTTCTAATCTATGTGAAGGTGTTGCTTCACAGAAATCATGATGCTGTTTTTAACTTCTATTGTAAGAATGTGATGACTACCCTAGGATTGATAGATTTTCTTTAAGAAAAACAAGAAAGTGACTATCCTAGGATTGATCAATTTTAGAAACTTTAAAGTGACTATCCTAGATTGATCAATTTTAGAAAACTTTGAAGTGACTATCCTAGATTGATACATTTTAGTTGAACTGTGAAAAAAATTAAAATCTAGTCGCAGTCGCGTCGAATTTTTACAAAAGCGCTGGAATATTGCATCGAAGCGCTAAAACAATTACCTGAAGCACTAAAACCCGAAAGCACTGAAATAGGGTACCAAATCTCTGAAGTTTTCCATGGAAGCACTAAATCACCTGAGGCGCTAAAACAGTGACCAAAAGCACCGAAGTTCAAAGCGCTGAAACAGTGACCAGAAGCTCTAAATTTTTTAACGAAAGCGCTAAAAGAAAACATGTTGTAAACCTACATGACACTTTCCAAAAAAATTTATAATTTTGATAAAATTGGGGTTAATGCCCCATGTTGGGCGCCAAATTGTAAGTGTGAAATAGTGAATAAGCACAAAAGACACTTCTTAATATGACATTATATCAATAGACAAGTTAAATGAATCAATTCAAAGGAATTATCTATCAAAAGCGTCACATTGCTCTCTATCTCCAAAGATATATTAAATCAAAATTGCTCTCAAATTGTTAATCACTATGATTGTTAAAATGACTATCTGAAGAACAAGATGATACTAATGAAATGATATGGAGTTAAAAGACAATACTAGATGATAAATGAATTGAACTAGCATGATATGGACATGAAACAGATAATTGCAGCTACAGGAGGCAGCCATTGATGTGAAAGCTTGATTGTTGGATTTTGGATGCTTGATGCTTGAATTTTTGCAGAGTAAGAGTGCATAAACTTGATTATCTGGATCCTTTTCTTTGTTCAATGAGGCTTTATTTATAGATTTCCTAGCTGTAGAAATGCACAGGGAAAGCTTTGGGAGGTTTGGATTCAATCTGGAGGATTGAATGGTGAGAGATGGAGGAGATTGAGAGAAAGATGGAGATTGTCTCTACCCATGAAAACACCAGGAAAGAGAAGAGGAAGGATTGATGGAGAAGGATTGAGAGATCAAATTCCAAATTTGTCTTCAAAACTTCTCGTGAAGTTTCAATCAATTAATTGTGACATATTTTAGACATGGTTTAGACAGGATATCTAATTCATTTTTGAGAGAATATAGATGGAATATTCTTTATGCTCTAATTCAAATATTTTGATTTATTTAAATTAGGAAAAGGGAGATAAATAATTTAATAAAACAAACTATAGGATAGTTGTTTATTAAATTAAATAGAGGAATATGGTAGTTAATTAATAAAGTGTTTTGATCTTTATTTAATTAATTTAGGATTAATGTGATAGAATTAATTGCAGCTACAGGAGGCAGCCATTGATGTGAAAACTTGATTGTTGGATTTTGGATGCTTGATTACTTGAATGCTTGATGCTTGAATTCTTGCAGAGTAAGAGTGCATAAACTTGATTATCTAGATCCTTTTCTTGGTTCAATGAGGCTTTATTTATAAATTTCCTAGCTGTAGAAATGCACAGGGAAAGCTTTGAGAGGCTTGGATTCAATCTGGAGGATTGAATGGTGAGAGATGGAGGAGATTGAGAGAAAGATGGAGATTGTCTCTACCCATGAAAACACCAGGAAAGAGAAGAGAAAGGATTGATGGAGGAGGATTGAGAGATCAAATTCCAAATTTGTCTCCAAAACTTCCCGTGAAGTTTCAATCAATTAATTGTGACATATTTTAGACATGGTTTAGACATAGGATATCTAATTCATTTTTGAGAGAATATAGATGGAATATTATTTATGCTCTAATTCAAATATTTTGATTTATTTAAATTAGGAAAGGGGAGATAAATAATTTAATAAAACAAACTATAGGATAGTTGTTTATTAAATTAAATAGAGGAATATGGTAGTTAATTAATAAAGTGTTTTGATCTTTATTTAATTAATTTAGGATTAATGTGATAGAATAAATTATGGATTTGATAATTAAATCGAACAAAGTATTTAATTTTGTTTATTTAATTAAGATGAATTGAAATGTGAACTATATAAATAAATATTTCTATTTATTCGATAGTAGAGTAAACTAGGATAATTAATCAAATAATTTGTATTTAATTAATCAGATGCTCCAAACCATTTTTAATCGGATAATGAACTTATAAGCCTCAAGATGTTGGATTTTATCAAGAGGTAGACTTGTTCACAAGGATTGATAATTTGATCAAATATGTGGATAAGGATTCATCTACACATATCTAACCAAACAAGATGATTTTGGATTTTCCAAGAGCCTAGTACGAGTGATGTTTTCAAGATTTCCAACAGTTGCTAGTGAGATGAAATTTGATTTTGATATTTTGAAGGATGGGTGAGAATGATTGATTTTGATCCTAGATTAGACTTAGATAAAACTCCTTTCTATAAGACCTCAGTGTTAAAGAACATCCTTGGTACTTCCTATGTAAGAAATGAAAACCTTTGAAAGAGACTTGGATTTTGTTGGCAATAAAATTCATACACGTTAGGATTGTTCTTTGAAGATTTCTTATAAAAAATTTAAACCAACCTTTCTTTAACTTCGTGAAGCCTTGAAAGATTTTCTTTAGGAGCTTTTGGACTAAGACTATTGAATTTTGGTTTTTGGATTTTGATCTTTCAGGAAATCATTTGGAAGAACACATGTGTGGGGATCAATTGTTTCTTATCTTTTCTTAATGAATTCTTTTTACCACAAACAAATCTTGATTAGGTTTTCAAACTTGATGTCTAATGTCCTAACTTCTTCTCATTCCACCAAATCCATTATGTGGAGAATCGAGGAAATTAATGCAAAAGTTCCCTAATGTGGACTTTAGTCAAGAAAATTATGATTAAACCCAAATATTTAGATGCCTCTAAGGATGGAATCCCTAGGGTAAGCAAGAGCACTTGGTTTTTCCAAAGGTATTTTCTTATCCTAAAGGGTTTGAAATCTTGAGGATTTTGTGAATGTTGATTTTCAAACGTTTTTAGATTAAAGCAAAGTGTTATGATTCCAATAATATGCACAATCTTAGGATGAAAATATAGTATTTGTTGGGTTCCCACTTGGATAAATCGAGCTACGCTTACTCTTAGTGGATGATTAGATGATTGACCACACAGGCTACTCCTTAGAGTGCACTCACTTCTTGAGTTAACCAAGCATTAGTACCCATGAATCTCCCATGGCATACTTCTCATCTCTACTAAAATCTGTAAGAATGTAGGATGGCTTCAAAATGACCATTCTTGCACCAACAAATAATTAAGGATTTTGGCCTTTCTAAACAAGGGGTTTTAATTCAGACATTTCATTCATGGGGGACCATCCATGCGATAAGAGACCATTGTTTCCCTTCTTGTTGGAATGATCCTCATGATACTTAGAATTTCTTCAACTACCCACACTTATATACTAGTTGGAAGTTGGTTTTCTTTAGCGTGTTACCGGTTGGGTTGTTCCCTTGGGGTGAGTACTTTTTACCAACAACGCATGCCCTCTAAGATAAATAAAAGTGAGAAAACATATACGTAGTTCGATCGATCTTTGTTGAGAAACAAAGAGAGAACACTTTTGATATGCTTCCCTCACACTCGCAAGATTTGTTCAATTTTAGGCACCCAAATTGAAATGTGGAGGTAATCAATTACACAACTTAATATCACAAAAAAAGACTTTTGATTCTCAAGGTCACTATAAAGCGTGAGAGAAGTGTATACGTCTTTTTGATGATATTAACTTGTGAAAGGGATTACAAAACAAATAGAACACATATTCATTTTAACCACAAAGCAATGATATGAATTATTTTTAAGCACCAATTTGGAAGTGTGAGATTTGTTTGTTCATGTATTAAGTCCCAAAAAAAATTTAGTGATTTTTCCTATGATTCTTTTTAGCCCTTTGTCTTGTTCTTTTTAAGCCCAAATGAAATTTAGTGATCCTAAAAGCAAGAATATAGCAACTCCTTGGAAGAGGCATTATAATTTCTCCCCAAAGTGTTTAAAAACACTAGATACAATGAGTTAATGATGACATGGTGAACCTTTGGTCTTCATTTCCTTTCTTCACTTCCATCAAGCCAACCTATAAAAATTGGTTAATACTGCAAAAATAGAGACTAAAAATCAGTTAGAAGTCCAAATAACCAAAGTGGCAAAAAGCACATGTCAAAAATAACCAAAATTTTACCTTTTACCCAACTGTAGTGATGCAATCTATGGGTGTGGCATAGTTTGGAAAGGTTAGTGATGCAATATAGCACTGATGAAGACTAAGATCAATGCTCTATAGCAAAATATTGACCACAATTGTGGCAATGTTTGGCAAGTGGTGCGGTTTGGATTTTGGAGAGTCAGCGATTGAGTTTGAAATTCAATCTTTTTGTGCGAGAGGACTCCAGCGGCACAGTTTGGAATTTGGAGCAGTGGAATATAGCATCACTTGACTGATAGTGGCAGAGTTCTCTGTAGACAAAAAAAAATTTTAAAAGAAGCACGGAATTTTGGAAAAATGTGATGAATTTCTCTAGAATCGCCCTCCTTCTAGTGCAAAAATGTGAATGGTGTTTCTATACCTGCACAAACAAAAAGAACAAACACAATATTAGATCCAAATGTAAGATAGAAGCAACAATCCCCCATAAAATTAGATTGAAACATCAAAATAGGAAAAGAAATGAAGAACAACACAATGAAAGCAATTGAATCCTATTCTAATGAGCAAACTTTCAATCCCATGGGGGAATTGGTGCCATTTATGTGTAGGAAATGGCCTTTTCCCAGCTCCTTGATGTGATTTGGTGAAATTTGATGATGATTCTCGATTCCTTGATGAAAATTTGGAAAAATCTTGATAAAGCTATGAAACTATGATGAAAATGGATGAATTTGTAAATGAAATTAACTATAGTAAGCTTGCATGGATTGTGGGTGATCAATTCAATAGGAGAAGCCCTATATTTATAGATTTAAAGGATGGAAGAATAAGAAAAATGGATGAATTTGGGAGAAAATCCCAAAAAATGAGAGAAGGCCACTTGTCCACATGTGATTGGAGGAATGAGCACATTTTGAAGATTGTGCAAGTAAATGCAATTAGGTGAGTTTGAAATTTGGAAAAAGGCTTTAAATGCATATGGTTGAGAGATTTTGGGGGGAAATTTGTTTGGGCAAGAAATTCAAACAAGTGGAGTTAATGATGGAATATTCCTTGGGAATACGCCTTATGAGGGAAAATAGATATAATTAGATAATTAATTAAAATGTATTTCATGTGCAAGTTGCAAAAGGTAGAGAAAAGAGGCTTAGTGTTAGGAGTTAATCCAGATTTGATTAACTTAGATGGAGGTTAGTTGATATGACACTTTAATTAAAATTTTTGGGTTTATCTAAATCAAAATGAGAGGAATGTGAAAATTAGTAATTTAATTAAATAAAGTTTGATTTGTTCAATTAAATGGAGAACATTAGGAATTTAATTAAATAAAGTTTGATTTATTTAATTAAATGAGGAACATTATAAATTTAATTAAGTAAATAAAATTAGATGCATGATGTCAATTTGGATGTGTACACCAAGTACAAGTTTACCAAACATGAACATTTCAAATTAACACTTGGTAAACTCTGGGATAGATATGTTTTCAAATCATACAAATTTTGTTGAAAGTCCAAACAATATGTTAATGACTCCATGTATTGATCCAAGTCAAGGTAACACCATGTAAAGTCAAAGTTACCTAAATCAACACAATATTTTTCTAGACCACAACAATGTTCAATGTCAGCCTATAATTCCAAATCTAAAAATCACACCAAATCAGAGCATTATCCAAAATCAATTTTTCCATGATCCCATGCAAACACCATAAGTATACATTCCAAATCTTCTTGAACAAAAACCAAATCAACTATATCAAGGGTGTCAAGATCAAAATCAATATCAAATTGCTACACTTACCAAAATAGTTGACTCACTACGCCAGGAGACATCTCCACCCCAAAATCAATACACTCTTCTATTGGCTGAACCATGCCATCAAAGCATTGGGTTGTGTCCCTAACTACATCAAGAACAATATCTCCAATTTCAAGAGGTTGGATATCAAGATAAACAACATCAACAACAAACCCAATCACCACATCTCGAAGATCAATCACCACATATCCAAGATCAATCACAACAATAATCATCTCAACAAGCACAAATATCACAAGAGAAGAAACGTGAATACACTCCTTTTGGAGTGACAATCAAAATAGTGCTAAGAAAGCTACTTAATGCAAAAATCATCACTCTTCCAAAAGTAAGTGCTTTCAACTCTATCCTAAACTTCCCTTGGAATAGGGGTGGATCATATTATGAGTATCATAGAGAAAATCTTCATAAAACATCAAATTGTATTCAACTCAAAAATCTCATCCAAGACCTTATTGATCAACGAAAAACCATTATTGAGGACAATGATCATGATTCAAGCACTAGTGATAACAATTACAATCTCTCCACCTCGATTATTGAAAACAATGATTAATATATATCCATCAATGAGCACCTTGAAAATTTCTATACCTCCTCCAATGATCAAATCAACATACATCAAGAGTCATTTTTCAATCATGATCAAAATCCAACAACAATAGCCAACAATGATGCAATTCAAGAAATGTGAACACCATTTGATCCTATGGTTGAAAACATTGACAATCTCTCCACCATAATTGTTGAAAGCATTGATCAATATCTATCCATCAATGAGCACCTTGAAGATGTTTCCACATCATCTAATGATCAAACCAACATACATCAAGAGTCACTTTTCAGTCATGATCAAAACCCCTCAAACAATGATCTATTTCAAGGAGTGTTACAATTATTTGATCCTATTGACATAATCTATGATCTATTGACCAATGATCATGTTGAAAATGTCTCTACATCACCTAATGAGTTAGAGGAAATATCTCAAGAATTTATTCCAAAGCATGATCAACATCTTTCACCAAATTCTAGCAATGGTCCCTTCCAAGACATATTGACATCCTTTGACCTCATGGTTATGGATACTAAAGGGATCCTCAACTCAACATTTGATCCAAGTCCACTCAAAGCTAAAGAGGATATTGAGCACTTCCTATTCCTAATGAATATATCCAAGAACCCTTTGTAAGAAATCCATCCTTTGAAATTGACCCACATCAAGAACTTGATCCAAAATATGTCCAAAGCAATTCCAACATTAACCAAGATCAAGAATTTGTATCTCCACAATACTACAATGATCTAATGGACACTCTACAATCTATACAAGATGTCACAAATGATGATCATATCCATATAGTACATATTCCTCCATCTACCCATGAGATGCTTACTCCTAATGAGCATGTGGATGATCTTCATTCAAAACAAGAGTCTCATACTCTTGATATCATTACAAAGGAACAAGAGTCTCCTACTCTTAACATTTGTACACATGACAAGGATATAGTAAAAGCTAGAGAAATATCAGAAATGGATCATGAAGAAGGCATCTACAGAAGTTGTGAATCAGAAACATCCTATATAGATATATCAAATTTATAGATCATGAAGAAGGATTCTACAGAAGTTTTGAATTATAAAAATATTGTGGAGACATATTATAATTAGATCATGAAGAAGGATTCTACAAAAGTTGTGAATCAAAAACATCCTATGGATATATATCAAAAATAGATCATGAAGAAGGCTTCTACAGAAGTTGTGAATCAAAAAAATCATGTGAAAGCATATCAAGAATGAACCATGAGGAAGAATTTAATGTGGACAGTGAATCATCAACACCTCTTGAATCTAAGCATTAACATCTGATATTTCACAAGATCAATCCAAAGATATCAATCAGAAAGTTATTTCACATATGGAGGATCCTTTCACTTATAAACCTGGATCACTTACCATTTTTAGGGAAAGCTATCTTATAAATGAAGAAGTTATCACCTTTGAAGATCCACAACAGACCAGAGAAGGATTAACACCTTGTTTCCAAGGTAAATCATATCCTGTTGCAAATAAACAATTCAACAAATTAATTATCAAGGAAGAGGATTAGGTCTACTTGAACATTGTACCCTAGAACCAGTGTAGATTATTTGTAATCTAAGTATCAAGGTCTTGGTTCTTTGACAATTAAGGTATCTGAACATATCAGTGATACCTTTGAAATACCAGTGGCAATTTTATCTAATGCAAACATCAACATAGGGAGCACAAAGAATCCTTATGATGAAACCAATGCCAATACCACAACCAGCCATGTCACGAATCTTCATCCACCCATGTCACCACATCCATGAATTGGGACCAAAATCAAAAGAAAGATTTTAATCAAAGAACAAAGGATATTATCAAAGAAAAAGAAGTTAAGGATCATGATGGACAAATAAAATACACATGGATACCAAAGAATACAAAGATAGATCATCCCTATCAAATTCGATTAGTCAAAGAAACTATGGGGAAAAATAAAAAAGGGAAAAGTATCCATCAAAGATGTCAAAAAATGAAAAAGTAGGCTTCTCAAGAAAAGTACAAAGTATATCAAGAAATTGGTCCTAATCCCATGCACACTTCCATATGCACCCATCATTCGTTATCTTACCAAGTTTGGAGAGTCAAAGGCTCCAAATTGTCAACCAATTCATCTTTTATTTCTAAACACACTCCACCATCCACACCTCCATGCATGATATCCAATTGTCACATTAACCATGTATTGGTAGAAGCCCTTCATCATAAGGATCCAAAAGGAACTCTCTCGCAATGTGCACATAAAGACAAAGTTAACTCGAGTATCAATAAAGTAGATCAAGAATCTCAAAAGTTGCTTTCAAGTGCACATATCTTGGGAAAGCAACTTCTTCAAGCATGATATTGATGGCACATTATGATAGAAGCATCAATGCCGGAAACACCAAGTGGTTTAGCATGAACTTAAAATCTTTTAGCAAAAAATCCAAAAAAATCAGGAAAGGGATTGAAAATAGTAAAAATAAAAATTGTCCTCTAGTGAAAACCACTATGGTGGCACTTTGGACATATAACATGATGAAAACCTAGGAAACATGCATCATATGTAGAATCAAGCACCTATGTGTCCTTATTTCAGGTGGAAGAATCTCATCCCATCCATTATAAAATACATTCCATCCATCTTATCCATAATAAATCCATTCATCCATGAACCATTTATCCAACCCATCACCATCTATCTAACTTATCTTTATCTTGACAAGTTTCGTGCACACTTTACACTTATTTATGGTAAACATCTTGATATGCATCATTTTCATTAATCCTATCTGATCCAACATTATATGAGCCATGAAGCACTATCCAAATGAGCATCCTCTATTCGAACACCTTATCTTATCATAAGATAAACCTTCACATCCTTTGCATTCTTACCATATCTATCCATCCATACATCTATCCAACCATCCACCCATGGCATTCAATACATTGCTAGACACTTGGGGCAGATAATCAATATCAGTCATATCTAACTTGCACTTCATCCTCACATCATATCATCAAAACAATTTTGTTCCAAATCGGCTTCAAAATCTTGATCAATCAAAACCAACCAATCTATCATCATCGTGGGATATCCTTCCCAATCCTCATGTTGCTTAATACTATCATTGCATTGTTGGGTATCCTAAACGATGTCATAATCACAAATCCATAAATCTGATCAATCAACCCTAGTTTGGTTTTCAACAAAATCCCAAAATAGAGTACTGATATCATCACATGTCCATATCCAAATTGTCGAAATCATGAGAAAATCCAAAAACATCCAAAACATGCCAAAATCCCAAAATAGGTCAAAAGTCAGAAAAGTCAAAGAAATAGAGTCATGTTTTCAAGTTGTGTCATCTTTGAGCTTAAATGTAGGCAAGGTTGATCTTTGATCATCCCCCGAGACATCCTTGGCTAGTCCTTTAGGATTCCATCATAATAAGCTAGCAGTTCATCATTTTTTTATGTCTTCATCTAGTAAATTGGCTAGGTCATCAGTCAAACTATGTGGTCTCTGCATGTATAACATAGGAAAGACTAATCTTTGATCAACCCCCGACACCCCTAGGATAGTTCTTTAAGTTAGCCTCTTGGTCAAAATCTCAGAAAAAACCAAAAAATTTGAAAAATTTAAAAATCAAAACATTTGTTAAATATCTCGAAAATCCTAAAACCAGCCTCAAAACATTTCAAAATACCAAAAACATTCAAAAAACCCAAAAAAAGGTGCATTCATCCCATTTCAACATCCACCCGCAATAATCATTCACTCATAATAAATCGATCGTCGCCTTCACCCTTCGACAAAACAATCAAAAGAAAGCTTAACAGTCGAAAGTGTGTTCTTGAATGTCAATGTATTAAGAATAGGTAAGTAGGTAAGAAAGTTAGTCAACTCTAAGTATCAATAGCCTATCATCTAGTCAATCTCACCATCATCTGATAACATCATGATGAATCCTTCCTACAATGGACATCAACATCAAGCATTATCATAGTTTAGTCTTGGCTAGCAGTATGAAGAACATTAGCTTGTTTGTTTACTTAATCTTTTCTTTTGATTTATCTTATTGTGCTCATTCCAATGACCTCTTGATGATATCTAATAAAATAGTTTATAGAGAAAGGAATAGGGAATTGATCTTTATCTTTTGTCTGCTATGCTTGTTGGATATTCTTGTAATATAACCTTGGGGAATACTTTCTTTATTAGGTGTGTATGGAGGGTGTTCTAGATAGCTTGTTGACTATTACATTGTTAGGTTTTGCCTCTCTATGTTTTGGTCTAAGATCTTAGAAGTATCTAAAGTACATCCCATTAAGGTTTATGTATGTCAGGTGTGAACATGAATACCCCTATCTCATTATTGAGTCAAAGTCCATATCACTAGATACAACGTCATCTTAGTTGTATGTACCTTGATGCATTGTATCTGTGTGTGTTATCAAACATAAGGAAATTTATGTTCTTTACATCCCCAATCCCTCGATAAGCAATATATCATCATCATTCATCATCATATCTAACAAAGTCTCATGACTCATAAACTTGTTGTACTATTGCATCATCTTAGATTAAAGGGTTGATCCCTCTCATTCTTCTATCCTCTTTCACGCTAACATGTCTATCATGCATCCACAAACCATTTGCATCCTGCATATTCATACATTTCATCATAATAGAAAACATCATCCATCTCGCATGCATTGCATAATCATTTAAGATGTTTAGGATAATATAGATTTATTATTCTCACCATCTTAATTCATCTCATTTGCATTATAATTATCATATAGATTTGTTAGTCTAACCATCCATACAACCATCTTGAACCTCTTTGTCGTGAGATCGACCCTGAAATTGAACTTTTTGCTCAATGTCTAGAGGGGGAAACTATGCCAATGTACTACTTTCCACTGGGGCATCCAAAAAAATTAGAATTGTTTTGAATTTTGATCTTGTTGACATCATTCTTTGAACCAATGTAGCAGGTACATTGATTGAAAGAGGGGAAAATGTAGACATGAAAATAATCTTAATCAACATTATGCATCTAAATTTGACTAATTAACATTAAATTCCTCTATTAATCAAATAAAGTAATTTATTTGATTAATTCACTAAGGTGCATCATACTTGATTAAATACATAATTTTTTTTAATTAAAGTCCTAAAGGTCCTCTCATGGGTATGTGTAGGATCATCATGGAAAAAAAAGGCCCTTAAGTGGTGATGAAAATTTAGATAATCAGAGTTAGGCAACTTGACGTAAAAAATTGCATAAGTTATCTATATTATTTAAAAAATATGTAAGAATAGAATATTTAGAAAATTGAATTTAGTTTCTAAAATACTAAGTTTATTTAAACAAAAAAAAATCTATTTGGTGAAAATTTGAAATTTCAATGCAATACTTAAATTTCAGGAAAAAAATAAAAAGTAGGTGTTTGTTTGACCACCCTAACCACAATAAATGATACAATTTTTTTATAAGATTCTAGATATAAGCAGAGGACTCATGTCCTGATGTGATGCATATTTGTTTGTAATTTTTTCCAAGTAAATAATTAATTATGAATTTGTTATTACAACTTTTCAAAAATATAAAAACTTGTATGTCTGACCACCTTAACTTGGTCAAAACATCATCAAATTCATATTTTTTTTTTAATCCTATAGTATGTGAAGCATAGAATGTGATACATGTTTCAGATTCAAAAAATGTGATATCATTTGAAAGCTATAGATGTTTTTCAATCAGCCTATCAATCATGACTTTAGTCATAATTCAAATAGAATATGAATAATAATTATTTATTAAATTCAAAGTAAAACATAATTTCTATTGGTGGAAAGCTGAGAATATCCTTTAAAAACCCTTTTCATTTCATCAATTTTGGGTAAAAAAAATGTCGTCAGACACATGGGCCATCATATCACTTACATATCGCCACTTTTTGGCCCATCATGATCCTGCACATACCCTCATCTGATTTAATAAATCAAATGTGAAAACCCCTAAATCCCTTTAACTTAAATAATTTGAATTAATTAACCCATAATCCTAATTACGCATCCTCTAGGTTTTGACTCAACCTAGGTCAAACCTACACCCTTGACTAACCCACCCACTTACACATGGAACTCATTTTATTAAATTATATAATTACCCTTATTTTCCCTCACAAGGCATATTCCCAAGGAATATTCCTTCATTTACTCCACTTATTTGACTTTCTTGCCCAACCCATTTCCCTCCAAAATGTCTCAACCACATTCATTTAATGACTCTTACAAAGCCATTAATCTCTCTTACACCTCTCAAATCCTCAAACACTTGCACATTCTCCAAAATATGCTCATTCCTCCTCCACTAGCATGTTGACAAGTGGCACCTTGCCATTGGCTCATTTTTAGTCCCACATTCCTCCCATCTCTCCATCTTTCAAACCTTCAACCTATAAATACAAGAGACTTCTACTCCAAATGCATATACAATCTTAGCATTTCTGTTATAGTCACATCTCATCTTGCACTTCATCACTTGCATCTTTTCATCCTCATCACATGTTGTCTATCATTGGAAGCTTATCAAGAGGGTGGGAAAGGGCATCCTATTAACATCAGAAGAGCACCACTCCCACTGTGGGATATGGTTTGATCATGTTTTGATGTGCTTTCATTTAGTTGTTTTGTTCTATTTGCCTTTTTTGCATATGTAGCATGATTGAATATTTTATAGGAATGTTGGATTTGCTTGTTTTAAACTGGCTAACAATATAATGTTGATTATTGTTTGAAGCATATGCATATTTGGTGTTTACATATACAAGCTATCGCCTGATTTCCCAAAAATAACACATGATAGGCCAACCTTAGGGTTTTGGAGGCAAATTCCTGTTGGATTTTTATTTTTATTTTGAGTTTTATGCCAAAATGGACTAGGCCGCCCATGATCATGACCTGGTCCACTTGGAAACATTCAAGTGGTGGTTGGAAATTAAGTGGTGTTAAATGATGATTATTGGGCTTTTCTCCCGAAACACATTTAGCTGGGGCCTAAAATTACATTAAGGGGAAAATTTATCATGAAAAAGGGTTCAATTAGTGATGATAAGCCTAGAAAAGTGTAAAAATGTATTACAACACCTTACAACACTTTATAATAAGGCTTGGAAAGGGGTTATTTAGGTGATTTATTGTAGAAAAGTCCTATAAAAGTGAGGAAATGTGTTACAAAATTTCACAACACCCTTGTAAAATTTTGTTAGGTTTTTGTTGATTTCCAAGAGTTGAGGCCTAATGTGAATGTATTAGCCACATTACAACATTAGATCTAAGCAAAACAAGGCCAAAATCTAAGGGAAAAGGCCCAAATTAGTGAAAAGTGTCAAGGCTACACTTTTTGGTGACACATTTTGCCCCCACTTTAGTGAGAGAATGAAATTACTTCAAACTCACACTAAACTAGCCAAGTCATGCATATTGAGGGGGATCCAATGTATTCATACTATTAAGATGATATTACTACAATCAAGAGGGATGATCAAGCCCCTAGAATCAAGATTCCATGGAAAACCAAACATCAGCATAAAGATCACACAAGAAAATGATGTGAAAAAGTGAAGAGAGAGGGAAAGTTGGATCAAGCTTCAACTGGTTTTACCAGCAAGTTGTGGATCAGATCTAGGGTGTTTTTCCGAGAGGAAGATGTACTCACTCTGGGGTGACAGGACTTTTGGTTGTCCACCGGGTGAGAAAAATATACTTGGTTGGTATGCACTCACACACACAAAGGTGGCTATGGGGAAAGTCGTGCTTCTAGTTGGGCTTCCCACTCAACCATACCAAAGTTATACCTCCTGAAAACTTTGATAAGGCGCCACAAAAGAAAATGGATTTTGCTTCATGAGGCAAGAAAATTTGTGTATGCTTGGAGCTCATGAACAAGTTCAAGATGGCACCAAAAACATGCAAGTTGTGTTATGCAAAGTGGCCATGTATGCAAAAAATGCAAAAATGCAAAATGTAAACATTCAAAAAATGTAAAATGTAAAATGTAAAACAGTGTTCCAAGGAGTCTTATTTGGTTAATGTGAGGTCTTTTACTCTTGGAATATTGTGTTTAATGTCTCCAATATAGGACCAATCATAGAATAGAAAGTTCACAACTAAGGGGATGCAGTGTGTCACATCAGGCCACTAAGAGGAATGTAATATGCTAAGATAAGTCACTTTTATGAAGGACATTACACCCAATGTCATCCTAAAAGTGAGCAACACGTCATATGAATTAATAAGGCTGCACAAGGAACCAATTAGAAAGAAAATAAAATGTAAAATAAATAATGCCAATGTATGCCCCCACTTTAAAGGAATTGTTACACATAGCTTTGTGAGCAATTAATTTAAAGTAGAGAAAGGAAAAATGAAAAAAGAAAGAAAGGGACATGAGAGCCAACTTGGAAAGACCTATGCCAAACAATATGTTTCCAAGGGAGGGTGCATCATGTAAAAGACAAGGAAAAAGGAATGATAAAAGGGGGTTGCCCCCAAAATGAAAAACCACAAAGACATAAGGGATCTATAGATTTTGGGTCAGTATGTTCATTGCTGCAATATTTGTGTAGAGAGTGTGGAACTACCATCATTCCCCCAAATACATAGAATGGGAAGAAGGACATAGAGAGAGCAAAAAAAAAAAAGAGTCATTTTGGGTCAACATGGAAGAGACATATAGGGTGTCTCAATGCTTTGCATCATCCCCAAAAGAACAAAAAAATAAAAAGGAAAAAAGCCTTTTTGAGTCACCATGAAGGAGACATGGTGGTCTCAATGCCTTGCATCATCCTCAAATGGAAGGAAAAAATTTTAAAAAAAGGGAAAAAGTCCTTTTGGGTCAACATGAACGAGACATTGCGGTCTCAATGTCTTGCATCATCCCCAAATGGAAGGAAAAAACAAAATAGAAAAGGAAAAGAGTCCTTTTGGGTCAACATGAAGGAGACATTGTGGTCTCAATTTCTTGCATCATCCCCAAATGGAAGGAAAAGACTCCATTTTGGGTCAACATGAAGGAGACATTGCGATCTCAATGCCTTGCATCATCCCCAAAAGGAAGGAAAACATTTAAATTTAAATTTAAATGAATGCACGACATATAGAAGAAGCACGAGACAGATAGAAGAAGGTCACAAAGAGTGAGAAAACATCAAACATAATAGTATGGGGAATACATTACACAAAAAAAACACGCAAAAGGAAAAGAAAGAAAATAGTCAGGCAAATGCTTGTCAATCATCAAGCAAGTTATCCGCCTCCCAATCTTTCTCAGTATAAAATTTAGGTGGGTGACTAGTGAGAGGGACAACAACAATTGTGGAACTAGCATCAAGATTAATGCTTGTTTGAGGATAATTATCATGTATGCTCATGGAAGATTAAAATAATGTATTCAAAGTGTGATGTACCACTTCATCTATTTTAGCATTCTCCTCATCGTCATCATCTAAATTGATGACAATAGGAGGGAAAAGGACAATATTAGTTGAAGGATGTAATACTGGTTGTAATGGGAGTATAGGATCAAACTAATGTGTTAGGGGAGGAGGGTCATCAAGAACTATGTCTAGCATAGGTGGACTATGATTTTCAATATTTTCTTCATCATGTGACTGATGAGAAAGAGCACAATGGCGATGTTTATGCACCCTAGCTCCTTTATTTCATTTTATTATTTTGTCAAGTTACCTCTAAGAAGGAGTGGGCTGGTCCACCATAGGTTTCTTGTCATTTCTAGGGAGTGGAACAAGAGGAACCATAGGTGGGTCATCCACTTTCTCCTTAGCTTTATACACTCGTTTGATGTGAGGAGGTAGGATGGAATTACTATCATGATCTCTAGGCCTCTTGGATGATGTGGAGGATGTTTTAGCTATTGTCTGATTAGGCATGTTAGAGTCAGGTTGCAACATATCTCCATCAAGGATGGGTGTTTCAGAGGTAGATGGTTGCATGTTGCCAAGTGATATCTCAAATATTTTTTTGCTTTAAACTTCTGATAGGAAATGAAAAAGAAATCTCTTCTAGGGGTGATGGGTTCTATGGGCTCAGGCCAAAAGGCTTTCAAAATTTTTTTTCCTTTGGAAGATAAATGATTGAACCCAATATGGTGGACGGTGAATATTTCATTATCAACAAGAAACTTCAGACATTTGTGAATAAGAGATGGGACCTCTTTTATTGAATGAAGCCACGGGTGGCGTAGTTGCAAATAAAATTGGTCTGATTTTGGTATGATAGAGAAGGTAATGTCCATTGTCTTAGGGCCTATCTATAATGGGAGAGCGATCATTTTGATCATAGGGCATGCAAAACCATTATGCTTTTTGATCAATGTAGTAGATTTATCATAAAAATCTTGAGAAATATGATGTAATACCAAGAATTCTTTCATGATCATATTATCACCATAGGAAGGATCTATGAGTATCCCATTAGTGGGCTTATCATAGATTCTATCGGCTATGTAGAGAAGACCATCAGGAAGATTCCTGAGTATGTCTTGAGATGAAAAATTAATATCAAAATAAGTTTTGATTTGGACCTTACGAGGGATAACATCAATTGTGCCTACCATTTCATCCATAGGCATGATATGGGTTACATGTGGAAGATATTCAGAATGTTCATCTTGTGTATCAACATTTATAACATCATTTTGTGAAGTTTCGCCTGCTTTGACAAATGAAACATTGTGTTTAAGCATAGGATTTGTTTGGGGTGCAATGTAATTATTGCCCTTATCATTAATACCACAAAGAAATAGATGACCCAAGTTAATGAGGTCTTGCACAATGTGCTTGAAACACTTACATTGTTCAGGGTCATGTCCATTCTATCAATGCAAATAGCAATAAGCGTTGGAGTTATAGGATGGAGGTAACGGCTTATTAGGATCAGATGCATGGACAATAGGTAAGGAAATCATATGTTGTTGCAAAAGTTGGGTCATTGTATTATGGAAAGTATCAAGTAAAGGCATGAAGGTTTGTTTGGGATCTCCATAATTGAATAGTATGGAAGATCTAATAGTGGCCACTTGGTTATTGACAGGTGGAGGGTTTTGGGAAGGAGGGTTAAATTGCAAAAACCCTTTATTTGGATTTCAAAATTGTTGAGATTTGGTTTGGTTGGTAGCATCGGACTTCTCAACTCGACTAGAAGTGGATCGTGTATCATGACTACTAGTTGAATTGTGATAATCACAGAGCATTATGCATAAGTGCATGAAGGAAGGGAGCTTCATGAGGGTCAGTTTGTCTTGGAGGGGTGTTAGCAATTTTTCAGTAAACATCTTTTGAAGATGTGTATCGGGTATCTTGACATCAATTAAGGAATAAAGTGCCTGATAACGAGAGATAAAGTATGTTATATTCTCATTAGATCATCCAAGGTCTTTTTAGGAGTCATGTGCACTTGGAAATGGTTGATAAAGGCATCCAAAAGTTCATTGAATGAACTAATGAAATTGTTCAATAAGATTGAGAACCAATCCAAGGCAGTGTCTTTGAGGGTCCTAGGAAACAGTTTGGATAACAATTTTTTGTCAAGATAAAAATCACCACACAAAGTAGTATAAGCATTAACATGATTAGAAGGATCACCCTTCCCTCCGTACTTCTCAAATCTAGGTATTTATATTCCATGTGGCATCGAGGTGCATAGGATGTCTAAGGACAATGGATTTCTATAGACATAGTGGGTGGGTGAACCATGTTGGATTTGATTGATGGTGGAAATCTATTGTTGCATGGAGGAAACAGTGTGAAAATGTTGTGTGATGAGAGGATCAATATAAGGAGTACGAGGTGGAAGAGAAAGTGGGGATGGGGTGAATGCAGTGGAAGGGAAAATGAATGGGATGCTAATGGGGGGTAAGATGGAAGAGGATAATGTATGGGATGTCACAACAGAAGTAGGAACACTAGTAGGAATACCAAGGGAAGACATCACATTGGTAACCTGTTGTACTATTGTTGTCACATGAGGAGAGGTATAGGTGGGAATGGAAGCTATTGTGGAAGGAGGAGGAGTTGAAGGTCCTCCTTGGATAGCAATAGAGGTAGTTAGTTCAGAGATCCTAGGTGTGGAAGATACATGATTTTGGAATATTTCTATTATTTTCTTCACAACACCTAGGCCATTGTCACTGTCAAGCATACGATGAATATTTTCTATAGTGGGGATAGCAGTTGCTGCAATGGTCTCAAAAATCACTTCATGTTGGAGGTCTACTAGGTCTATATGAATGTGAAATATCTAATCATGTGGGAGGTCACTGGGTTTAGTTTCAACATGGGTGTTTCCTAGATGTAGAGTTGCTAAGGGTGGTCTCTAAGCCTAGTGCACTATTGTCGATAGTAGGAGTTGAATCCCGAGAGATCCAAGATCTACAACAAGAGTACTATTGTTAGATTCCATGAGTCTAGATTTTTGTCTCACTATGGTATGAACAAGACAACACCAAATTCTCATACAAAGTTTTCTAAAGGCGGGGTGGATGCAGATGCAATGTAAATAAAAGAGACTAAAATTCTTATAACTAATATTTAGGAAAAGAAAAAAAAAATGTAGAACTAGAGAACATAAGTACGAAAAATTCTTTGAAAATTCCAAAAATTATAGAGTGAATGGTGCAAGAGGACTAGGTCGCCTAGTGTGGCGACTTAGTCCCAACAGTGATATTTTCATAATTTTTTAAAGTTTTGAATTCTTTTTCTATTTTTTATTCTTTTCCAGTATAGGTACAAAATAAAAATACAAATTTTGTTGTACATTTTTAAATGAGAATGCAATGCAAAGTGCAAGCTAACATGAAATTTTCATGAATGCAATTTTTATAAACCTTAGGATGCAAACAATACAAAATCCTAATGGAATGCAATATTTTTCCTATGATGAAACTAAAAAATCAAAAGATTAACAAGTGTTCTAAGGTTGGGTTCACCAAAATGAACCACCAAAAAGATATTGCAAGAAGGGAAAGAGGATTCCCCCAATTAGGTCCCTAGGGTTTTTCACCTCGGAGCAAGGTTTGGAAGAATGACACTCTTTCACTCTACTGATATTTTTGGAAAGTTAATTCAAAGGATAGGGGATGAATAGGGTTGTGT
The DNA here is from genome assembly GCA_007115665.2 of Sequoiadendron giganteum. Taxonomy (NCBI): domain Eukaryota; kingdom Viridiplantae; phylum Streptophyta; class Pinopsida; order Cupressales; family Cupressaceae; genus Sequoiadendron; species Sequoiadendron giganteum. The sequence goes on from CM021105.1 coordinate 84,383,875, forward strand.
TGTGTGTGATAGATTGTGTCTAAGTGATAGAATGTAATGAAGCTAAACTAACTATGAAATGTAAACTAAAGAAAATGTAAACTATATGCAAAGTATACTAAATGACCTAAATGTATGCAAACTAGAAGAGACATAAATGGTGCAACTCAAAATTGAATGTTGCAGAAGAGGAGCTCTAGAATATTTTGGAATCTGTTCAAAATATTCACAAGGACACTTACGCCAGAATGGGCGACCTAGTCCTCTTCCTGGGAAACTTTTCCAGAATGAGTTTCTATTAAAAGGGTATCTAGAAGCATGAAAACAACCTTTTAGGCATGGTACAGGGACAAAGTCACCAATGATGGTGACCTAGTCCTCCTGGAGCTTTCGAGAGTTTCTGGGTTGCAATATGTAGGCTCCCAGTTGTACTTCCTTCTTTGACAAAGACCCATGTCTGAATCTTCAAAAATTGATTCACAAGTTGTCTTTTAGCTCCGTATAGAGTTTTGGTGACTTGGGTTGATGTATATGGAATGATGGCACCCTTTTCAACCCTTTGCTCCTCGCCAAATCTGCATACAAACGTGCAAAGCACACATGCAAAGAGAAGGAAAGGGTTAGGGCTAGAGATTATGGGTTTGCCTTAGCCAAACCCCATGATGGTAATCAAACCCAAATGAAATATAAAATGAAAGGGAAATATGATTGAATAGCATACAAATGTAAACACTCACCAAGCCCTTGTTGAGGAAGTCGGGAGATATGTAATAACCGGCTCCAATGGAGGTTTCTTGAGGTGCTTAGTGCTTGAATGCTTGTTGCTTGCTTGAGAAGATTGAGTTATTGAGTTCTTATGAAGATGAAATGATGTTAGGGGGGGTTAAATGAGGATGAAAACCCTTATTTATAAAAGCTATGCCCTAATTTCCTAAAAATAACACATGATAGGCCAACCTTAGGGTTTTGGAGGGAAATTCTCGCTAGATTTTTGTTTAATTTTGAATTTTATGCCAAAAGAGACTAGGTTGCCCAAGGTGGCGACCTAGTGACACTTGGACAAATTCAAGTTGTGGTCAAGAATTAACTGGTGTCAAATGATGATTATTGGGCTTGTCTCCCGAAACATGCTTAAGTCAGGCCTAAAATTACATTAAAGGGAAAATTTATCATGAAAAAGGGTTGAATTAGTGATGACAAGCCTAGAAAAGTGTAAAAATATATTAAAACACCTTACACCACTTTAGACTAAGGCTTGGAAAGGGTTTATTTAGGTGAATTATTGTACAAAAGTCCTAGAAAAGTGAGGAAATGTGTTACAACACTTCACAACACCCTTGTAAAATTTTGTTAGTTTTTTGTTGATTTGCAAGCATTCAGGCCTAATGTGAATGTATTAGCCACCTTACAACATTAGATGTAAGCAAAACAAGGCCAAAATCCAAGGAAAAAGGCACAAATGAGTGAACAGTTTCAAGGCTACACTTTTTTGTGACACACCTTTTAATAGGCCATACTACCTTCTTCTTCATTGTCATGTGCCAATTGAGTGCTCTTTGGAGAAATTTATCCATCTCATCTTCATGCCTTCTTATCATCTCTTGCATAGCTTTCGTTATTTCTCTTATCTCTTTTTCAACCTCTTTTTGCCTCATCTTTTCCTCTTTCCCCTTCCACTCTTTTTCTTCTTGCTTCTTCTTTTGTGAACCCTCTACTTGCAAGTACCTTATCAAAAAATCCATCTCCTCTTCAAACAAGTCCCTTTAACTTTTCTTCATCTTGACTTTGCCTCACTTAGGTCTATTCTCTTTTCCTCTACCTAGTCTTTTGGCAACCAAGTTCTCTCTTAAACCTGCACAAACATAAACACACAAACACCAAACTCTCTTGCCCTAACCTTCTAATATTTGATACCAATTGATGTAGAAGAGGGGTTCGAAAACTTTCATACAATAAGATCTCTTAAACTTTCAACAAAAATTCCTTCATTTTCACTTGATTTCTCATGGCTAAAGACACTAAAATTCCCAACGAGCATTCCAAACTCACAAAAAACCTTAAACACACCTTGAAAAACATTATACTGACTGAGTCAAAGAAAATACATTCTCTTATACCACTATTTTATCATACTTTCATTTGCTTGCACCCATGACATCACTTTCTTGTAGTAGTCCACAATAGTAAAAATGGGTATAACTTCAACACCAAGTTGAATCTTCAAAGGAAGGTATACTTTTTTTGGAAAGCTTTACCATAAAATAGATTGCACCGCTGCTACAAACACCAAATTAGGTAAAAAATACAAAGCACATATCATCAAATCAACTTCTTAACCCCAATTAACTATGGTAAAAATTTCAATAGGTTAAAAAACTAATAAATCAACAATGTTCAACAAAGAAACACTCACCAATGTAACAAAACCTTAAATCCTTTGCTCAATGCTTGAAACAATGCTCAAATAGTGAGGGTTTATTGAAAGTATACACTCTAGACCTCCATACACCTTGCCACCACTTCAAAAATTATTTATTAGGTCTACACATGTTCAAAAGACCATCAAAAATTTATGCCCCCAAGGTTTACAACATTTATCAACCTTAAACCACCTCTTCTTGCATAAAAAACACATTGTGACAACGTAGGGCTTTCTTAAAAAGGTATAAGTACTTTTTTTTTTACCCTACAACTTGGATAATATTGAAGAGTATTTCCTCATAGACCTTCACATGATTTTTTTTGAGATTTCATTGGAGAAATTAAGAGTTATTGAATTTTGATTGCCTATTGCCACCATCAAATCTGAATCTTAACCACCTGGAGTAAATTTGAAATATTTGGAGCAAAAATTAATGAAATTGAATGAAAAAAATAGAATGGTGAGGGGATTCTGAATACCATCTTATCAAATCAATTCTAAGCCTTGGGCAGGCTATACACACACGTGCCAAACCAAATTTCAGAGTAAAATGTTGGAAAATGCTCAAAATAGTGTTCTTTATTGATGTTTTTCTTCCATACACCAACTCCCCTACCTTAAAAATATGAAAGAGGCCCTATTTATCCCTTTTAAAACCAATTAAAACCACTTCTAACTGACTTTTAAACTTCTAAACTAATTTGACCCTTCAACTTCCCATTTTGCAACTTTTACAATTTTGCCATGACATCTTTTGGCAATTTTTGCAATATTTGAGAATTTTTTATAAAATGACTCCATAGGACCTAAAGTTACTCAACTAAATCAAATGTGGTCTAAATAGACCTTATTACATATTTAAATTATCAAAATCAAGCCAAAATAATAATTGCCTCATGGAGGCTTAAAACTCATAAGGTGCTCCTGCACCAATTAGTTATATGCCACATCCTTGCTTGGTTAAAATATTAAATCCTTGTCCATAAGTATCTTCAAGGTTGATTGGAGTATTGGTAACTTTTTTAACATAAGATAAATGACTATGCACTAGACTAGAGGATCCAAGTTCATTCATAGTTGGAATTTTAGGCTTATTTTGTGACTCAATTTCAAGATGTAAAAGACCAAACATCTCAAGTTGTGTTGGTTATTTCATGGAAGGATAAAAAGATGCATTATTATCAATTGTTAAGGAAATAATTTATGGATTCATTCATGTTAGCATTGTAAGCACATAAAATATACATGCACCTAATCTGGAATTACTAATTTTATTTCGTCCTTAATTATCCTTCTCCAAACCATTTTTATCAAATAATCTTTATTTGAATAAAATTCGTCATCTTTCCTTTTTTAATTAAATCAATTTTTATTAGATAAATCAACTTTATGTAATTAAATAATATTCATCTCTTTAATTAGATAAATCAATTTTATTTAATTAATCTCCTAAAGTTCCTTCATTTAATTGAATAGATCCAAATATTTAATTAAATCTCTAATGTTCTTTATCTTCTCATTTAATTTAAATAAGTCCAAATTTTTAATTCGAATGTCACAATTAACTAACCTCCATTAAAATTAATCAAATCATGATTAAAACTAATTCTAATCCATGTCACATCCTCTAGATAATCCCACTTGCACAATATATCATTTTTTTTGGTTTATTAAATCTTTATTTTCCCTCACAAGGCATATTCCCTTTAAATCCATTTGTTTTACTTTATTTTCCAAACAATTTTCACCCCAAACCTCTCAACCACATCCATTTAATGCTATTTTTCAAATTTCAAACTCACCTAATAAGCATTTACTTGCACAACGACCAAAATGTGCTCACCCTTTATCCTCTCACATCTTGACAAGTGGCATGTATCCATTGGTTGAGGATTTGTCCCAAATTCATCCATTTTTCCTCTTCTTCTCTCAATCTCATCTATAAATAAGAGGCTTTTCTTCTCATTTTGGACACAACCTGATCTAAAATCTTGGGCATTTGCATTATCATCACTTGCATCTTGGAATTCTTTCTTATGAAGGGGTGGGAAAGGGCATGATCCTTTCCACATCATAAGGGGAACCACTCCTACTATGGGATAGGGTTTGACCATTTCTTCATGTACTTTCATTTGGTTGTTTTGATTTCTTATTTCCTTGTTTTCATATGTAGCATGATGAAGTATCTCATAGGGATTCTCTATTTGGTTTGCTAAGTTTATTGACAATGGTAATGCTTGTTTTTTTTTGAGTAAATGCAAACAAGGCTTCCACATTCTGGTGCTAGAGGGAGGGTATCAATTCATACATTCTATAGAAATGAATATTTGTTCTATCTTTAACCGTAAGCTTTCTTTACATTGCTTCATAGGAATATTTTAACATTCACTGAACATGTAGCCAACTTATTTGACTATTTTTTTATACTAGGAATTCATCACATATTTATATTTAACAATAAAGCATCTTAAAAATAGAAAATAGTTGAGCATTGTGGGAGATTATGGCTACATTCTAGCATTGTCATTTGGTTACTCCCCATCAAGAGCACCACATTTGGACTTTCCTACAAAACAAATTTATCTGTTAGAGCGATTTATTTTCTTGTCCTATTTGTGACTTCTTTATGCTCTTGTTCTAAGTCTGCTTGTGATATTAGTCTTGCAAATCAAAATTTTCTTATGGTTGGAGATTTTATTCCATATCAAGTATTCTTAGGCTAGCCTACCTTCTTTCTTTAAAAGCAATGTTTCCTCCCACAGGTTTCTATCCCCAGTGTCTTACTCAGTATGTTTTTCTTCCATCGATTGCAACATTAGAAGTGAAATACTAAAATCGGACATTGCTAAGTTTAATGAGGTATAAATTTTGATGAAGGAAGATTGATAACTGAAATGGATTTCTAAATTTACTAATCTCATGAGATTGGCTGAAGGAAGGTGCAAATCTACACAAAAATATACCAACGTTGCTCCACATTGTCTCCTATTTAAAGAGATTGCTTGAGTGGAGGTTGTTGATTAGCTTTGATCAGTTCTTCATACTCAACTATAAATTGATCTACTTTGCATGAAGATGGATAAACCACAAGCGGATTTGAGTTGGAAAATTTGAGATTAAGACTTGAAAATTAATTTTTTAATGCTTGTTGTAATGATCTAGAGCTTTCATTTTCTACTCTCATTTTTTGTTTTAAACCAACTCACCTTTCTTTTTGGGTTTAAAGTTAATCATTAATTTGATCCTTTTCAAGTTGGATTAAAATTGAACCTTAGAGACATACTAAATTTCAATTTGGGTTTTAAAATTTTTACAAACAACTTTCACATTTGAATTTTGGGGCTTTAAAAAGAACTCAATTTTGCCTTTGGAAATTAAAATGAACATGAGCATTTGGTGTTTTGTAATATTTTTAACAAACTAATATCATCAAAAAGACATATGCACTTCTCTCATGCCTCATGATGATCTTGAGAATCAAAAGTCTTTTTTTGATATTAAGTTGTCAAAAATATTGCCTCCACATTTCGATTTGGGATTAAAAATTGAACAAAACTTGCGAGTGTGAGTTGAACATATTGTGTGTGTTCTCTCTTTGTTTCTCAAAAAATATCGATTGAACTACGGATATGTTTTCTCACTTTTTTTAATCTTAGAGGGCTTGCCTGGTGGGAAAAAGTAATAACCCCAAGGAATGACCCAACCAGTAACACGCTAAAGCCAACCGAATTCCAGCCAGTATATAAGTGTGGGTACTCGAGGAGAGTTTGAGTATCATGAGGATCATTCCAAAAATAAGGGAAGCAATGGTCTCTTACCGCATGGATGGTCCCCCATGAACGAAATTTCCACATTAAAACCCATTGTTTAGAAAGACCAAAATCCTTAAGTGTTTGTTGGTACAAGAACGATCGTTTTGAAGACACCCCACATTCTTACGGCTTTTAGTAGAGATGAGAAGTATGTCATGAGAGATTCATGGGTACTGATGCTTGGATGACCTGAGAAGTGAGTGTAATGTAAGGGGGAGCCTGTGTGATCAAGCATCTAATCATCTGCTAAAAGTTAGCGTAGCTAGATTCATCCAAGTGGGAACCCAGAAAATATTATCTCTTCATCCCAGGATTGTGCATATTCTTGGAATAAAAAACACTTTAGTTGGGTCTCAAAACATTTGAAAACAAAAAATCACAAAGCTCTTCAAAATTTCAAATCCTTTAGGGAAGAAAATACCTTTGATGAATTCAAGTTCTCATGTTGGCCCTAGGGATTTCATCCTTAGAGGCTACTAAGTATTTGGACTTAATCACAATTTTCTCTGCATAAAGTCAAGCTAGGAAACTATTCCCTTGAATCCCTAATTTCCACATAATAGACTTTGTGGGATGAAAATGAATTGAGACATAGACATTCAATTTAAAAAACTAAGCGAGAAGTGGATGTGGTAAAAGCAATTCATTAATCAAGATTAACTCCAATTGAACCCCACATAGTGGTTGGTATCGTTTGGTCTTATGGTTTTTGCATGCAAACATTGGTCTTTTGGTTTGAACTGCTCTTAGGGAAAAGCATGTTCTTCACTACCTTGGTCCTATAAGAAAAGTCCTCTTAGGTTCATTTAGAATCAAATCAAACACTTCATCCATCCCAAAACATTTATCATCTCCATCCCAGCAAACAACTTTTAGAGCTTTGGAAACATTGTTATCTAGACTTGGGTAAATCCTTCAAACCAAATCAAAATTACCTTGTTTAGTTGGGAGTGTGAGAATGGATCCTTTCTCATACCTCTAGTTAAATTAGCACCTCTTGAATGATTTAATCCTAATATCACATCTAACATCTTAGGGTTTACTATCCAATTCAATCAATCAAAATCAAATCCCTAAGTCTAGTATTTCTCTAAAGTTTATAAAGATTCAAACACTCATATCATTCACCCTTTCATTCGTCATCTCATCATTGGTCCTAAAAATCTTAGAGGTTCACTTTTGAAACAATGTCAAAACACAAGAGGAACATGGAGTATAAACTTGATTCATACATCATGAGCAATCCGATTCAACCAAACTATCATGGCCTTACAATACCAATTGATTGTCAAAACTTGCATTTATACAATCCACACATGGGATCGTTATCTCCTACAAATCTCAATGATACAAAAAATGTGAGTTTTCCCAATCCAAATTTTGGAACATCTTTTCATATGGTAGATTTAAATAAAATTCAAAACATAAAAATTTATTAACCAAACATTCAATGCATGAGTCTTCTTCCAAACAACATTATCCCACCTAATCCATACATTCCAAATGTGACTATACCAAATCTTGTCTTACCAAACATGAGAATTTCAAATTCACACTTGGTGAACTTTTGGATAGATATGTTTTTGAATCAAACTAATTTTGTTCAAAGTCCAAGCAATATGTTAACGACTCCAGGTATTGATCCAAGTCAAGGTAACACCATGAAAAATCAAAGTTACTTAAATCAAGGCAATATGATTCCCAACTACAACAATGTTTAAAGTCAACCTATAATGCCAAATCTAAACATCACACCAAATCATAATTAATCTAGAATCAACTTGTCCATGATCCTAGGAAGAAACCACAAGGATGCATTCCTGATCTGCTTGCTCAACAACCAAGTTAACCATATCAAGAATTTCAAGGTCAAATCTTGTGAAACAAAATTACTACACTCAAAAAAATCATTGATTCATATCACCAAGAGATATCTCCACCCAAATATCAATACACTCTTCCATTAGTTGAACCATTTCATTAAAGCATTGAGCTATCTCCAATTTCAAGAAGTTGGATATCAAGATCAACAACATCAACTACAAACTCAATCACCACATCTCGAAGATCAATCACCAAATCTCCAAAATCAATCACCACAAGGTCAATTTAAAGTGAAAATCTCACAAGGTAACAAAAAAAAATACACACCACTTGGGGAACCAATCGAATTGGTCATGCAATAGTTGATACAAGAAAATCTCATTAAAATCCCTATTTATGTGAATTATCAAGATCCCATGGTGAAATCACCAAGGTATAATGAAAATAACCTTTTTGATTTTCACAAAATAAAGGGATACACCATCAAATTGTATTCGAATTAAAAATATTTTCCAAGACCTTATTGATAAAAAAATAATAACTATTGGGGACAATGATCAAGATTCAACCATTAGCGATAATAGTGACAATCTCTCCTCCATAATTGTTGAAAATGGTGATCGAGATCAACCCGTCAATCATCACCTTGAAGATGTTTCCATCTCACCCAAATATCAAATCAATGTACATCAAGAGTCACTTTTCAATCATGATCAAAACCCACCAACAATACCCAACAATGATCCAATTTAAGAAACATCAACATCATTTGATCTTATGATTGAAATCATTGATAATCTCTCCACCATAACTATTGAGGAGAATGATCAAAATCAATCCATCAATGAGCACTATGAAGATATGTCTACCCCATCCAATGATCAAATCAACATTCATCAGGATCCACTTTTTAGTGATCTATTTCAAGATGTGTTAACATTATTTGATTCTATTGACATAATCCATGACCCATCAACCAATGATCATGTTGAAAATGTTTGTACATCACCTAACAATTTAGAGGACATATCTCAAGAAATTATTCCAAAGCATGATCAACATCTTCCACCAAGGTCTAGTAATGGTCCTTACCAAGGCATATTGACATCCTTTGACCTCATGGTTATAGATATTGAAGGAATCCTTAACTCAACATTTGATATAAATCCACTCAAAGATCAAGAGGATACTGAGCCACTTCCTATTCCTAATGAAGATATCGAAGAACCCTTTATAAGAAATTCATCCTTTGAAATTGACCCATGTCAAGACATTGATCCAAAGCATGTCAAAAGAAATTCCAACATTAATCAAGATCAAGAATTTGTATCTCCAAGCTACTACAATGATCTAAGGGACACTCTCCAAGATGTCGCAAAAGATGATCATATCCATATAGCACACACTCCTCCATCTACCCGTGAGATTCTTTCTTTGGATGGACATGTGGATGATCTTAATTCAAAACAAGAGTCTCATACTCTTGATATAATTACCAAGGAACAAGAGTCTCTTACTCTTAACATTGGTACACATGATCAAGATATAGAAAAATAGAGAGACATATCAAAAATGGGTCATGAAGAAGGCTTCTAAAGAAGTTGTGAATTATAAAGATCATGTGAAAGCATATCAAGAATGAATCACGAGGAAGAATTTTATGGGGATAGTCAATCATCAACACCTCTTGAAGAAGCATTAAAATATGATATTTCACAAGATCAAGTGTAAGAGGTCAATCAGGAATCTCACATGTGAAGGATCCTATAACTTATAAACTTGGATCACTTACCTTTTTTATGGAAAGAAATCTTATCAATGAAGAAGTTAGCACCTTTGAAGATCCATGACATAGAAAACAAGGATTAACACCTTGTTTCCAAAGTAAATCATATCCTATTGCAAATAAAATTTTTGAACAAATGAATTATCAAGGTAGAGGATTAGGCCTACATGAATAGGGTATCCTAGAACCAGTGTAGATTATTGGAAATCCTCAGTATCAAGGTCTTCATTATGTGAAAATTAAGGGATATAAACATATCAATGATACCTCTATAAAATGGGGGGCAACTTTTTCTCAAGAAAACATCAACATAGGGAGCACAAAGAATCCTTATGATGAAACCAATGCCAATGCTACAACTCACCACACCATGAATCTTCATCCACCCATCACCCCATCCACTAATTGGGACCAACATCAAAAGAAATATTTGAATCAAAGCGCAAAGAACATTATCAAAGCAAAAGAAGTTAAGAAGAATGAAGGACAAATCAAATACAAATGCATACCAAAGAATACAAAGAATGATTATCCCTATTAAACTCCATTAGTCAAAGAAACTATGGGGAAAAATTAAAAAGGGAAAAGTATCCATCAAAAATATCCACAAAGGCAAAATCAGGCTTCTCAAGCAATGTACAAAGTATATCAAGCAGTTGGTCCTAATTCCATGCACACTTTTGTATCCACCCATCATTGCTCATATTCCCAAGTTTGGAGAGTCAAAGGTTCCAAACTATCAACCAATCCATCTTTCATTCCTAAAAACACTCCACCATCAACGTCTCTACACATGATATCTAATTCTCACAATGACTATGTATTGGCAATAACCCTTCATCATAAGGATTTAGAAGGAACTATATTGTGATGTATGCACAAAGACAAAATTAACTCCAGTATTAAGAAAGCAAATTAGGAATCTCAAAATTTTCTTGCAAGTGCATGTATCTTGGAAAAGAAACTTCTTCAATTAGGATATTAGCGGAACATTATGATAGAAGCTTCAACATTAGCAGTAACAGGTGGTTCAACATGAGCTTAAAATATTTCAGCAAAAATTCCAAAAATAAATCAAAATCAAAATCAAAATAAAAAAAAGGATTAAAAATAGTAAAGAAAAATATCGTCCTCTAGTGAAAACCACTTCAGTGGCACTTTGGGAAAGTACCATGATAAGAACCTAGAAAACATGCGTCATGTGTAGAATCAAGCATTTGTGTGTGCCAGTTTAGTTGGGAGCATCTCATCACATCCATAATAAAGCCAACATTCCATCTAGTTTATCCATAATAAATCCATTCATCCATGAACCATTTATCCAACCCATCTCCATCCATCATCCAAATTATCTTGATCTTGATAAAAGTTTGGCTCACACTTTACACTTGTTTATGGTAAACATCTTGACATGGGTCATTTTCATTGATCCTATCCAACCCAGCATTATTTGAGCCTTGAAGCATTATCCAAATGAGCATCCTCTATTCCAACACCTTATCTTATCACAAGATAATCCTTGGCATACTTTGCATTCTTACCATATCCATGCATCCATCCATCTATCCAAGAATCCACCTGTGGCCTTCCAAACATTGCTAGATAGTGGGGGTAGATATTTACATCTTGCTTCGGGAATAAATCTTGATCTATATCCTCCAACTAATGTGGTGATCCGCACATTGGAAAACGTAAAATCAAGTTGGTCAACAAATATTGAGCCAAAAAATCCATATCACTAGTCGGGTATGTGTAGGATCATGATGGGCCAAAAGGTGGTGATATTTAAGTGATATGATGGCCCATGTGGCTGATGAATTTTTTTTAACCAAAATTGATGAATCGAAAAGGGTTTTTAAATGAGATTCTCAACTTTCCACCAATATTAATTATTCTTTACTTTGAATTTAATAAATAATTATTATTCATTTTCTATTTGAATTACGACTAAATTCCTAATTGATAGGCTGATTGAAAAACATCTACAGCTTTCAAATAGTATCACATTTTTTTAATCTGAAAACATAAAAAATAGAGTCATCTAGCCAAACTATGTCATCTCTAAGCTTGAACATAGGAAAGGTTGATCCTTCATCATCCCCTGACACATTTTAGGTCAGTCCTATAGGCGTTCCTCGCAATGGCAATCCGTATGCCCATCTATCTCATTGGTAATCAAGTTAGTCATGAGTTGAACTACGTGGTAATGTAGACATGGAAAATTGACTGACACACTTGATCCTAACTACTAACATAATTTCATCCCAAATCACCTTCTCAACTTATCATCACTTTTCATCTCTTAATTAAATAAATCATTGTTTATCTGATTAAGTCATTCTTCCTTGTTGATTAAATTAATCAATTTAATTTAATTAACCCTAAGTCTGTGTTTATTTAAATAATTCATCTTATTTAAATTAAATATCTAAAGTATTCTTATTAAATTGAATAAATTAAACCTTATTTAATTTAATCTAACATTATCCCTTTCGTTAAATACATCAAATCATTTATTTAATTAAACCTTTCTTCTCAATTTTTTATTTAAATCAACTCATAAACCTAAGTCAAAATGATCACATTACCCAATCTCTCATTAAATTAATTAACATTTGATTAATTTAATTCTAATCCATGTCACATCCTCTAGAGAATGCAACTTGCACAATAAATCATTTATTTTGATATATTAAATACATATTTTCTCTCAACATGGAATAAAGAAAGGAATATTCCTCCAAATTTGAAAATCCCTCCAAGTGGATTTGTACATACAACAAAGAATTCACTCCCCTCTTACATGTCCTTGTGCATTGAGCCAAGTGGTATTTAAGTCATTTTTTCTTCCCTCTTCAACAATTCATTTCACAAATTTGAAATCCACCTAATATCATTTATCGTGGACTATCACCAAAATGTGCTCAAGCTTCCTCCATTCACATTCTGACAAGTGGCACTTGGCCATTGGATGTTGAATGATCCCACATTGCTCAATCTTGTTCATTCTTCCAATTTTGAAATCTATAAATAAGAGGCTCTTTTCCTCAATCTTCATCCACAATTTGAGAGTAAAGTTACCATCTTCACATTGAGAGCAACTTCATACATTTTCTTGAACATTTTCCATCACCATAGCTAGGTTATTGCAGGATACATCAAGAAATCATCTTGTTCTTCACCAACAAAGTTGACCAGTCTCCATCAAATAATCAAGCTTACAAAGGAGTTGAGAAAGGGAAAGTTTCTACACACAATTGGCACCAATTCCCCCATGGGATTAAGTGTTTGCATTGCTTGAATAGGATTCAACTTAGTTTCTTGGTTGTTCTTCATTTCATTTCCTATTTTGAGTATTGCTAATGAATTTCATTGGGAATCCTCGATCTTACTTGCATTTGAATCTAATTGTCTGTTTTTTTGCTATGTTTGTGCAGGTATAGGATTGGGGTTCACATTTTTGTGCTAGAAGGAGGGCATTTCTCAAGTTTTAACCATGTGTTTTGAAGAAATTATATGATTTTTTGCAAGTTCTAGGAAACTCAACTGTTGACTGTCAAGCGGCGCAATACTGGACCACTTGAAGTTCCAAACTCCACCACTGAGCTCTTCTTGCCTGAAAATTCAAATTTCCAAACTCAACTACCAGCTTTTCAAATTTCCAACTACGTCGTTGTGCAAACAAAGTTGTAATCATAGTCTTTGTTTCATTGTAGAGCACTGATGTCAAAAATTAGCAGCGCTATATTGTGTCATTGGAGTTTCTAAAATCCATCACACCCGCTAACAACACCATTGAGTTAGAGTAAAAAAGTGCAAATTAGTTTATTTGGAGATGTGCCTTTTGATTTTGGACTTTTTGAACATCTAACTTGTTTTATGTCTTTGTGTTTCTTGGTTTTTAATCAATTTTGGAGGTTAGGACAAGGAGGAAAAAAAAGTTGAAGGTTTCATTATGGCATCATGCCGACATTATACCAAGTATTTTTGAACACTTTAGTGTTTTTTCAACACTTTTAGAGAAATAATAATCTCTCTTTCAAAAAAGAAAACTTGTTACCTTCATGCTTTTAGGAAACAAATTTCCTTTGGGCTCTAAAAAGAACACTACAAAGTTTTCAATTTTGCAAACAAAGGGTTAAAATGAACTTTAGGACAAACTCACTAGATTTGGTGTGAGGACTAACAATTGAACAAGGAAAATTTCATATTTCCTTTGGTGTTTAAAAGGAATTCACTTTTATTTTGGAGGATTGAAATGAACTAGTGTTTTCTTGTCTTGTAATTACTTACCCAAGGTAATATCACTAGAAATACGTATGCGCTTCTCCCGCACTTTATGGAGATCTTGAGAATAAAAATTCTTGGTGGTGATCTTAAATTGTGTAAGTAATTTCCTTCACATTTCATTCGGGTCTTAAAAAATTGAATCAATCTTGCGAGTGTGAGTGTGGCATATTGTGAGTGTTCTCCCTTTGTTTTTTCATGAAGTTCAATTGAACTATGGGATATGTTTTCTCACTTTTGTTTATCTTAGAGGGCCTTCTTTGTGGGAAAAAGTAATCACCTAAGGGAATGACCCAACCGGGAACACGCTAAGGACAAGTGACTTCCAACCGGTATATAAGTGTGGATTCTCAAGGAAAGTTTGAGAATCACGAGGATTATTCCAACGAGAAGGGAAACAATGGTCTCTTGTTACATGGATAGTCCCCCACGAATGGAATTCCCACATTAAAACCCTTGTTTAGAAAAGGCCAAAATCCTTAACTGTTTGTTGGTGCAAAAGGTCATGTCCTTTGAAGCCACCCCACGTATACATGCGATTCTATTATAGAGATGAAAAATATTCCATGGGAGATTCATGGGTACTGATGCTTGGCTGACCCGAGAAGCGAGTGCACTATAAGGTGGAGCATGTGTGGTCAAGCATCTAATCATCCACACTGAATATACACAGCTAGATTTATCCAAGTGGGATCCCAACAAACATTGTCTCTTCATCCTATCATCGTACATGTTCTTGGAATCGAAAACACATCACTTTGATTGAAAACATTTGAAAAAAAACATTCACAAGATCTTCAAAATTTCAAACCCTTTGGAGGAAGCAAATACCTTTGACGAATTCAAGTGCTCTTGCATGCCCTAGGGATATTATCCTTAGAGGCTTCTAAGTACTTTGACTTAATCACAATTTTCTCTCTTTGAAGTCAACCTAGGAAACTATGCTCTCGAAACCTTGATTTTCACATAATGGACCTTGTGGAATGAAAACAGATTAAGACATACACATTTATTTTGAAATTTTAAATCAAGAAATTGTTTGTGGTAAAAGGAATTCATTAAGAAAAGATAAATACAATTGAACCCACATATGTGTTCTCTTAAATGATTTCTCGTAAAATCAAAATCTGCAAGCCCAAATTCAAAAAGCTTAGTCCAAAGAACCGTGAAGAACGTCTTTCAAGGCTTCACAAGGTAAGAGAAAGGTTGGTTTACAACTTGTACAAGAAATATTCAAGGAATAACCCTAACTTGTATGAGTTTTATTATCAGAAAAATCACAATCTCTTTCAAATGTTTTCTTTTCTCACATAGGAAGTATGGCATGTTCTTCAAAACTATGGTCTTGTAAGAAGGAGTTTTATCTAGGTCAAGTCTAGGATCAAAATAATCACTCGCACCCATCTCGCAAACATCAAAATCAAAAATCACCTCACCAAAAAACTCTTGGGAACTTTGAAAGAATCATTCATGCTAAACTTCTAGGCAAAAGTGAAATCATCTTGTTTGACTTAACACACTTAGTCAGATTATCAAATCTCATGAACGAATTTACCCCTTTGATAAAATCCAACATCATGGGGTCTAGGAGTTCATTATCTTATTTGGCTTAACACACCTATCCAAATTATCCTCTTGTGTATGAGTTTAATCTAAGATAACACAACTTCCTAGGGTTTACAAGTTCATTATCCAAAATCAATTTGTTTGACTTAACATGCTTAGTCAAATTATCCTCAATCAAAATCAAATGAAATCAAGCCCTAAAGTTTAGCATTTCCCCAAGGTTCTTCATGAGTTTTTATCATTCATGTCATCCATCTTTCATTTTCATCATCACATTGATCCTTAATCTATACTAGTTCTTCTCTTTTGTACCTAAAGTTAGATCAATTGATCTCTATTTTATAGTGCAAACAGGATCTCAACATAAGAAGAATATGGAAATCACCAAAGAAACATCAACTTCAAGTGATCTAAGTCAAATAGATCCTGAAATGAATCTCAATGGAGCAAGCAATCCCCCAAGAAACTTTCCTCTATCATCGCAAGATCCTCCAGAAGATGGTCATATAGAGGACATCACTGAAAAATAAGATGACATAGGAGGAAATCCTAGCGATGGTGCAAAACCATGAGAATCATCAAATTTTCAAGGCCATGATGAACCTATATCCCTCCCAATACATGCTTGAGTTAGCAAAAGAAGGGGCTAAACTCCCTTCTGACTATGACATAAGAACTATTGTAGAAATATCTCTTGGGATCATTCCCTCAATCTCATCCATGCTTCTGCTTCGAAGCATCACTCAAGACATCCCAAAAAACATAACATTCATTGCCTCTACCCTGCTAATTGTTAACGAGGGAAGTGCAATGCTTCAAGAACTCCAAAAACATCCCCTTATAAAAAATCAGGGGCGGAACATAAATACCACACCAGATCAATCCATATCGGTAAATCTATTACATCCATATGTCCCTCTCACATTCCATGATTCTTCCAATCCAACCTCTTATCATGCAACACCAATCTACCCTCTAGACACACAAAAATCTCTCTTGATCTCACAAGGAGAAGGTGAATTTTTTGGAACAGGGGGAATCTTGGATCCATCATGATCACTTCAAGGGACTGAACCACCTATCTTTACACCATTTTCACCCCTACCACTTACATCCACATCACCCCTTGGGTTGGGTCTTCCTCCTCTACCCGTCATTAATCAATCAAATCAGAGCACCATATCCAATCCACTTGTCTTGCCATCGATATCACAACATATGGAAACCATCTAGGAAAACTTAATAGTAAACACATCCACTACATCCCAAGGCATGGTTTCCTAGGGACCAAGCATCTTGATCGCACCATCCACAATTCAAACCCCGATCATCAACACAACCATTCTTCTCATCACAATGGTCCACACCCTTCCCAATCCACCACCATTACCACCAAGGCACAATAAGAACAATTGATTCACCATGACGTTGTAAGTTGCTCAACAAGCTACCCATCAAAAGGAAATCCAAAATCAACAAGTTGCACAACTAGCTATCCAACAAGCGCAAGCCCAATTGGAAACACAACAAGTTGCACAAGCCACACAAGTTTCCCAAGTTGTGCAAGACACACAAGACACACAATATGTACAAGCCACACAATTCGTACATGCCACACAAGCTACCCAAGCTGTGCAAGCTGCTCAAGATACACAAGCCACACAAGCTGCTCCAATTGTACAAGCAATCCAACAAGTGCATGCCCAAGCACAAGCACAAGCACAATACCAAGAACAATTACAAGCACAACAAGAAGCGTATCATAAAGCCTTACAATACTATCAAATGCAAGAGCAATACGACCAACAACACAACCAACAACAAGCGTTGTTGGCTCAACAACAACCTAACCAATAACAAACATTGTTGGCTCAATAATAAACACAGGCTTTACTTGCTCAACAAAGCTTGCAACAAAATCCCACCAACATCCCACCCATCAATCCAACACCTCAAAATGTGTTCACCCCACTACCTGATCCACAAGATGATGTGACAACACAAATAAAGCTACTCTCGCAATAAGTGCTTGATCCTCAATTGGGAAAAATAACAAGGACACCCAAAAATTTGTGTTCCTATTCATTCGATAGGAGCTTAGCAATGGTACCATTACTTAATGGATTTGAAATCCCCAAATTTGACAAATATCATGGGATAGGGAACCCTGAAGATCACATCAGGGAGTGCTAGGTACATTGTATGAAATTTGCATACAATAACACATATTTGATGTGGTTGTTCCCTCGAAGCCTGGTCAGTGCCTCCATGGAATGGTTATCTCATCTTCCTAATGGCATTAGAACATTCCAAGAAATCTTGAAGATGCCTTCCTCTAGAATTATGCATTCAACATTACAACAAATGTCAGTTTGGAGGAATTATTGACACTCAAACAAGGAAAGTGGGAATCATTTACCTCCTTCCTGCAATGATGGTGATCCAAGGCCAATTGGAGCAAATGGGACATGCCAAAGGAACAACAGGTATGCACTATCATTGATAATTTGGAAAAGACCTTGGCCTTTTATCTAAATATGAAATGCATCACCACCTATGACCAATTGATCCCCAAAGTGATCAACATATAAAGGTCCATTATAACATAAGGGGGCATGCCTACCTATCCTCAAAATCAGGACAATCACCCATCCACCAACTACAATGATAAACCTCGCACATGGGAAAAGAAAATGAATGTCATGAATGATGGAGTGTTTTATGCCAAGGTTGTCATTAGTGATCCAAAGAAAAATAATCAAATGCATCATCATCAACCATAGAATAATAATCGCAATATCGTGCAAGAAAATGTGATAAACCAACAACCACCCCACAATCAAATAAATAATCTCAATAATCAAGGGAGACCACCTCCACAAAACAAGTATCCCCCCAAGCAAAAATTCACAGCCCTTGGGGAGTCAGTTCAATCCATCATGAAAAAGTTGGTTAATGAGAGCCTCATCAAGGTCCCCGCCCATGATAATTATAGTGAACCCCAAGTGAAACCACCCTGGTACAACAAAAATGTATTTTTTGATTATCATAAGCTCAATGGACATACGATTTCCAACTACATGAAATTGAAATAAATCATCCAAGATCTCATTGAGGATAAAGTCACAAAAGTTGAACAACTAGCTAGTAATCAAGATCTAAAAATATACACCAATCTAATGCCCAACCACAATCAAGGAAACGA
Organism: Sequoiadendron giganteum; assembly: GCA_007115665.2. Taxonomy (NCBI): domain Eukaryota; kingdom Viridiplantae; phylum Streptophyta; class Pinopsida; order Cupressales; family Cupressaceae; genus Sequoiadendron; species Sequoiadendron giganteum. The sequence goes on from CM021105.1 coordinate 84,402,756, forward strand.
AAAAAGGGAAGAATTTTTTTGGAAAAGTGAACCGTGTATACAAAGGAGTCGTCACATGCCTTGACGAATTTGTCATTGTTGTCAACATCAAGGGAACCAACACTAATTGTGGAGTCACCACACATGGAGGCAAGGTCACCATTACTGGGGCATCACAACCATCTAAGACCCCTACCTCAAAATTTGTTCCTAACGGCTACAAAATCCTTGACCACTTAAATAGAATGCATGCTCAAATCTCAATCATGGAGTTACTAAACATCTCCGCTGCTCATAGGGAAATATTTGAGAAATCATTAGCTTTGACATCTACTATCTCTCCCAACCTTGATATAGACCAGTTTCAAGCTATGGTCAGTAACATCATCACTCCAAATCTTCTCACCTTCTCTGATCAGGACTTCCCCACCCAACAATCTAACAACTGTGCATTACACCTCAAGGTCCTAGTTCACAAAAAAATGTTCAAAAGGGTCTTGGTGGATGGAGGTGCAGACCTCAAAATTTGCTCACTAAACCTCATAAAGAATCTAGGAATCTCTGAAGATTCCATTGAGAAAGAAAAAGGCATTACAATCAGAGCATATGATGACCAAGAAAGAGTGTCTCAAGGCACTATCAAACTCCCAATCCAAGTAGGGCCAACTACTATGGAAACCACATGTTAGGTCCTCAACCTTGATTTTCCCTACAATATCCTCCCAAGACACCCATGGATCCATGGGATGAAGGCGGTTGCCTCAACGTTCCACCAATGCATCAAATTTTCATACCAGAATGAAGAGGTCACAATTCATCGTGATCCTGAACCCTTTGCCTATTGCAAGAATCTAGAAGCCAAGTTCTATAAAGTTCCCCAAGTCTCAAAGAATGATGAAGGCCCATCCACTCCATATATTGAACCAGCCAATATAGCCTCTACTTTTGGGACAAAGACACCTTCCATCCCTGACATATCTGACATCAAGCTCATGATCTAAGGCAATGGGTGTGGGGAATACAAAATGAAGAAGAACGATTTTGTTGTAGGAGAGTTAACTCAATCTCCTAGATCACATGGGCAACCCCAGCCAACTGAAACACCCTCTCACACTTTCTAGGAAAACCCTTCTAGATTCCGATGTTGGGGGGATCTAATTCAAGAAGTCATGGATGAAAGAGACATTTAAAACTCACTATACCAAGATGAAAGGCCCATGCCTAATCTTCCCATAGATGAATGAAGCAAGGGGCTACAAATGATCCTTGGTAGGGGTTACAATAGAAATGAAAGCCTTGGAAGGAACAATAATGGCTGACTAGAACCCATCATTGTTGAGAGATGAATGAAAAATCTTGGCCTTGGGTGTACCCCTCTAAGTATAACCATACATGGTTGAGTTCCCCCAGTTAACACAGCTAGGACTCCTCCTTAGTTATCGACAACTTCCCTACGGTTACTAGTATCCACAAGTATGCCCCTAGACAACTTCACCTTTGATATAACTGATGATTGTACTAGTAGTGATGATGAGGATACCATAATTGGCCTACTCATTCTTTTTTGAAGACTCCTCCCTACTCATGATTAGTACCTTATCCTTTGAGTGAGACCACCAAAATCACAAAATAAACCTAGTTTACCTCCAACTCATCGATTATGACCAATGAGGGCCACTAATTCTAGAAACATTCAAAAATGATGAGGTTCTCTCATAATTCATGGGACTAATGGATACAATACTCTATGGAGATCATAAGGAAGGATTTGAAATCACACTGGACACACAGGCCTATTATGGGGAGATGATTGAGTCCTTCAATCACAAAAGTGAACAATTGTGAATAACCTCAAGGTCATTGAGTGAAAACCACAGTGTGGCACTCTCTAACCATAAAATAGTTAAAATAAAGGATGCATCCAATGGTGAAAACCTCTCTCAAGCACCAGAGAATGAAGGATTCAATCTTCCCCCCTCTACACTTCATCAAGAAAAATCAGCCATCCTAGCAGAGCAATGAAATCCTATCAATCTGGGAACATAAGCAATATTGCACATCACTTTCTATGCTAAGTCACTTCTATCAGAAGAAAAAGAGCTCCGAGCAACATTCCTAAGAGAATGAAAGCTAAACTTTGCATGGACCTACGCTAACATGCCATGTCTTGATCCGGAAGTCATGGTTCATCACTTAGCTATCTATCTAGGGGAAAAACCAGTAAGATAGAAGTTGAGAAAGATGCATCCCCAAATAGCCTTGCTAGTCAAAATTGAATTACAGAGGCTCTTGAATGCAATATTCATAAGGCCAATTGATTATCCTGAATGGGTGTCAAATCTTGTACCTGTTTCAAAGCCAAATGGGGGTATTCACATCTGCATCGACTTTAGAGATTTAAATAAAGTGTGTCCTAAGGATGACTTTTTGCTACCAAACATCGAAATGATAGTGGATATGACGGTCAGACATGAAATGATATCACTAATGGATGGGTTTTATGGATATAATAATATCATGATAGAAAAGGAGGATCAACACAAGACAACATTCACATGTCCATGGGGGACCTATTGTTGGAACGTGATGCCTTTTGGGTTAAAGAATGCAGGTGCAACATACAAAAGATCCATGACATTGATCTTTCATGACATGATTCATAAGACAGTGGAAGACTACGTAGATGGCATATTGGCTAACTCCAGAAAAAGACAGGACCATATAGCATCTCTAAGCTCCATCTTTGATAGATTGGAAAAGTATAAGTTCCACCTCAACCCAAAGAAATGCTGGGGTGCAAGCAGGCAAGCTCCTGGGATATATAGTGTCATTGAGAGGAATAGAGGTAGATCCCACCAAAGTCAAGGCGATCCTTGACATGGAAGCATCCAGGACACTAAAGCAACTAAGAGGCCTACAAGGAAGGCTCCAATCCATCGGTAGATTCATAGCACAACTGGTAGATTAGAAAATCCCATATTCTCATCTACTCCACAAGGGAGTAGCATACAAATGGGATGAAAAATGCGACCAAGAATTTAAACAAATTAGAGAATTCCTACTCACACCATCGGTTTTGATGTTGCCAATCCTAGGAAAACCACTGATCTTGTACATTGCAGCAAAAATGACAACTCTTGGTGCTCTATTAGCTCAACATGATGAAAAAGGAAGAGAGAGAACAATATACTATATTAGAAGAACCATGATGGGACACGAGCTAAACTATACTCCTATTGAAAAATCTTGTTTGGTAGTTGTGTTTGCAGCCCATAAATTCAAACACTACATGTTGGCTCATCAAATCAAGCTAATTGTGAAGATAGATCCACTAAAGTACCTGCTTTCAAAAGCCACTCTCATGGGGTGGACAGCCAAGTCGGTCATGATACTAACAAAACATGACATTGAATATGTGGAGCGCAAGGCCATTAAGGGACAAGCAATTGCAGATCAATTAGTAGAGGCTCCTATATATGTAGAAAACCCACTAATCTCAAAATTCCCCGATGAATCAATTTTTAGCCTAAGTGTTGTAGACCACTGGAAGATGTATTTTGATGGATCCTACATGCAACATGGATCAGGAGCAGATATTTTCTTTATAGCTCCCCAAGGAGACTGCATACCCAAATCTTACAAGTTGTCATTCCCATGCATGAATAACATAGCAAAGTATGAGACTATTGTCATAGGCTTAAAGATTGTAGTACAATGGCAGATTATGGCTCTAAAGGTATATGGGGACTCTCAGCTCATAATCAATCAAGTAAACAATGAATATCAGTAAAAGGATGATAAATTGACTCCATACATGAAGTTTGTTGAAAGCCTCAAAGAGTCATTCATTAATATCAAATTTGAACTACCTAGAGAAAATAACAAAGTAGAAAACACAATGGCTACAATTGGATCACTCTTGGAAATCCCGCACAAAATCCCAAAATAGGAATTCATGGTAGAGCAGCTTCTCATACCAGAATTCAAGGTAACGGAGTCCAAATTCATGTGTGAACTCGTTGATCCCGATGATCCTTGGTATCATGAAATTTACACCTACTTAAGAATAGGAGTCTTGCCTGCTGATATATCCCCAAAGCTTAAATGAGCCTTTGTTAAGAAGTCAACTTGCTTTGTCATCCTAAAGGAAACCCTTTATCGCAGGAGAATCAAAGGAACCCTATTGCATTGCCTAAATACTAAGGAAGACCTGGTTGCTTTAACTGCTAGGTACATAACGACATTTTTGGATCCCACTCAAGTGGTATGAACTTGGCTAAGAAGTTGTTGAGAACTGGATACTACTGGCCAACAATGGACAGAGACGCACATGAATTTTTTATAAGATGTTTGTAGTGTCAACAATATGGGGACCTTATCCATGCACTAGCTCAATAGCTTCATCCTATTGCTACACCTTGGCCCTTTTCACAATGGGGGATCAATCTCATCATAAAAATAACCCCCACCTCATCCAATGGCCACAAATTCATCATCACCGCCACAATAATTTACAAAGTGGGTCGAAGCCATTCCGATGACCTACATAATGGGAAAGTAGATATCCAAGTTCATCCTAAACTACCTCATTTACTGGTATGGTGTCCCCCAAGCCACTATCTTAGATAATGGGACACCTTTCAAAACCCAAGATGTCTATGACTTATGTGAAAGATTTAATATCCAACATTTCCTTTCCACTCTATACTATCCCTAAGGCAATGGCCAAGTAGAAGCTACCAACAAAAGCATCTTGAAAATCCTTAAGAAGACAATCAATGACGTTGGTCATGACTAGCATCTACAACTAAATCCCACTTTATGGGCCTATCACACTAGCATCCACACACCAGTAGGTGCCACCCCATTCTCCCTGGTCTATGGATCAGAAGCCATCTTAGCTATTGAGATCGAGCTCCCATCCCTAAGGATATCATTGCAAAACCTCATAAAAGATGAAGAATATAGGGCCTCATGAATGAATGAGTTGGAGTTACTGGATGAATGGCATATCGATTCCCTAAAAAATCTACAGTTATATCAAAATTGGCTTATGTGGAGTTATAACAAGAAGATTAGGAGGCGAACATTCCAAGTCAGCGAACTTGTGTTGAAGGAGAACCAAAAGAACATACCAAAACCATAAAACAAAGGTAGATTTGAGCCCAACTGGTTGCGACCTTTCATGATCACGACAAGCTATAAATCAAGGGAATATCATTTATCAACACCAAAAGGTGAGCTTTTTTAGGAGCCCATGAACAACTCCCACCTCAAAAAAATTTATGCCTAAAATCTTGCAAGGTTTAGAACCAAAAAATACAAAAAAATAAACAAATCAGAAAATGTCCTAAAAACATTGTCACCCTAATGAAAACCTGGTAAATAGGCATCTTGGTAACAACAAAAAAAGACCAAAAATACCAAAGATCAAAAAAATTCAAAAAAAGATTGAAAACAATAAAGAAAAAAGTGTCCTCTAGTGAAAACCACTTCGATGGCGCTTTAGACAAGTACCTTAGTGAAAACCTGGAAAACAGGTGCCAATCGTAAATAAAGCATTCTCCATCCACCAAGATCTTCACAACTTACTATGTGCACTCACTTATCCATTACATTCTAGCTATCCTTCCACCATCCGTTTACATCTGTACCATAGCTTGATCTTGTGTTCGTATCATGTTCCACCCTAGTACTACTTGACATATTTCTAAGGTCAGTTTGTCTTACCTTTATCGAATTAGTCTGACACATTATGCTGGGGGCATGTTCATATACCTACATTAGATCAGATTCATGTATATTTTTGTGATCTTGCTTAAAATAAAAAAAACCAAAAACATTCAAAAATCCATCCAAAATCCAAAAACATTCAAAAAATCCTTCAAAAAACCAAAAATATCAGAGAATAAAAAATCCAAAACATGTCAAAATCTGAAAACATAAAAAATAGATTCATCCAACTGAACTGTGTCATCTTTGAGCTTGGACATAGGAAAGGTTTATCCTTGATCATCCCTCAAGACATTTTAGGTTAGTCTTATAGGCATTTGTCGCAATGGCAATCTGTTTGCCCATCTAACTCATTAGTAATCAATTTTGTCATCAATCAAACTACATGGTCTCTACATGTATAACGTAGGCAAGGCTAATCTATTGATCAGCTCCCGAGACCCCTAGGGTAGGTCTTTAAGTTAGTCTCTTAGTCAAAATATCAAAAATAGCCAAAAAAATGAAAATCTCAAAAATCAAAAGAGCCTCAAAAAAATTCAAAAATACAAAAAAGTAGCCTCAAAACATTTTAAAAAACCCAAAATGGTGTATTTTTCTCATCTCACTTTCACCCACAATAATTATTAGTCATAATAAATTAGCATCGTCTTCATCCTTTGGTCAGACAATCAAAAGCAAGTCTAGCAGGTTCAAAAGTGAACACCTAATTATCAAAAGTCTCAAGTCTAGGTTAGTAAGTCAACAAATTGATCAACTTGGAGTATCAGTAGCTTATCATCCAATCAAAATCTCATTATCACTTGATCACAACATGTCCTAGGAATATGACCTTCCTACGATGGATATCAACATCAAGCATCACCATAGTTTAGTCTTGGCTAGTAGTATGAAGATCATTAGATTGCTTGTTTACTTTATATATGCTTTGGATTTATCTTATTGCACTCATTCCAAGGACCTCTTGATGATGTCTAAAAAAAAAGATTTAGAGAGAAAGGAATGGGGCAACAATCATTATCTTTCTATTTGATATACTTGTTAGATATTCTTGTAAAATAACTTCATCATGCATGTTTTGTTTGGTTTGGAGGGATGGTGTTCTAGATGTCTTTTCGACCACATAAAAAGGCTTTCTTTTCTATATTTTGGTCTGAGATGTTTAGAGTATTTGAACTAAATTCTAAATAAGGTTTTGTATGTCAAGTATGAACAAGAATACTCCTATCTATTGGTCAAGTCAAATTCCATCACACTAGGTACAACACCATCCTGATTCTTCATACCTCGATGCATCGTACCTATGTGTGTTATCAAACATAAAGTAATTGGCTCTTTTAAAAATCCCAACTCTTGGTAAGAAAATCATTATCGTCGGCTCTAATAATAATGGCTTGTTGAAACTCTTTTCTTCTATTTTCTTTCCACACTAACATGGTACCATGATAGTTAATCAGATCTTCGCTAATGCATCCATCGTGCATCCACAAATCATCAGCATAAATGCATATCATATCATCTGGCATTATCATCATCTTAAGATATGAAGAATAATATAGATTTCTTATTCTAAGCATCTTAAGAAATCATTACATTTATCTCATATCATACATTATTATTTTGCATAAAGAAAAGAAAAAAATATCATTATCACTCATAATGCATCACACGAACTATCATGGGCATAGTATAATTTTTTTGCATCCATACATTTTCCCCATAAAACACATAGAAAAATACAAAAATAAATGCATTCATTATCACTGCATCACATCATACATCTCATAACATATCATTGCATATAGGGAATTAAAAGGCATCCATACATCATAAGATATCTTATAAATTGAACCATCTCATATATATATCATAAAAAATGTACAATTGTCATGGTACAAAAATCAGATCAAGTGTATACACCAAAATACATGATACAATAGGGGCAATAAAATCGGAGCCCATGAACCAAAAAATAAATGACTGCCTGTGATCACGGGCTAGCCTTGTTGGTTGTGCCCCTCCCCCTTTCGCCTCTCACCATGATCCTCAGGAGGCCTCATCCCTGTCTGCTATGAAAAATTTGGCACCTAGCCGACTGGTGGCACTGCCTACCTATAGTGACCTCTATAGTACTCGGCATCCCTAACCACCTCCCTATATGCCCGAATGGAAATTGAATGGCCCTATGATGATGAGGCTATGCTCTCTAGCTTTCATCGCCGACCAAATTTCTGATCCTTCTCCAAGCAGGCCTGGTCCCTCTTGGCAGTAACTGTCAAAACTTGCTACCGAGCATGATCTCTCTCTGCAGTCAATATTTGTACCTGTCCCTATATGTGCTGGATAAGGGCATCTCTATGGTTTTCCTTCATTGGTGGTTGTTGTTGGGGGACCTCTATTTCCCCATCCTTGGGTTGATCATCTTGAGGAGGGGTCTCGTGGACCTCTACTCGTGGCGGTGTTGGTGCCTACGGTGGTGTCTACACCCGTTGTGGTGTGCGTTGTGCCTGGTCTCTAGGTGGTGTATGATGAGTAGGTGGTCCACCTCCTCCTCTTTCTCCATCTCCATACCTATCACTATAACCCCTACCTCCTTGTCCCCTACCCCTTCCAGCTGACCTGCTTCTCATCCTCCTCTATGGGAGTGTCGCACTTGGAATTGTCAATCGAAGAGGAGGCCTAAACCAATCTTTGTATGCTTGAGTCACCCCTAAATCTGCTAACCCCTAATCATATAGCCATAGTTTGGCAACCACTTGTCTAATGGATGTGACTACCTCAGATGCTAGAATGGGATGTCCCCATGTAGTCTGCCTCGTGGTACGGGCAAAGATCACCATGTACTGATCAATAGGTCTATCATGAATGTCCCCAAACTAGCGGGCTACTTTGTTAGGGAGGTAGTGCTCTATCATTGTGTGCTCTCTCTCCTACATCCACCTGTCCTGGGGGCAAAGAATAACTATTGGACATCATCATACCATGGGCCTATGCCCAACCAGGGCCTCTAAAGAAACTCTCATCTCATCTAGAACTCATCACCAATGGGCGATGCCACCTTTGCTAGTTTGAGTGAAATGAATCTGGGCTCCACCGTACCACCAGACAACTGGACCATCTATATCCAATACCACTAGTGTAACCTATGGTCAGAGCACGAGAATCTGCTCCCATGCCCAAATGTGCAATTATGTGACACCAGTCCCGATGGCCTTGCTATCAAGGTAAGAAAACTCATGAAGATCTCAGTACAAAGAGGCTAGCATCATTGGACCCCAAGCAAAGCAGTCCCTACGGATGACCATCCACTCGGATGCCAACCCCTAGCCTAGATTGAAATATCAGCCCTTCTGATTTGGTGCCACTAGACCTGAAATGATGGCTACAACAATCAATCTGTAGGTGGGCACTATGCCCTGGTACCTCTATAAATTAATTTATCCCTCAAAAAAATGGATCTCATCAAGACCCATCACATTGTAACAAGCATCCCTCCCAACATCTGGATCATAGAACACCCTCACTCCATGAATAGGTAGTCATAGGATGCGCTAGACATCCTCGAGTGTAACGGTAGCCTCGTCGATGGGAATGTGGAAGCAAGAGGTCTTGCTATACAACCGGTCTACCAAGGTTGTCATCATCCCTAGATGGGTCCGAACAGGATGAACATATGCAACAAATCAAAGAGCGAGGGCACCGAGCTGCTCCAGACGGAACACATGCATACCCTCTAGTCTTTGCAATATAGGGCATTTTTTCTCCTTCAAGTGGTGTATCTCAAGGTCCTCCTACACAAGGGAAACCATCGCATCAAGTTTCATAAAAAATTGAGATCCCATGCCAAGTTTTCACACTTGCAACAAGAAATGTGACACTGTTGCAGTTTGAAAAGTTCCAAACTACGCCACCACAATGAAGTTTGCAAACCCTAAGGTTCTAAAGTATGCTACATAGTTCTCTTTTCACATGCGATTGATTTTGCACCTAAACCCTAATCCTAAAGTTTGTTGAGCGGTTCAATTGGCATGTGCGGCTGGGTTTGGTCAGAAACCCTAATTTCCTAAGTGGCTCACAACAATGCTCTTTGTGCATGCAGTGCTCTTTGAGGCCGCGCGACACTAATTGAGCATTTGCAGCGACGCTATATGGAACCGCTTGACCCTAACCTAAGTTTGATCCTATTTAATGCACGTAAAATGATAAAATAAAAAGTCGAGATAGGGGTACATACCACGGGTCCCGCATCAGCTGGCCATTGGTGCACTCATACCCTCTCTGATACGTGTCGAGGAATATTTTGTTGCGCCATCTCGATCAGTACTTAGAGCTCAAGAGGCAAGAATTTTCAAAGGTTAACTGTGAAAGTGATGTAAAAGTGACCCATCAAGGTCTACTTAAGCCTAAAAATTAAGGTTTTTTAGGCCAATTTGGTCATCTAGCTAGGGTTTTGGTCCCCCAATCTTGTTTTTTCCTAACCGAGGGCCATTTTGCATCATTTTTGTCATTTTTATGCATTTTTCTGGCATCCCAGGACATTTCTAACTTGTCAAGCACCTTGTCCTCTTTTTCTGTAACATCACCCAAAAATCCAAATTTTTGTCCGATCTCTCGAGAGGGCAATATACTAGCATAATCCTTCTCGCTGGGGCAACAATGGGGCATCCAAAAAATCAATATTTTTTTTAACTTTGATGATGACAATTTATTCTTTCAACCAATGCAACAAGTGTATTGCTTCAAAGAGGGGCAAAATTTAGATATAAAAAATCGACCAACACACTTGATCATAACTCCTAACATAATTTCATCCCAAATCACCTTCTCATCTTGTCATCACTTTTCATGTCTTAATGAAATAAATCATTATTTATCTGATTAAGTCATTCTTCCTTGTTCATTAAATTAATCAATTTAATTTAATTAACCCTAAGTCTCTATTTATTTAAACAATTCATCTTATTTAAATTAAATCTCTAAATTATTCTCATTAAATTGAATAAATTAAACCTTATTTAGTTTAATCTAACATTATCCCCTTTAGTTAAATAAATCAAATCATTTATTTAATTAGACCTTTCTTCTCAATCTTTTATTTAAATCAACTCATAAATCTAAGTCAAAATGGTCACATCACCCAATCTCTCATTAAATTAATTAACCTTTTATTAATTTAATTCTAATCCATGTCATTTCCTCTAGAGAATGCAACTTGCAGAATAAATCATTTATTTTGATTTATTAAATACCTATTTTCTCTCAACATGGAATAAAGAAAGAGAATATTCCTCCGAATTTGAAAATCCCTCCAAGTGGATTTTTACATCCAACAAAGCATTCCCTCCCCTCTTACATGTCCTTGTGCATTAGGCCAAGTGGCATTTAAGTCATTTTTTCTTCTCTCTTCAAAAAGTCATTTCACAAATTTGAAATCCACCTAATATCATTTATTGTGCACAATCACCAAAATGTGCTCAAGCTTCCTCCATTCACATTCTGTCAAGTGGCACTTGACCATTGGATGTTTAATGATCCCACATTGCTCAATCTTGCTCATTCTTCCAATTTTGAACTCTATAAATAAGAGACTTTTTTCCTCAATCTTCATCCACAATTTGAGAATAAAGTTATTATCTTCACATTGAGAGAAACTTCATAAATTTTCTTGAAAATTTTCCATCACCATAGCTAGGTTATTGCAAGATTTATCAAGAAATCATCTTGTTCTTCAACAACAAAGTGGATCAATCTCCATCAAATCATCAAGCTTACAAAGGAGTTGGGAAAGCGCCAATTTCTACACATAATTGACATCAATTCCCCCATGGGATTAAGTGTTTGAATTTCTTTTATAGGATTCAACTTAGTTTCTTTCTTGTTCTTCATTTAATTTCGTATTTTGAGTATTGCTAATGAATTTCAGGGGGAATCCTTGTTATTACTTGCATTTGAATCTAATTGTGTGTTTGTTTGCTATGTTTGTGCAGGTATAGGATTGGGGTTCATAGCTTTGAAACAGTATCATATTTTTTAAATCTAAAACATGTGTCACATTCTATGCTTCACATACTATAGGATTAAAAAAATAAAATTGAATTTCATGAAGTTTTGACCAAGTTAAGGTGGTTAGACATACAAGTTTTTATATTTTTTACAGGTTGTAATAAAATCATAACTAATTATTTACTAGGAAAAAATTTACAAAAAAATATGCATCATATCAAGACATGAGTCCTCTCCTTATATCTAAAATATTATTAAAAAATATTATCATTTTATTATGGTTAGGGTGGTTAGACAAACACCTATTTCTTATTTTTTCCCTAAAATTTAAGTACTACTGCATTGAAATTTCAAATTTCCACCAAATAGATTTTATTATTTTTTATATCATTTAATTTTCCACAAATCCCATTGTTACATATTTTTGAAATAATATAGATAACTTATTTAAATTTTTATATCGAGTTTCCTAAGTATGATTTTCTAAATTTTCATCGCCACTTAAGGGCCTAGTTTTTCCATGATGATCTTGCACATACCCAACCCATGGAATATTTGGACAAAAATATGTTCCTTATAAAGCTTTATCTTTCACCAAACATCAATCCAAACAACCAATATTAGTTGCATCTAACTTGTACTTCAACATCACATCAAATCATCAAGACAATTTTGTTCCAAATCAAGCTTCAAAATCTTGATCAATCAAAATCCAATCAATCCATCATTATCTTGGGATATCTTCCCCAATCTTTGTGTTGCTTAACAATATCCTTTCATTGTTGTGTATCCTCAACAATGTTAGCATCATCAATCTTGATCAGTCAAATCCAACCAATCCATCATCATCTCGGGATATCCTTCCCAATCCTCATGTTTCTTAACACTATCCTTGCATTATTGTGTATCCTCAATGATGTTATCATCATCAAACCCATCAATCTAATCAATCAACGTTAGCTTGGTTTTCAAAAAAATCCTAAAGTAAAGCATTGATGTCATCACGTATCCACATCCAAATCATTAAAATCATGTGAAAATCCAAAACATCTAAAAACATATCAAAATCTAAAATCATTCAAAAAACACAAAAAATCCAAAAACATTCATAAATCTCAAAAAATCTCAAGAACCCAAAAATATAAACAGCCTCAAAACATTTAAAAACACCAAAAACATCCAAATATTCAAAAAAACCCAAAATTGTGCACCCGTCTCATCTCGCTCTCACCCACAATAATCATCAATCATAATAAATCAATCGTCACCTTCATCCTTTGGTAAGTCAATCAGAAGCAAGCTAGTAGGTTTAAAGGTAAAAGCTCAATCGTCAAAGTCTCTATGTCTGTAAGTCAACAAGTTGGTCAACTCTTGGTATCAATAGCTTATCATCCAATCAAATCTCATCATCACCTGATCACAACATGTCCTATGATGCATCCTTCCTACAATGGACATCAACATTAGGCATCACTGTAGTTTAGTCTTGGCTAACGGTATGAAGAACATTAGCTTGTCTATGTTTTGGTCCGAGATTTTTAGAATATCTGAACTGTATTCTAAATAAGGTTTCGTATGTCAGGTGTGAACAAGTGTATTCCTATTTGATTGTCGAATCAAAGTGCATCACACTAGGTGTAACGCCATCCTAGTTCTTTATATCTTGATGCATCATACCTATGTGTGTTATCAAACATAAGGAAAGTTATGCTCTTTATCTCTCCCATCCTTGGATAAGCAATACATCATCACCATTCATCATCATATCTAATAAAGTCTCGATGACTAATAGACTTATTGGACTTTTGCATCTTCTTGGATTCAAGGGTTAATCCCTCTCATTCTTCTATCCTTTTTCATGCTAACATAGTATTATCAATGCATCCATCTCGCATTCCTAAAAAATCCGCACTCTAATCCTGCATAATCAGGTCAGATCATCATAGGACAACATCATCCATCTCATCCAACCCACTTGCATTGCACCATCATTTAAGTTGTTTAGGATAATATAGATTTGTTATTCTAAGCATCTTACAAACATCTCATTTGCATCATCATTATCATATAGATTTATTAGTCTAAGTATCCATACATCCATCTTGAACCTCTTTGTCACGAGATTGACCCTCAAATTGAAATTTTCGCTCACTCTCTCAAGGGGGCAATGTACCAACATACTTCTTCCCACTGGGGCATCTGGAAAAAAATCATAATTTTCTTTTTTAATTTTGATCTCAGCGGCATCATTCTTTGAACCAATGCAACAAGTACATTTCTTCAAAGAGGGGAAAAATTTAGGCATGTAAAATATACATGCACCTAATCTAGAATCTCTAATTTTATTTCATCCTTAATTATCCTTCTTCAAACAATTTTAATCAAATAATCTTTATCTGATTAAAATTCATCATCTTTCCTCTTTTAATTAAATAAATCTTTATTAGATAAATTAACTTTATCTAATTAAATCATATTCCTCTATGTAATTAAATAAATCAATTTTATTTAATTAATCTCCTAAATTTCCTTCATTTAATTGAATAAATTTAAATATTTGATTAAATCTCTAATGTTCTTTATCTTCTCATTTAATTTAAATAAGTCCAAATATTTAAGTTGAATGTCACAATAAACTAACCTCCATTAAAATTAATCAAATCATGATTAAAACTAATTCTAATCCACGTCACATCCTCTAGATAATCCGACTTGCACAATAAATCATTTATTTGGATTTATTAAATCTCTATTTTTGCTCACAAGGCATATTCCCAAGGAATATTCCCTCATTAACTCCATTTGTTTGACTTTCTTGTCAAAAAAATTTTTCCCCCAAATCTGTCAACCACATGCATTTAATGTTATTTTTGAAATTTCAAACTCACCTAATAAGCATTTACTTGCACAATGACCAAAATGTGCTCACCCTTCATCCTCTCACATCTTGACAAGTGGCATGTATCCATTGGTTGAGGATTAGTTCCACATTCATCCATTTTGATTCTTCTTCTCTCAATCTCATCTATAAATAAGAAGCTTTTCTTCTCATTTTGGACAGAACTTGATCTACAATCTTTGGCATTTGCATTATCATCACTTGCATTTTCGCATTCTTTCTTATCAGGGGATGGGAAAGGGCATCCTTTCCACATCATAAGGGGCACCACTGCCACTATGGGATAGGGTTTGAACGTGTCTTCATGTGCTTTCATTTCATTGTTTTGATTTCTTATTCTCTTGTTTCCATATGTAGCATGATGAAGTATCTCATAGGGATGCTCTATTTGGTTTGCTTAAGTTTACTGACAATGCTAATGCTTGTTTTTTTTTCAGTAAATGCAAAAAAGGCTTCCACAAGCATCATCTTCTCCAATGATTTCAACTTCATAAGGACATGCATTAGGAGTTGAGTGACCATGATTAGGTTCAATTGCATTACGATCGTTTCCAAAAACATATTTTGAAACATCAACCAAAGAGAACAAGGACTTCTATACATTGCTAAAAAAATTATCAATTTTCAGATTTTTAGATCTAAACAATGCAATTTGTTGATTACACAATGCAATAAACTAAAAATGAAATGTTGTAAATGCAATTTTGAATTTTGACAATGCACTCAATGAAGCAAATTAAGCTATATTTAATGAATTTAATGAAACAAGAAATCAGAAATCTGAAGTAGAAATGTAACAACAACAAACAAAATCATAAAATAGAGATTTTAGATTCTAGAAAATTCAGGCCAATACCTAATCAGGGACTCATTTTCCACTTGGGGCGAATGGGTCCTATACTAGTATTTTTGAAATTCTTTTGACTGATTTTTAAGTGTTTTTTAGTGAGTTTCAGATGCCAAAAAATGCAGTTCAAATCTGATTAAGGACTCATTCTCCACTTGGGGTGGATGAGTCCTAGATTAGGGCTTTTTAATTGTTTTTGATTGACTTTTAAGCCTTTTTCAATGAGTTTCAGTTTCTGGTTTGTAACAGTAATTTTCAATTTAAAATTTCTGGAAATGTATTATGAAATGCAAGTTGAAAAGGTAATGAAATGATGAATGCAAAGACCTAGTTTGAAATGTAATTTTTTAAAATTTTCAAATGAAAATTTATGTGATCTAAATGATATGCAAAATGACTTATTTATTTTTGTATTTTTTAGATTTAAAGAATTTAAAATAATGCAATTCTAAACCCTAGGCAAGATGCAAGGTTGAATGCAAAGTAGGAAACCCTAAATGAGATCTAATTCAATGCAAGTGAATGCAAGATCTAACCTAGGATGAGAAGAAATAATCCAATATTAGAAAACTACAATGTTCCATAAGTTGGGTTCACCATTATGTTTAAGGAGAAAATTTAGGTTTTATAAAAATGAATTTATCAAGATTATGAACCACTAAATTTTCTCATAAAACATACAATTATGTATGTGATTTGATGCAAATAACATTTTTTTAGCCTCTCAAAAATTCCCTCATTGTTTCTCATAAAACATACAATTATGTATGTGATTTGATGCAAATAACAATGAGGGAAGTTTTGAGAGGCTAAAAAATTGTGTACCTTGTTGCAAGAGTATTGTTTTTAGGTCACTAAGGACTTATTTTCCGCAAGTGGCGAATGGGTCCCTATTAGGGTTTCTAAAAGCTGAATTCTAGGTTTTTTTCTTCAAGGTCTACACTCTTAGCTCCTGAAAATATGAAATAAATTTTGTAGCTTAGTTTTCATGTTCTTACAATATGGATGACAACTTTTTAGCTTTGACAATTTTTCTACAATCTTGTTCTCCACTTGATCTTCAACCTAGAAACTTGGAAACACACTTCCAAGAGGAGAAAAACTTGTTGATTGTTAGAGGATAGGGGTTTTCCTTGGTCAAACCCCATTTAGGTAATTAAAACTTGTGATGAAATAATGGAACATGAACATGAAACATGAAACATCAACAATGATGATACCATAGATGAAGTCTTGGAATGTAAATCTGCAAACTAACATGAAGTGTCCTAGAATAATGTAGATCTTGATCATGAGTTGGATGTGAAACAATGATTTCAAATGTATCTTCAATAATACCTCAACACACTATCTAAAAAATATGCTTAATCCATTATACCTTTGACATGATGAAATGATCTTGAGTTGTGACATTATGTGAATGGGTCCTAGCACAATTTTCTAGGACCAAACTGTGGGGAGATGAAATAACATGAAAAACCCACCTCAAATATGATAAATAAAGGGTGTCCTAGCTTAGGAGGACCCATTAGCCCAGAGTGGAAAATGGGCCCTAGAACATTTTTCTTGGACTCCAACTTTGCCAAATTAAATTTTATGAAATATTATTAATGAGTGTCAGGATAGATCCTTAAAAAATAAAATAATTGAGGCTTGGATTTGAATTAAAGGATCCAATTAACCTCAATTAATTAATGAAGCCCTAGATTAGTGTCAAAGTGTAAGAAAACACTTTACAACACCCTAAATAAGGCACAATTAAGTCTATTTTATTAAAAAGGGCCCTAGACTCAATGTGAATATGTAAAACACATTACAACACTAAATAAAGGAAACATTGGGTAAATTTATTATTAATTATTCCCAAATGGAGGAAAAAGGGAAATTTTTCTATTAATACACTCATATAAATCTAGTGTGGATAATTTATTATCAAAGGTATGATTGCAAGAAAATTCTATAGTGTTGAATGATGTTATAAGGGAAATTTCCTTGGTTTTGTAGAGCCTAAAGTGAAAAGGAGAAAACTATAAAATATGGCTCTTATTCGTTGGCCACTCAACTAGGGTTTCTAAACATAAGAATTAGATAATCTTTAGGAAAACCTAGACAATCAATTGGAAAAATGAACACTATGTCCTTCAAGCTTCATGATGTACATAGTTGGATTTCTAAGTATTTAACTCCACTAGTTGATGTTAAGATAGATATTTACCCTTCTAGAGTTTTTTTGTGTTTTTTTATCCTTATGAGGATTAAAAACCCATGTTTGATGGTGGTGTTTGGATGTGGCATATATGTCCTATTTTTATGTAACCTTGGTTTCGAATTTGAAAAGTCTATTGATATTGTGCATGTTTGAATGAGATTACCTTATCTCCCCTTGCATTTTTGGTGTGCTTCTACCTATGAGACCATTGGTAATTCTCTTGCTCATTTCATGATGGTGAAAATTTCTTAAAAAAAATTCCCACGCTTATTTTTCTCATTTATTGGTGGAAGTTGATTTATCAAAATATTTACCTAGTGAGGTTGTGTTACAAGTTAATGACCAGTCTTGGTATCAGATTGTTGATAACAAAGGAATTCCTTTTCATTACAATATTTTTTTCTATTTCAAACTTGGCCTTAGCCTATTTCAATGGCTCTCATAAGATGTCTTCATCAACTTGGTCAAAGAATAAACTTCATGACTATTTGATGGTGTACCCCAAAGATTTAATTGCTGATTTTGAATCATTGAGCTACCCTCATCTATTCCTTCAACTCATCTCCCTAGAATTGGCACATCTCCTCTTATTCAATTGACTAACAGCATTGATGCTCAATATTTTATCTTACCTTCACTTTTTGAAGTTATTTTTAATATTGTCTCGTCTTCTCCTCTTAGTTTCTTCAATGTTGTTATGCATTTAGTTAGGCCTTAGAATGGTGTGTCTCTCCTCTTTATTCCTAATGATATATTAATGAATGATCACTCTTCCTGGATAGTTGTACAAAGGAGGAAGGAAATTCTTTCTAAGTTGGATTCTCTTTCCAATCCCAAGTCTTTGGATACCAAGTTTCTTAGGTTTGGATTAGTTTAATGTTTATTCTTTGGTAGTTTGTTTCTTTTTCTTTGTGTTTATATTGTTATGATATAGTTACAAAGTTGGGCCTTATCAAAACCCCACTTATCTTAATAAAAAACTACTTTTTTCCAGCCCGATTCAGAATATTTCTATAAATGCACAAGGAGAGCATGGATTTCCATTTGATTACTAGTACATAATCTCATAGCATAAGAGATAATGAAATGAACCAAACCAAATATTCTATCTCATCCTAGTAGAAAAATTATTACCATTAGAACAATTAGTGTTTATTTTAGAAACACCCAAAAGAGGAGGAGACACATTATGAATCCTATCAACTAATGAGAATATTCGACCTAAAAGATAGAAGGAACTAAACCAACCATATGACCCAAACCTATAGTATTTTGGTAATAGTCTAAAACCTTGTAGAAAACATATTGAATGAGACCCTAATACCCCTAGAAGATTTAATAGTTCCTCTCTAAAAAAATTCCAAAGAATAAAGAAAGGAGAAGTATCAAAAAAATGATAAAAAAAGATGGAAAAGTAGGAGAATGCCTCAAATTAACCTAGAAAATAGAAAAAGAGATAGCATATATAACTAGTTTCTTCTAACAGTGAAACCACTACCTCTAAAGACCCTTAAAATAGGGGCACTGAAAGAAAAAAGGCAACCCACATCCTCATTAACCCGAGACAGAGCATATTTATAAGGGCCTTAAAATTTCCTCTTTTTGATTTTGGCACAAGTAAGAAATTAATTTTAATGAAGAATTCAAACAACAAAATTACACTTGAGTCAAAAAATTGTATTCCACATCTTCTTCGACCAAGGGAATTCCTTTAAGCCATTCTTTTATTCTTCTAAAAATTGATATGCACTAGAAATATAATAAAATCCTTTAAGATCATAGTCACAAGCTAGATAATCACCCCTATAAAAGTACACCAAGGTTTATATAAAAGGATAGAAAGTGTACAACATGAGACTCATTATCTCCTTCCATAGGCCAAGAATTCATATGTTTTTCAGTGAAAAATATAGGAATTGTACAATAGACGATAATCCTTAAAATCAAAAACCTTAAACTAACTAGCATTTAAAAATATAATACTCCATGGTGTAGAAGAGGGAAGGATTGTAACATTATCATTGATCATTTTTTAAAATACTTTTGTGGCATGATCATCATACTAGCATTGATATTGTAAAAGATATTAATATAATGTAATAATTTTGTTGACTTATAATATCATAGAAAGGATGAATATATTTATTATTTATTTATAGATTTTAATTGCATATAAGATTTTATAGATGAAATCAGAATTGGGAATACATAGATATTGGTTATTTAGAAATGTTTATTGGTTTTATGTGTTGGTTTCTTTTTTATATCATATTTCTTATGATTCTACATAAATAGATTGAGACAATAATGTATATCAAAAATATATGACTAATAGCAAAAAAATTATGTTTTTTTGGTAAAAAGCCAAAGGCCTAAACATTTTGTATTAATCCCAAAAATAATAATGTAAATGTTCTTTGTCCTCAAAAAATTAATTAAAAATAATAATGTAAATGTCCTTTGTCCTCAATCTAAAGACCTTGACTAGTTTAAACAAAGATAATTAATTTACTTGAAGCTTTCTTTTGGTATAATAAATGTGAAAAAAAAAAAATCTATATGCATGTTTAAAGTTGTTAATTCATCATTGCAATTGATGAGCTTGTTTGTATGTATGCAGTTTGATAATTGTGTGAGTTTGACATGAGATATAAATAATTGTACACAAATCTTTGTCATAGAGGAATGATATGGGCTCTAATTATACACATGTTGGAATGGTATAGATATTTATATATGCTATTTATGTGTTTGAATGCTTTGATCAGTCTGTATATAAGAGTGTTTGTATTATAGATATGTTACATGAGTGAATTGTGATAATAAATGAGTATTAAATGTTCAACAAGTGATTATACACCTAATTAAAAAATAAATAAATTGTCAAAAAAATGTACTTCAATTGATTTAGCACAGTTGGTGATGATGATGGTAAGTGATTAAAAACTATCCACCAAAGTTCACTATATAAAAATAGAAATGCTGATATGTCTATAATCTGATTGTTTCCATCAAAACTATATAAAAGTATAAATTTATGCTTTCTTTATAATTTTAAATTTAATTCATAAATTATAAACAATATTGATAAACTATAACCAACATTGAGCTGTCTGTAGATTATCAACTTCAAATCTTTTTATTGGCAAAAACACTAATTTAAAAATCTTTCTGTCAATATTTGATAATGACAGAATCTCCTGAATAGAGAAACACGAAATCAAAAATTATTTGGTCAAAGCACAGAAATCATAAACGTTGAAATACATGCAATGTCACGTTACGTTTCAGTAACAGTCATAGAGCGTAATATTCACTCGCAGGCGGAAGTAAACGTCTCCCTCAAAGGAATCAGTAGAAAGGGTTGCAATTCCTCTCGCCATTAAGAAATCACCAGTCCCTCCAACCACAGATATATCTCTCTGCTTAAGCGCTGGATCTGCTCCAGCGAATGTGATGGTGCCTTTATAATCTTTGCTATTCAACACAAATGTGAAGCCTAGCCATGCGCTGAAGAAATTCTTCATGTCATACAGATAAAATCCCTGGGCTCTTCCCACAGGTGGAGAGTAAAGATTATTGTCTACCGTAATTGGGTCGTTAAACACAGCCAAATCTCCAAAATGATTATGTTCAGTCAAAATAGTGAGATTAGCGCCTTGAGGTGCTGCTATTAGTGCAGACGTTGCATTCCCAGCATTTTTACCATTGTAGATGATATCATGAAAATACAACACCAAATTCTTACAGGGCTCTGGAGGCATTTTATTCCATCCCTGGCAATCTGCAGTTCTCAGCAAAGTGGAACACATTAGAAACAACACAGAACATAAATACAGAACTCTACCAGTCTTAATCGCCATTGCACACTGGTACTTCTCCACAGATGGAAAACAAGACTATCTCTATTCATTTCAGCTTCCATTTGTACTCTATTTATATTGTGTTAAGATCCAAAGTAGCCACGACTTGGGTTGTTTGAATAATTTGTTCGCCGGTTGACATGTGTGGGGCCATCTAATCTACCATATTCCCTTGTTGTAGTACATTGCGTGGTGTTCAAGTGCATATGCTCAGCTTACGAATTTCAACCAGGCCATGGTTCGTGAGGGTGGCATCTTTACAAGTAGTTTTATTTCTTTTCTATATTTGAGATAACCTAATGTTTCATGTGTTAAAAGTAGCAAAATATTCAATTTAATTGATGGCTACTGAGATTGTAGTCAAGGTTTTAGAATCATATAAAGATGATAATGACCGGGCAGCGGCTTGTGGGTGGGAGGCGTGTATGGCTATCAATCTGTTTAAGAGACAGATTTTGATTCCAGTAGAAGTCAGTTTGTTCAACCCAAATATTACTGCACCATAAATATTCATGGATTTAAATTATCTTTAAAAATCAGAGGTATCAGTGTGACCAACTTTGGTCAATGAGAAGTTGGCATATCGAGAGCATATCGAGAGCTAAGAAAATAAGTTTCTATTAAATGTTAAAGTTGGAAATAAAAAAATTGAGGGATTATATAGTTAGTATTTATACAAAATATTATATAAAGTTTAACCATAATTAATTTTAGTAATGAATCTATAGAATTTTAATCAATTTTTACTTGAACCATCAACAAGGGCATCCCCAAAAATGTCTATATCTTATCTTTCAACATTCTCTAAGTTATTGACTTGGTATCCTTACACAAATTTGTAAAGTGAGTAATAATCTTTATGATAAGAAATATCTCAAATAGACAACCAAATTTTTAGATGAAGAAAAAATAAAATGTGATGACAAACTGAAAGAAGATATCTAGGGATTTGAAAAAATGAGTGAAATCATGCAAAAAACAGTTCATAGAAAACTAAAAGTGAACATCTAATGTTTTGAAAATGTGAGATCCACTCAGACAAATAAAATCAACATGTATGTACGATTAAATTGATAGGTGCATGAGCAATATCATAGTTATGGAAGTTCCATACATGAAAAAACAAAGTTTCTAGATATTCTAGAATATTTGTCTAACCATTAATTAGTTTTTTACGTCTTAATAAATCATCCTCAATCATTTGTTTAGACATATCTATATCAAATTTATAGCTTGTTATTATTATGTAATTTTATTGCAGAAAAAATACTTCCTACAAGAAACAGATGTGAACAACATAGAAGAAAATATTTTTGAAATGAATAACTATTCTTGAAATTGTAAGGTACAACAAAATCAATATCCAAATAACCTGCACAATAACTAAAAATCCTTGTAAACAAAATAACACTTTGATAAAATAAAAAAACAATTAAATAAAATAATTCATAAATAAATAAATCAAACCTAATATTTATATTATTTTTTTCTAAATATAGATATTTGAAATATGTATAATAACCTAATCAAATTTTATATTATATATATATATATATATATATAACACATTTCTCTTAAGTACATGAAAGATTATTATTTTTAATTATATTAAAACCAACGAAGTGTCAATGTCATTATATAATTTATTTTTATCGACTACCATAAATCAAAGTTGTCCTAAGATGTCATGCTAGATCTCACCAAGAAAGCTTTTAGGTGCGAAGGAGAAAGAAGGAAACGACAAAACGAAAGTGCCAGCGAAGTGAAGGAATCAATCAATGCATTATGTAAGACTTAGGAACCTGTTTGTAGCATTTATTCTGCACTCCAGTATAAGTGAGCAACAATAATAATGAACAGTTATGGGCAGTTTCAAAACAAGAGTGGGTAATTTTACAGGTTATAGTACAAAATTTTAATGAAAAGTTTTGGATATATATATAATGTTTATTAGGTCTGTTTTTATATGAACATTATCAGCTGGTTTTAATGATCACAGTTGTGAATGTGGTAGAATGATGGATGATCATTGAAAAAGAAAGAAAAAGAATATTAAAAAATAAAACATTTTATACAAAGAAAGAAAGCAAAGAATCAAATATTCTATAAAAAATAAAGAAAGAAAGCAAAAAGTTAGATATTGTTTCTAATTTTCCACTAATATTCAAAATGAATAAATTATATTATTATTATTATTATATATAATATTTTATTTAATATAAGTTGTTATAATGTATATTTTTTATTGTTTTTCAATATATATTGTAATATTTTTTATTTATTTTAGATTATAATATATATATATATATATATATTAGAATATTCTTAATTTAATATTATGAAACAAAATTACATTTTATATATTTAAATATTTTTAGTATAATATTATAATATTTAAATATTATATATTTAATATTTATATAAACTATAAGTTATTGAATATAAATATCATATAACTTTTTAGATATATTATTAATTAAAAATATGAAATATATTATGAATTTAATATTTATCTTTTAATTAATAATTTCTATTATTTTTATAAATATTTTTTATTATTATTATTTTTTAATATTTATTATTTATTGTAGATTATAATTTTATTTATTTTTAAATATTTTTTAATTTAATATTATGAAATAAAATTACGTTTTAAATATTTAACTATTTTTAACATAATATTATAATATTTAGATATAATATATTCAATATTTACATACACTATACATTATTAAATATACATATAATCTAACGTTTTACATATATTACTAATAAAGTATATTATAAGTTTAATATTTATTTTTAAAATATATATTATATTTATTGAAAAAATA
Source organism: Sequoiadendron giganteum (assembly GCA_007115665.2). Classification (NCBI taxonomy): domain Eukaryota; kingdom Viridiplantae; phylum Streptophyta; class Pinopsida; order Cupressales; family Cupressaceae; genus Sequoiadendron; species Sequoiadendron giganteum. The sequence goes on from CM021105.1 coordinate 84,427,120, forward strand.
TTTAGTTTATATTTATTATTATATGTTATATGAAATATGATGCATATTATGAAGTATAAATATTATATACATACACTCTCTTTTCCTCCCATCCTATCTCTATTTCTCTACCTCTACCCCCTCTCTACTACTTATCTCTATCACTTCCTATATCTCTCCTCTTGCCCCCTCTATATATTCCTCTCTCTACTTCTCTCTATATCACTTCCTATATCTTTATCTTTCTATATCTTCATCTCCCCCTCTCATCATCTCCCTCTTTCTATCTTTATTTCTCCCTCTCCCTTTCTCTCTCCTTCTATTGCTCCCTCTCTATATGTTTAACTATGTTTCTCGCACCACTTCTATATTTCCCAAGTTATATCTATCTCTATCCCTCTCTCCCTCTCTCCTTATCACTCCCTCTTTTTATTTCTTTCTACTTCTCTCTCTTCTCTCTATTTCTCCCCCCTCTCCCTCCCTTTATATCTATTTATAAATGTATATCTCCCTCTATATCTCTCCATATCTCTCACTCATATATGCACACTCCCTCTTTCTCCTTCCCTACCTCTACCTCTATATCTCTATCTTTTCACCTATCTATACTTCTCTCTATTACTTATCTCTATTACCTCTTTTATCTCTCACTCTTTCCCACTCTATATCTATCTCCATATCTCCCCATCCCCCTCTCTATCTATATCTCATTATGTCTACCTCTCTCTCTCTCTCTCTCTCTCTCTCTCTCTCTCTCTCTCTCTCTCTCTCTCTCTTTCTCTTTCTATCTATATATCTACATCTATCTCGCTACCTCTTTCCCTATGCATCTATATCATTTCACTCTCTCCCCCTTCTCTCTCTATTTTATTCACTTTATAACTTAGAAAAATCAAAATTAAGATTATTAAAGATAATAAATAAACTTGAAATTCCTAATCTAATGATAAAGAACAAATAAGTGCATGAAAGTAAGAAATAAAGAATAATTTCACCATAGTCTTCATGCCTCCATCAAATGACCTCCATCATCCTTCTCCCATTTTCTTTGAAGCTCCAAGTTCCCTCAATATTGAAGATGCAACTAAAGCCTATGACTAGTGACTAGCAAAATATCAAAGATTAACTATTTTCTCAACAACACGATAGCTTATGAATTCAATATTTTCTAAGATGATCTCTGGTGATAAATGACAATGGTATTTATAGAGAGACAAATGGAAAATAGACGGTCGAGATTGAAAAGACATTAATTTGATCAATGGTCGAAATTAGATGAGAAAAGATTAGATAAGATAAAAAGTGAAAAAGCAAGAGGAAACTAATTGATTTTTTGACAAAATCAATTAGTTAGAAGAAGAAAGTAAAAAATTAAACAATATCAGCATTATTTAATTATAGAAGAAAAACAAACTAATTTTTTGAATTAAATAGTAATTTAATTCAAAATAAGTGAGAGGGAAAGTCCATTTGGAAAATCATTTAAATAATATTATTTATTTAACTATGCATAAAGCAAGATAAGTCAATAATTAAACAATTAGAATTATTTAATTATAGTAGACAAAGTGGTGATAGTTAAATAAATTAGATTTATTTAATTATAAGGGACATGAACCTTAGTGACGTAATTAAATAATTAAAATTACTTAATTCATAGGAGGGTGATGACATTAGAAAATAAATTTTAGGTGTCTACATTTGTCCCTCTTTGATGTAGTGCAATTTTTTCATGTGATGTCAAATAAAAAGATATTCCCCAGTATAAGGAAGAATGACGAGGAGGTAGATGGTATGCCCCCTCGAGAGGATAGGATGGTTCAAAGAACATGAGTGTGCTCTTTAAATAGATGAGAAGATTAGAAGATGAAGGAAAAAAGGATAAAGAAATATAGATAAAGATATAGAGTGAAAAAGATGAATGTTAGCACATAAAAGATGGATGTTAGAATAGAAGACCTAGATGTTTTTGAAAAAGTAAGCAACATTTATAGGGTACTATACCCTACACAATGAGCTTCAGGGGAAAAAAAGACCAGGTCCAAAAAACTAACTGAAAGTTAAAAAGGACAGGAACAACACAGTAACAACACAAAGACCACAGACATGTAGCATAGACACAAAACACAGGCCTAGGAATCAACTAACTGGCATTGTCCCAGTTTTTGAACATGAGGTCCACAGCATTATCCCCGGCCAAATCTTGATTCTCCTGGGAATTATTGCCGTCCAACTCCTCTTTGATTATCGTGGATAGGGTGCTAGTCATGGAATGACCCAACTTCATCGTGAATCAGGTCAGGCCTTTGAATCTTTTGTCAAGCATGTCCATCTTCTTTTTCAGTGCATAGAGCTCCTCACCATCATTTGTGGTCCTTAGGACCTTTCCATGCTCAGCAGTCAAAGGGTGCAAAGACTGAGAGGCCAAAGTCTCTTTCAGGACCTTGTTGTTGTTTGATGTAGAAGACCTAGATGTTGAGATAGTGCTAGTTGAGATAATTTGCAAATATATATTTTGCTATGCAAGAATTGTGCATTTAATCATCATTGGGTAGTAAAATATGACAAATGGACAAAAAACACCATGGTATGACATAGACCAAGGTGTGCAAGGTCATCCATCTATAAAAAAAATAGTCACAGACAAAGAATGTCCTAACTCATACTAAGGGTTAAATGTTTCCCTAGTCTTTTTGTCAAGACAAACCACATACAACAATCAAATAAAAGAAAATTCACGAGACATCCTGACTCCTTTAAATCCTTTGTGGGACATCCTCAAGTTAGCTAGTAACATGACCAAATAAAATTTAAAAGATAAGACAAAATAGACCAACAAGATTAATAGCCATCCAGATTATTTGCCAATACATTTTTTTCAATGCATTAAGGGATGAAGTGAGCGACAGGTTGACTATTTTGACAAGGCCTAGTTTCAGGAAAAGAAACATGTCGTATAAAATGTCAAGTCTGGTTTTGATCATCTAACTACATGTAAAAGGTAAATGAAAAAGTGTAATAATGATAAGGTTTGGTTTCAGGAAGGACACATCCTATATAAGACCATTGGTTTTGATCGATTTGACTCATTTGATTGATGTGACAAATGACTTATTTAACTTGGAAACTTGTTGGCTTCCTTGTATTGTTGATTTAGGATTTGTTTTTGAAGTTCAGATGATGATGTCACGACTGATTTGATAATGTCCAATTTATTTTGACTAACTCGACAAAACCTAAAAGACTGACCTAAGGGCCTCAGGGGCTCATTGACAGATGGCCTTGCCTACGTAGAAACGCATAGAGACCTCATAGTTCGACATGACTATTGACTTTGTTTCAATGACAAAGGACCGAATCATGATTTTATTTGACAACACCTAAAGGAATGACCTAATGCCTCATTGACAGATTGCCTTTCCTACGTCCAGTCACCATGGCAATGTAGTTCGACAATGACATAGACTGACATGACTAACTTTGACTCTATTTTTGGGATTTTGTGAAAGTTATCTAGATGTTTTTGGGTTTTTTGCATGTTTTGATGTTTTTTTGGATTTTGAAGTTTTATAATGTTTTTGGATTTTGTCATTTTTATGATTTATTTTTGTCTTTTTGTGAATATTTGATATTTTTGTCTTTTTTTGAATGTTTTGGGGAAGCTTTTTTTATGTTATGGATGATACACTACAAGGACCATGACAAATGCATGTGAATGATGCCTATGCACAAGAATCCAAAGAAAACCATGATCTTGCTCCTACTAAAGCTTAAAACCAATCAATAAGTGAAGATGATGACAAAATTGTTTGACGTGGGAAGGACACATCCCAAAACAATGTGAGGATTACAATAATGTGACATCAGGATCAAGGTTTGCAGCAAGGTGAGAAACAAAGCCAAGAAATGTTTTGGATGATGCAATGGGATACCTAGCAAGATTGTATGGATTAGGCTGGTTGCATTTGGAATGATGTGTTTAGGACTAGATGGGATGATGCAGGATCCTTATACCATCGACAAGGGAAAACCAAGAAAGGTGATAGGTATGAAAAGATGATGGGTGGTTTTGGTAAAAGACAAGAGATGTGAGGATTATGGGCTGGAAGAATTAATAATTAGTCTCCAAGGATAATGTTGCATAGGGATGATTTTTTTCTTCGAGGTATGGGTGTGGATAATTCTATGAAGGAAATGACATGATACTTCATGGATAGTGTATGATCAAAGGATAGCCATGTCAAGATTTTTCCCAAAGCATGATTTCTATTTGTACCCTAGTTCTTATCAAGATCAAAGTAGGTAGAAAAATGGATGGAAATAATATGGGTTAAATGGAAAGATGGAAATTTCATGAGGAAGGCATGGGAGATGAGACAACTTTCCCCCAAGTGTAATTGTCCACATAGAAATTGATTTTGTGCATGATTCTCGTAATTGTCCACATAGATAATTGATTCTACGTATTATAAATACCTTCTCCAAGTGTGTACAATTATTGTCCTCCTTCTTGGAGTAGACTATCAAGTCATCCTGATAGATAGCCATGAACAAATCTATAAAATTAAAAAAGGCTACATCCATAGCCCTCTGGAAAGTGGCACTTGCATTTGTTAAGCCAAATGGAATCCTTACGTATACATAAGTGCCCCATGGAGTAGTGAATGCAGTCTTGTACTACTCAGACTCCTTTACTTTCACTTGGTTATAACAAAAAAATCCATCCATCATCGATAATAGATCACAACCAGTTACCTTTTGCAACATGGTTTCCATATTCGGTAGAGGATAGTTGTCCTTTAATGATGATATGTTTAGATTTCAAAAACCCACACATAACCTTATATCACCATTCTTTTTTCTAACTGGCACCAAATTGGACACCCATGAAGAATGTCTAATAGTTTTTATGATACCAGCATCTCTTAGCTTCGTCAATACTTCCTACACCTTAGGAGCTAAGGTAGGATTTATTGGTCTTTGCTTTTTCCTAAAAGGCTTAGCATCTTCTTTCAGAGGAATCTCATGCTGAAATAATTCCTCTCTATATGCTTTCAGGTAATTGTATGACCAAGCAAAGACATGTCTATATTTTCTTAGTAAGGTAACCAACATCTCCTTAACCTTAGGTTTCATTTTCTTTCCTACATATACTTTTTTAGGGGCATTTTTAGTCCCCAAATTCACATCTTCTAGATCCCCTAGATGGGCAACAATTATTTTAACCTTGCTCTTATCTTGGCTATCAAAGACCCTTTCTAGTGCTACAAGACCCTTGGGGATTTTGTTTGTCTTCAATTGGATTATCTCTTTACCAAAAATTATATCTTTACCATCTATTTTTTTTGCAAACACCCCAAAATCAATCTCTTGTCCTTCATATTCCTCTACACATCTCAAAAAATTTAGAATATCTTCATTGTCATTGAAGATGTGCCAATTGTGCACATTGTTAGGAATTGACGCCCTTGCTTGTATCTCGACCTTAGAGATACTTGAAAAATTTATATCATCTGGTCTTAAGGAAATATTGGAAAGTAAATCTGCCACTCTTCTCTATCCTCTCTCCATCCATTCAATTCCAAAAGCATCAAACTGCTCTATGCAATCTTAGACAACATTTATGTACTGCTTCAATATATTATTTTTGCAAGCATACCTGACTCTTAATTGGGATATCACTAACTTAGAATCACCAATTACCATCAAATTTTTTATCCCATTTTTCTGATCTAGTCTTAATCCAAGTAACAATGCTTCATACTCTCCAACATTATTTGTGTAGACAAAAGATAAGGTGAAAGAAAATTTGTATGTGTTTCCACTAGGTGACACGAGCAATATTCCTGCACTAGATCCTTCCTTGGAACTCACACCATCAAAATACATTTTCCATAATCCATCCTTGTGAAATAACTTTGTTACTTCATTATCTATCGGTGCAGGGCACCTATCAATTTCTCTTGGCTCTTCTTCCACCTTGAAGTCACTGATATCAGTATCTACAAAAAGAATTGTATCATCTTTAGAAGCATTATCCAACATATGTGGAACCTTTGGTACTCCTGCCACTTGCACATCCTTACCATCAATAGGAAAGGTGGCATAGGAAATTTCACACTACATACTATCTCCCATTGAAGCACTCCATTTTCTAGATAGTAACATTCCATAATTAGGTGGGATATCTACTATCACCACACTCATCTTAAACTCTTTCTCTGAATATGCTTCCAATCTATAAGGAAGCTCATTAATTACACTAATAACAGGGAATTATATTCAATCCATAGCATAACACTTACCATGAGTGTTGTGAACTTTCAGTCCCAATGCCTCCATGATCTTGGCTAGAATAATATTGTTGGATGCTCCAAAATCAATAATACAATTTTTTAGAAAATTTCCCTCAACAATTAGTGTGAGGAAGAAAGGGTCTATCTTCCCAAGAAAAAGTTTTTACTGAGTTTCCTAGAAAAATATGAGGGATCTTGGTAATCACACCCTCTACTTCCTTATCTTTCTTTTCATTTTCACTCACTTTGGGTGGAGTGGGGACCATTAATTCAACATAGGCTATAATAGCACCATTGCTAAGGGCTACTTCCGTTTTTTTGTGTTCATGAATCCTCATGATCTCTAGGAAAGGACCCAAAAATTTTACTTGACTAAGTAATTGGAACATATCAACTGGAGTGTACTTAGGTAACTCATTCGAGAGCATACCTTGTTCTATGCTACTTTCCTTTTGCTGATTTTTGGTTTTCTTGGTTTTAGACTTGACATCTTTTCTTACAGCTTTATGATTATGCCTCGATGTCTATCTTCATAGCAGGGTTCTTGAGATCTCCCTCTATTTTTAGTTTATCAGGCTTTCTAGCCCAAATATTATCTCCCCTTCCCTCCTTAGCTTTGACTATTGGTGATTTACTGTTAGAATTTCTCTTTTCCCTTGATATTTTACTCCCTAATGAAAAGACCAACAAGATTACCTTGTTCACCATCAACTATTTAATTTCTTAGGTGATATGCGCTTTTGGCTTGAGCAACCAAAGCCACTATATATCTTGTAATCTCTTCGTCTAAAGGTCTTCCCAAGGACACATCTATTAGAAACCAAGATCATACATGCAAACCAAAATACCTTCCATGAAAGAGAAAAACAATAAAAAAGCAGAGCTTTGCATGAAGATGTGCAAATTGATATTATTCAGAATTAAGAAATTACATGAGATGAATTGCTTTATAAAATAAATGTATGCAACCCTAATGTTGACCTAAAACAACTCAACTAAATAAAGCTTACTTATTAATTAAGTAAACTAATTATTACCTAAGAAAAACCTAAGTAAACTTAATAAAGTGTAATTAAATAATTAATTACACCAACACCCTCCATTAAGTGCACCTTAGGGAGACTAAGATGAATACAAGAAAGCATGAATGGGTCCCTACAACAAGGCCTGACTAGGTACCCATGTACAAATGCAATGAAAGAGTGAGATAAAGAGGAGAAAACCTACTGGGACAAATCCCCCCCTCAATGAGATGGCATGCTCCAAAGAAGCACTGGAAGAACACTGTGGAGTAAGACTAGAACCGGAATACGACAAGCAAGGAAATATACTTTTTTTTACAAGAAACCATATCGAAATCATAATAATGTAACAACATACCCGATGTCATGGAACACTCGAAAAATACAAACATGAAAATCCTAGAATATATCTCGATGCCAATGCCAAACTCGATGTCGATGTCGATGCCAAACTGAGACTAAAACTCTTCCATGGGAACAAGTATCATAAAGACTCTGGAACATTAACCACAAATTTAGTGGCCCTCAAACTGAGATGTATCCAATGCAGATCATTAACCATAGGCTCTCAATCTGAAGTGAGAACCAATATGAATCTGATATGTGTCAAGCTAAGACAAAATGTGGCCAAAATAAAATAAGAAACTAGATACAACCCATGCAAGTTGTCATCAAAAAATAAGTTGAAGATCAAAGTGCATGCATACTCTAATCAGATTATTATGCAAGAAACCCCCCTGATGGAACTTTATATCAGTTCATTTATTACAATACCTCAATGATTGTAAAAGGAGATAATGATAAACATGCATAAATAGAAAATAATAAAAAAGACCTCAGATCTATGTAGAGGACTGAACCAGCTTTCCAATGCTGCAAGAATGGCGAAAAAAGGATCATCGAGTCAAAAGATATGCCCTCAAGAGTGAAAACAATAACATATGAGTTCAAGGACCTGCAAAATAAACCAGAGTATAATTAGAAAAAAATACCTACACCAACAGAACAGGATCGGAACAAGCTTTCCAACAATATCTCGTTTGTGAAAAACTGACTCGATATGTAAAATTTATGCTTGATTTGGCCAATAAGGCCTACAAGCAGCCTAGGGGGCAAAAAGCAATTCGGCCCCTGGTCCTGTGCATGACTAGGGGTTGGTTGGCAAGGGGCTAGGGTGAAGCCCGTGGTCATCCATATGACCACTGCAGGTGTTGGGAGGGTGGTCGGGGGCTGGTCGCATAGCGCTCGGTCCCCCATAGGACCGACGACCGTAGAGATGAAGCCCTCAAGCACTGGTGGAGCACCCCCAATCCTCCATAAGACTTGGGCGGAGCTGCAGAGGGGCCCGTAGGGGCTGATTGGTTAGTGGTGCAGGGTGAGGGAGCCACCGGTGGTAGCGGTAGATCAGTGGCCACCCAGTGGTGGAGCCATTTAGAACTAGAGGCAATGTCGCGAAACCCAAAAAAAAAAAAAAATTAATTTTTTCCGATTTTTGTGCCTCGTAATGTGTGCTAGGGAGGCCGTATGGACTCCCTGGCAATTTTTTTTTGCCTTCCGGATCAACTGCTCCAAAATCGACAAAACAAAGGTTGTTCTTAGGGTTTTTGGCTGTCCTAAACGCGATGGTGATGTCTGTTTTGCCCAAAGATGCAAAGAAAAAATGCCTACCCCCAGATGCACAAAAACTCAGCCTAGCTTGAAACCCTTACATAGAAAGAAACTCTGTGAGAGAATATCTTCAAATCATGAACATGTAGCCACAGGTCTGGAGCTCTGATACCATGTAAGAAACCAAGATCAGACATGCAAACCAAAAGACCTTCCACAAAAGAGAAAAATAATAAAAAAGCAGAGCTTTGCATGAATTTGTGCAAATTGATATTATTCAGAATTAAGAAATTACATGAGAAGAATTTCTTTATAAAAGAAATGTATACAACCCTAATGTTGACCTAAAACAACTCAACTAAATAAAGCTTACTTATTAATTATCTCTTGCTTATCACTGTCCATTTCCTCATCCGAGAGAACTTGTTGGTGATATGTACTGGAAATTTTCCTTTGGTCATATACATCCATTTCATAAGACTCTATATTAGATGAGCATTCACTGTCAACAAAATCATAATCATCCATAATCATAAGTACATCAATATCCTCCTCACTAGGTTGGTCATAATCCTTAGGTACATCTTCATCAACTTCAACCATTTGTGCAACTGCATATTGATGAGGAGAATGTGGAATTTTTAACAAACCATACACTAGGGAGCTTCATCTATAAAATTCCTTGAATTCTTCTCCAAAGTATCTAGAGGAACCTTGCTCTGAGTATTTATTTGGTTGTTAGTGATGGGATTCACATTATGTTAGTTGGTATTATATAGATGATCCTACAACCAAAGAGATTTTTCATTCTTATGATAACTGTTTGACTGAGCTTTATCTGGCTTTGCAATCATGTCATAAATTATTTTCATGAAGTTGTCAATCTTATCTCCAAGAGTGCCTCTTTTAGCACAAAAAATTTATCCTCCTTTTTTGGATTTTCAAGAGTCTTTGCATCATCTCTTCTTCCAACTTTACCAGTTTCTTTACTGATGTTATCAATATGGACATCCACCTTGTAAGAATCTCTTAATGTTTGAGGATTCTTATCAAGCAAGTGGTAGCTCATCTTTGCATCAAAGGCATTACAGTAGTTCACCAAGCACACATTATCATTCAATTGTAGATGGGGAGGTAATCTTTTCATAGCCTTTTGGAATCTCGTATTAAAATTAGTGACAGACTCATTTGAACCCTTATCAATGTTATTAAATTGATTCAAAAACTATCTTGAGTCTATTTTATCACCACATTTCTCCCTAAAGATACTTTAAAATTCTTCCCAAGAGTCGATACTTTTAGCAGGAAAACTCTTGTACCACTCCTCGGCATCTTCAATGTGTGATTACATAAACAATTTCATCATTAAATCCTCTACTTCTACCTCAAAATATTTGACAAGATCTTCACCACTCACAACATTATTTCCAAAGAATCTGACTAAAGAAGGCCTGAAATCCTCAATAAATGGGTTAGGACAGCCGAGTATTCCAAGAAAGCATAACTATTGATACCTCTCTACTTGGACTGGTCTCCTAGTATGTCGATCGATATGATTATTTCTAGGCTCATAATATTTTTTGTCATCAAACTAAGTCATACCCTTACCTTTTCCATCTCCATTATTCTACCACCTTCATTCCATTCTTCCTCTTCATCTTCAGAATAAGAATTCTTACTCTTTCCATTTCCTCCACCACCACCACTTCCACTACCACTATGTCCCATATAATTTTTCTTATGTTATTCACTATCAGTATGTCCAAAGGTTTAAGCTCTATAATTTGTGTGGAGATCTTAAGAAAGGAAATCTTCCTAGCTATTTTTGCATTGGAAACTTCTATTTCAGATTTCTTTAAATCTTCTTGCAATTTATCATTCTTCATTTGTAATTTCAAGAACTCAGGGTTGGGGGTGTAGTAGATGGGGTAGGATCAATTTTAACATTTCAGTTGGCAGTATTAACAGATGGAGTGTTGGTACTTGTATTGAAAGTATTGAAAGTATTGAAGGTAGTCTTCTTTGTCTGATCAATGGGTTTCTTCCCATTATCTATAAATGATGATTTCGTAATAGTAGAAAAATGATCTAAGGCTTTGGTATTTGCAACACATGTGGTATAGGTATTAGTAGTAGAGGTCCCCATTTGGACTGTTACTTTAGGAATTTTAGGGGTAATGCTAGCAATCAACTTAGAGACATTTTTTAGTGAAGGCCTTCTGCCTAGCAGCATCTTCTCTCATCTTCTCCATTTTTTGCTTCTAAGAATCTCTCAAAAATTTCTTAGCTCCAATCCTATCTTCCTTCTCTTTCAACCCCTTCTATATCTGCTCTTCTTCTTCCTTAAGCCTAAGTTCTTTCTCTTCTAAGGCTTGCATGTCTTTTTCAATGTCTTCTTCATTTTCCAAGACATCTCTAATTTCACTTGGTGCAAGAGTAAAGTAGGTCTGATCAATTGGATCTTCTTGAAGGGATATGTGCACTTCTACATTAGGAGACTCACCACTTGGATTGAAATGCCTTCCATTAAAAACAGACGCAACCCTAGGGGTTAAATGTTCTAGTAAATTCTTATCCTTATCCCAGAATCCCCACCTATCCTCTTGTCTTGAGATACCAAGTTCATTATCAAACACTTTCTCAATAGGAAAAATTCCTTGATCTATCCTAGAAACTTCAACCCCATGTGCCTCTTCATGGGTACTTTCACTATTTACTTCATTATTAAAAGTAGGAGATGCTTCAACAATGGATTCAACAAACTTACTCGATTCAATAGTTTTCTTCACCCATGTTGGCCGCTTATCCTTTGCAAGCTCGAACTCTAGTTTCTTCTCTAGACGCTTTTTTGTATAGATTTTTGTCTTCTTCATGGTGTCAAATAATATGTTAGAATCCTTCTTCTCCTGTTGTATTTGAGAATTTATCTTTTCACTAGTAAATGAGACCTCAGAGTTGCCACCCAGAATGATGGGCAATAAAATTTGACTATATTTTGACTTGGTACTTGTAACCTCAGACAAGAATTTAAAAATAACCTCATACAAAGTGAGAGAAAGGACCAGAACCTAATGCATAAGACATGACGTGACTTTTGTACTAAAATTTTAAACCACTTATTCTTCAAACAATGAAGAACAAGAAAGTACTTGACTCTAATTGTATCGGATTTGAACTAGAGACTTTGGACTTAGAAGTCCCCACAAAGCTTCCAATCTGTTGGTTGTTTTCTAAGAACCAAGTTGATCTTCAAAATTACCTATGGAATTTTCCATTTCCAATATTTAGTAATCTAAAGGGATGGACAATGCATGAGTAAAAGCTACAAAACATTCACTCCTGCACTTTGGGCTCTGTGAAACTTGAGAGGGTGATCCCATAATGTATACTCAAGAATTTATGCGACTAATATTTAAATAAATTGCCAACAACAAATACTTCTTATATAATCACTCAACAATGTAATATATCAAAAAAGGTTGGAAACACTTTTAACAATGTACTACACTTGGAACATGAGAATAGTGAAACTCAACATAACTACAATAGTAACTCATTCGAAAGGTTTGTAAATAAAGAGTGATTTGCTGATGAATTGACCCAGAATCTCTATTATAAATATTTTACTTGAACCAGTACCTTATCCTAAACACATAATCAATATTAACCTATGCAACCTAATAAAAATTATTCACATAGCAATATATAAGCTTCAAAAAACACTACATTACAACATTCCCATATTACTTTCTTGACCACCACTTGTTATAGATATCCTAGCACATAATTCATAGGAATCAACAACCTTATTCAAGCTTGTATACTAGTTCCTTGAACTATTTAGCAAGAATGAAATCATACAACCACTGGAAACAATGGAGATGATCAAAACAATACTTGATTATATTATTCATAATTCATAAAACAAAAAAAGAGGAGAGAAAATGGTCATGAAATTAGCACCACTCTGCTTCATATTTGCTATCTTGTTATCAAAATTACACAAGCAACTACAAACTCAGAACCTAAGACAAAAACAAAAGTTAAAATATGCTTTCTACTCCTTTTACAATTTACTGTTTCAATTGCAATACAATGAACCCCGATTTTTGGTCTTGAATTCCATTTTATAGAAACAAAGGAGCAAAACAAGCCTTGGACTAGAAAGCACACATGTCACCATTCAATTGGATTGTTGTAACATATATTATGTTTTTCAGTTACACTTGAGCTCACAGATGGTGGGAATAAATATGAGACAAAATTAATCCCCATTCATCGTTGGAGATCCGGTCCCACCTTTCAAAAGGCATCTTCAAGCATTTTCCTCATAAAGTGCACCCACGCACACCAAGTGAAAACAAAAGAAAATGCTAAAGAAATGGAAAGGAAAGGACAAAGAATTTGTCCATGTATGCAAACCTATTATTAATTCAATTTAGAGAAAGTGCACTATATTTTCTATACTTGAGAAAAAGCTTAATCTATACTAAATCCATGATACATGCAGTGAATTTTCACCTATCTCTTACTCATCATGATTGCAGACTTCAAAATTAAAAATTAAAAATCACCACCCCACCATTTGAATTAAGTCTAGCACCCTATCCAAGTATTTATCTCTCCATGCAAAGAATTCCTCTTCAATAGTCCAATCAAAATTAATGACTTCACCAACCTTTTCTCTATAAGGCGAATACTTGGTAACAATTTGATTGGCCTCGCTATCAAATTTTGATAAGACAGTCTCTGCATGAGCCAACATGTCCATATTTCTTTTCAGTATACCCATATCACACCTTTAATAAATTGAAACTACCTTCTCTGAAATGGTTTTATTAGTTTCATCTCTCCACTCCTATAGGGTTTTCATGCTACCATCATCCCTTAAAATGGATGGGAGGAGACCATGATGTGATTCATGAAAGGATTTGACGAGTTCCCTTATTTTGACTTCCAAAGGATCAATGTTTCCCCTGTATCCTCTGATTTCACCTAAAAGAGTAATAGTGGGCTTAATCTTTTTAGGGGGGTTAACTTCCCGCTTACCTCCAATGGACATCATTCTCAGCTCTTGAAATCTAGGGATCCATATCTCCATGAGTGGAATAACCCTTTCCCTATAATTTCCAAAATTATTTATAGCAGCCACCATGGAGTAGTTATCATGAATACTTATCAATCTGTTATTCACTCTTGTGTTTAGATGCTCTAAGACTATAGTGAAAATCTTCATATTGCTCATAAATATTTCATTATCACGATTGTCAAATTTCTCTTTATACTCTTATAATTTCTTGAGCAGCTCATCCTTGCTGATGTCCTCTTTAGCCTATGGTACTTCTGATATGTTAGGCTCTATCATTGAAATGGGTACACTTACCATGTTGTGTGACACAATTTCCCATGAGGAAATTGCTTCAAAGTTAAAGTTAGGGGTTGCAACTTCTTGTGAAGTTGTAGGGGAGTCAACGCCAGTCTGCTCATGCTTTCCTTGTTGCAAGCTTTATGAATTTTCATCCAATAATGATACATTTTTTTTTGTAATTGCATTTTTTGTTGCTCAACCCTTCCATATTCAACTAAAAAAATATTTAAATGTATCCAAATCTTTTCTTTTTTTACAATTACAGATTCCACTATGGCCCTTGTGAACTGTGCAACATGTACTGACATGTTTGTTGCCTCTAAAGATAATGTTTCTCATACTCTCTTTTATATTAGGCCTCCACTATAGTTAGGTGCAGGCTCAACAACTTCAGGCTTCCTTGTACTTGGGGCTAGAGACTAGATAGCTTATGCATCCCATTGTTCACTGAAGGAAGACCCCTGTAATGCAATTATAGCCTCTTCTTTTGAAATGTAGAGAGGTTTATCACATCTCTTTATGGTATCAAAGGATATGGTAGAGGCCAAATCCCACTATGGCAGCAACAAAATACCACTATTACTCACCAAGTGTCTACCCTCCTTTTTAGTAATATTTTGAAACCTAGCTCTCATATCACCTAAGACCCTTGCTTGAATAGTGACATTAGGAAATTTTGGATGAAGACTTTTTTCTCTAGATAGACTAATGATATACTCATCCCTCTTGGCCCTGTATACAAACTTCATAAAATCTTGAGACTTTAAAAATGAATCATCATTCATGAACTTTGTACATGACTCCACCTAGATATTATCTTTACCATTAGCCCTAGTGAGGTTGGCCTTGCTCAGCTTGATACTCAATTATTGTGATGCCATCATTGTTGGTGTAGAGGGCGTTCCTTCTTGTATTTACTGCTCTGATACCCAAATTTCATCATCAAATTCTTCATCAGCATAGTCCACCAAACCAGTTACTTCAACCTTCTTCTTCTTTAATTTTGGCTCTTTTGGTGGTGATGCATGTAGTGGTGGAGCATTAACATCTACAATTTTAGGCCATGTTGTTCCTAGAGGAGATGGTGGGGGTATCTATGGCACATGAGAAGGAGGTATTGGCTCCTCTTGTTCAGAGGGAACAATAATTGCATCATTTTTCTTTGCCTTATTCTTTCTCCTTATAAATAACTTAATCTTTGGTTCCTTAGGGGCCAAAGATGTAGATTTCTCTTCCATAATAGGGATTTTCGCCCCCACCCTATTCTTATTCAACTGGGGGTTTCCCCTTATCTATAATTACCTTTTCACTTTCAAGTTGGCCCACTATTGTTTCAAAGTTTTGAAAGACATATTCAACATTCTGCATTACATTTTCAATTTCTGGGAAAGCAATGAAATTAGGTTTCTTTCTTCATTATCTTCCTCTGCATTTAATTGAAAGCAATCCATCTTGTTTTTCTCTTATCTTGGTCCAAAAGATCAAACACATTTCTTATTACATCCTTTAGGAATTGAAAAATGTGCATAAATTTGTAGCTCTTGTTTCTTTCCTTCAACCAAGCCATGAAACCTTCGGGACCATACATATTCCTCTCTACTTCTCTTTTCATGTGGAAGGTTATGAGTATATCCACTATATTGTTCCAAGCTCCCTTTATCATTAAAAAATAAGAGAAGCATGTTTATGAAGGAAAAAATGTTCCTTTTCCTTGATTCAACAAATATTCATTTTCCACACTTCCCAATTGCAATATTACCTCAAGGAAACTAATTCTCTCTAGCACACACCTTGGTATCAAGGGTGGTACCTGCATGGGATAGCAGGGAATGCTTAGGATTGACCCATATCACCCGTTATCAATTTTCGATCCCAACTCTATGGTAACATTCATCATCATCCAAGCCAACTGGGCCCCGCCAAAAGATGATAGGTGTCAATCCACCCACTAACCTATGGTATTTATTAGATACAAAACAAAGATGGGGTAGCGAGGAGCAACCAAGATTTAGCAACATCGCCCAACAACCACCGTCGATGAATTTCAATAATTAAAAGGAACCTGGGCCCTCCAGTGTAGAAGACAAATGACCTACACCTGCTAGCCTATGCAATTAAAATAATGGAAAATGAAACAGAGTGGGCGTATAGGGAACAATTGAGATTTTCTTGCTACAATCAAATGACTAACATAGAATCCAATATCTGCACATGCTAAAAATGTTAGTTTTAAGAAGGGGACTCTACTAGGTCAATGAGACCAAGACCCATGGGATTAAATATTTCAAGACATGAGTCGTTCTGATGGGAAATATTTTTCCTATCTTAAGAAATATTAAAGTGATGGTAAAACACTTGACGCGTGACAAACTTAAATCAAGGTGCTGGTAATTTCATGGGTTCTGATGGCATAAGGTGCAACTTAAAATACTAGGAACCGACAATAAGGAGTCAACCATGAATTAGAGTTTCAATAGGGATACAAGCTTAAGGGTGTTTCAGGAAGGGTTTGAGAGAGCATAAAACCATAGAATAGTGACAATAGTCAAAACCCTAAGCCCAAAGGGATAAATCAAACCAAGATTTTGTAGGATAAGAAATGGAACCAAAAATATTCAAGGGGTCCCATTAGTTCCAACACTTGATCTAGCTAGCAATACATAGAGTGTAATCAAGGATTTACATAAGATGTTTTTCCAACTACAAGCATAAAGTAAAAATGCCATTTTGCAATTTGGAGAAATAAGGGACTTAGTGAGTGACAAATTGATATCTATTTCTAGTGCCCTTTTGAGTGCTACTAAGGCTACATAGATGAATCTAGTACCTAGCACTCTGCAAGAAGGATAAGAAATATTGATGGAGTATGAGACACATTGTAGATTGCTTGGGCTAGCAACAAATACATGGAAGGAAGGAAAACAAGCATGGAAGACCCATTTGTAAAAGTTGCAAGAGTCAACCTCCTCTTGTTGAAAACCTTTTTTCTCTTTATGGAGTTCAATTTTCTAGATTTAGATTCTTTCTACATATGCATAGTATATAGAGTAGTTTCCACTATATTTTTTTTTCTTTGGTATATTTCTCATGGGGTGATTCAGTAAAAGTCAAAATAGTTGTTGAAGGTTCCCTTTGCCCTTGATTTAAAAGGGGGGGAATGTTTTGGAGATATTTTGGCATGTTTTCATAAATGACAAGGGGGAGATTGTTGGAATAATGTCATTGATTTTATTGTTGGCAACATGAGCATGAGGGATAAGAAAAGGTATACTACTATGTGTTGCAGTGTTGTCATTGACATCAATATTGTATCTTGATATGGAGATCATGGTGTAGATCATTGTAGATAATTTTGGTTGGCTTTAACAGGTTTCAGAGTGTTTGTGGAAGACATTTTTGCAAGATGGTTTTATCTAGTAAAGTTGGTTGTGATGGAAAAATGACTAAGTGTCAAATCTATCAATTTTATGTAATAGTGCTCTTGTAATTGGGTCCACGCCAGTCCACAAATGATGTTTTCCCTTTGTCCTTCTAAAATTATTTTTTTGGTTGATAGAAGCATCTAATTATAGAATTTTATTTGGTTTTGACCCCTTCTTGATAGTTATGGATGACAAAAGTTTGATCTGATGGATTATAATCATTTACTATATAGTGCATTTGAGTGTGAGATTATTTATTTCTCTTTAGACATTTTTTTGGAATTTGTCTTTTGAGGATATGTTGATAGATGCAAGTTGTGTTTGAATTCCAGTTGGCATTGAATTTTAAGGTCCACGTGTCTGAATGTGGATACATAGTTGAATAATTTTGGTAATAGGTCTTCTAAGGTGCCAACCTAATAAGTTTGAAGGTATGTGAAGGTTAAATAAGTGTTGCGGTCTTATGTGGGATCTATCATTGGTCGATGCCAAAATATTTTGAGTTATTTTGAGGATTTAAATCTTGGTGCAAAATGTGTGTGTGGAAGAACTTAAGCTAGCAAGTTATATTTTGAATGTTACATCTAATTAGGCCACCATAATTGATGTTATTCTTGAAGTAGATATATATGCTAGATATTTCTTTTTGTTTTGTAGATTGTTACAGGTATTCTACATGTATTTGATGTGAATATTATCAGAGCAGTATGAGTTTAAGTTGTGAATGTTGAGTAGAAGATTAGAGTGATGTAAATGTAGATCAAATTAGAGTTCTACATCAAAATCAAATAAATTGTTTAAAGTTAGTTTATTGAGCTTCATTGGAACTGTATTTCATGCATATGATAGATACAATTTATCTAGGCTTTGAGCCACAATCTATCTTCTATCTTTGTCTCTATGGGTAGTGACTCCACTTGGACAATGAGTCCACCTACACTGAGCACTTTTGTAAATATACTATAATAGATTATAAAATATTGTGTGCTAATCCTGATAATGGTGTTTTCCATTTTGGCTTTTCCACGTAAAAATCTTTGTGTTCATGTGTTATGAGTTGTAGTTGACTATTTCATGCTTTCTTCCATTACCACAATTGAATCTACTAAGAGGATTGGATGTTTAAATGTTTGAATAGTTTAAAAGAATACTAATTCACCCCCCCTCCTTAGTATTCTAATTGTTCAAAATTTTACTCAATTATTTTTGTAACTTTGTTGTTCCAAAATATATGCTTAATATTGTATCTCAAGTGTCTAGGGACTTAAGAGTCATTCATTGTTTCATTTTTTGTTTTGAAGACTTAGGTTGAAAAATCGATTAATTATGATTAATGCTAGAGTATCAAAATAAGCAATGAAATGATTTGATTAAAGCCTATGTTTACATATTTTCTCATGTATTAAATGGTTAAAAATGAATTGATAATAAATAATAAACTTGATCAAATGAAATCAATATTTGTTCCTCTTCCTAATTTTAAATGTTTAAATACTACTAAGATAACATAAGTTTAATGTAAATATATAAAGAATCTTTTTCTTCTTTTTTAACACAACTTTGTTTAGTAAAATTAAGAAGATTTTTTTTTAGTTTTTATATCAAATTGACAAATAAATGATTTTATTTTTCCATAATTTTTCAAAATCTTAATCAAGTTTAATTGTTTTCTATTTGGACCTAGTCATTTGATTATTGTTGATTTGTACTTTATCCTAAAAGAGGTACATTACTCTAGCTAAGCAATAATTTGTAAAGAATGTAAATTAATTTAAAAAATATGACTTAAATTTTTTTTAATCACTAAAAATTAAAAACTAGAATAGAATATTGTAGAGATAGAGCAAGATAGAGCAAGATATGAAGCTAATTAAATTTGATTTTAATTATTCTATTCTACTTTGACAAAAAGAAAAAGTATAAATATTAATTGAAAGTGAAACAAATTAATTCTATACTTGGGATGTGGATAATCTCAAACATCAAGAAAATTTTCTATGGTATGTCCATCTTTAAATGAGAAGTTTGATGAATCCTGTTTTTTTTCTTGAATTCCAAAAATCCTTCTATATGAAAAGACAATAAAAGATCTAAAACAAAATTTGTGAAAATAAAATCTCAGAGATATGTATAACTATAACAATTGATTATTAAGATTTGGACTTTAATTAAAACATTAATTTGGAGAACCTAGGTGCCATATAAGGAGGAATATACTATAGAAGACCAACGAAGGGAATGGACCTTTAATAAAAATCTTTGGAGTAAGCACTCAATTTTCTACTATGGTTATGTGGAATATTAAAAGACGAGATTTGTCAAATTGGAAGTAATAAAAGAGCTTTTGAAACTCTTTTAGGCAAATATTATTAAGATTCAACTCATGATTAGGGGTTCAAACTAGGAGATTTAAAGGCCTATATGCAGTAAAAAAGGATTGAAGACAAGTTATTCGAGATTCAATGATCTCGTATGAACAACTTCTATGCTTGTGTTTGTAATGACATTGCAAATACAACCTCTCCCCTCCCATTATCCTTGTTGAAACCATATAAAGAGCTGGCATTTTAAATCGAAGTTGTCATAAGTTTTAAGCCACAACACTCGCATGGTTTCTAGTATTTTTCTCCATTGATAACACTGATATTGAGTACACCACACCACTGTGATAATTGGCTAAATTATCCGAGCAACAAGAATTATCTCTGTTTTTTTCAGTTTATTTGTAATCCATGAATACTTACGTTGAACAGAGTGACTTCTACTCAAATCAAAGCCTGTCTCTCTTAAACCGATTGATGACACTACCCACTTCCTACTCACGAGCCGTTGCAGGGCCTTTATCATTCTTGTACGATTCTATAAAGCTTGACTGGGATTTCAACGGCCAACAAATAAATTGAATGTTTTCAAAAATTAGAACACGTGAAGCGATACTTTATTTCTGAAAAGGAATTAAATAAGACAACTTGTAAAGAGGCCATATTACGATGCATTATCTGATTGTAATTTGTAAGCTGAGTATATACTCTTATAGACCACGCAATCCCCTACAACAAGCGAAGATGGTAGATTAGATGGCCCCACACATGTCAACAAGTAAAACAAATATTCAAACAGACCAACTCATGACTACCTTGGATCTTCACACAATATATATAGAGTGCAAATGGAAGCTTAAATGAATAGAGATTGTCGTGTTTTACATTTGTTGAGAAGTATTAAGGGGCAATGGCGTTTAGTGCTGGTAGAGTTGTGCATTTGTGTCTTTTATGGCTTCTAATCTGTGCCATTTTGCTGAAAAGTGCAAATTGCCAAGGCTGGAAGAAAGTGCTTCCACAGCCCTGTAAGAATTTGGTGTTATATTTTCATGATATAATCTACAATGGCAAAAATGCTGACAATGCAACGTCTGCACTAATAGCGGCACCTCAAGGCGCCAATCTTACCATTTTGACTCAACAAAATCATTTTGGAGATCTGGCTGTTTTTGACGACCCAATTACGGTAGACAATAATCTTTATTCTCCACCTGTGGGAAGAGCGCAGGGATTTTATCTGTATGACATGAAGAATTTCTTCAGCGCATGGGTAGGTTTCACATTTGTGTTGAATAGCACAGATTTTAAAGGCACCATCACATTCGCTGGAGCAGATCCAGCGCTTAAGCAGAGAGAGATATCTGTGGTTGGAGGGACTGGTGATTTCTTAATGGCGAGAGGACTTGCAACTCTTTCTACTGACTCCGTTGAGGAAGACGTTTATTTCCGCCTGCGAGTGAATATCACCCTCTACGAATGCTACTGAAACGTAACGGAACTTTGCTTTGCATGTACATCCACACTTCTGTTTTATATGGTTTTACCAAATAATTTTTGATTTCATGTCTCTCCAATCCGAAGATTTGGAGATTAGGGTGTATAGACCAGAAGACTTTTGTCTTCCTGTCTTTCGAATAGCTAGATTTAACGATTATAAACTATAGACCGTCCATTGTACTTTGGAAATGGTCGATGGAGACGAAGTGAACGGAGTTTTAATGAAAAACCTGATATTTCAAATTACTGTAGGAATTTTGATATCTTCTGGTTAAGAATTATGCAGAAGTTCTTATATTAATGTTTTTGATTACCATGTCAGCAATGATATTTTAGATTTACTTTACTTTTTCAGTATTTTAAAAGATTATTTTGGTATAATTAAAATTGACACACACATATTTATATATATTATGCATCTAGATTGTCACTTATATAAAAATAATATTAATTTTTATATAAAAATTGGCTGGATATAAAATCTCACTTCTAGACATCAGCTCAAGTTACATATCCATGGGAGGAGAAGGATCCTTATCATCCAGCTTTCTCCATACATCAATGGGCTCCAAAGTATTCATGGGAGGGTACCATCAATCATCATTCTTTTTCTTGAGTTTTCCTTTTTTTTCTTAAGTAGCACGGGATGACTAAATTGCAAGAGTCAATAGAGAAAACTTGTTTGAATTATACCAACTAAAATGTCACCTAAAAGATCTTCCCACAATTAGCAAGGAGAAAAAGCATTAACTAGGAGGTCATGACCAATACCATTGATAGGCATAAATATTTATAGCTTTGTGCATTTTTATTAAGTTCTTTTTGTGTAATTTTTTAGTCAATATAATAAACCATTTTTCCAGTTTAATCCATTTAATGACACTTTTAAATGTTTTTACTAGTTTTATGAATTTCATGGATTTGATAATTGAAGAGATTTCAACTAATTATATAAAAAAAGACACTTTACTTTTACTGTAACAAAATTTATCAATAGTAATTATTATTTCTTAAAATATATAGTTATTTTAAACATGATAACAAATCATTAACTTATCTATCGATTTAGTTAAATAAAACATCAGCTATTAATTTTTTAATGCATTTTTATGATTAAAACTCACTAATATATATTTTAATATGTCTATAATACATAAATTCAATTACAAAAATTACACCAACATTCATGAAATAAGCATGACATATATTAATGTTTATACTCTTTCAATTTTATTATAGTTATAGTCCATTCCATTAATGCATTATTTTTTGTATAATTATTAATACCATATATTGCACCCACATAATTATTAAGTTATATGCTCAAAAATATTATTAAATAACATTTAGTTTAATGGTGAAAGGCAACTTGAAGAAGCCTAAAGTAGGAAATTTATGTACAACCTTTTATCTAGGATGTGTAACATTTTATTGATTATGTGACAATTGAAGGTCATGATATTCTAGTAGATTGAATGCTCACATAGAAGCTCATATTTATTGTGATGGATTAAAAAACATATATAAGTAGATCTAGAGTTTCTTGGTTTATAATTATTATATAAAAAGGAAGTGTCTAGTTCATAAAACTTATCTAATTTGTTTTAAATTATTTATAATTTTATTGCATGTATTTGTTGCACATACCCTTTGGTGCTCAAAAATATTTTTTAATTAAGTTATATAAAATTATATTTTTTATTTATATATATAAGGATACAAAAGGATCAAAAAATACATACAAAAAAAAATATCTCTACATCAACAATATTTATGTGTCACATACTCTAGTGTTAGCCCTTAAAAATTATATATAATTAAAGTCCATATAAAATCCCAACACAAATTAGAATATTTAATATAATATATCGATCATCACTAAAATGTATATAATTTTTATGTAATATTTAAGGGTTTTGATTAAAAAAGAAGGGAAAGGGACTTGTACCATATGTTTATAAAAACATAACATTAAACAAAGAAACAACAAGAGGGTGCACAAGCTTCACCAGACAACAAAAAGACATGCATGCTAAAAAAAAAATGAAACTAAAGACAAGAAACAATAAAAATCCAAAAAAATAGAAAGCCAAACAAACTAGTTAGACTATAGTCAATGATAAGAGATTTTAGGGCTCCTCCCAAACCTTTTTTCCCAGTAGCTCTTTTATCATTCTTTTCCTCCTCATTTGGGTACTCTTTTACCTTAGCCAATTTCTTCTTCTTTTTGTTGAGTTTTGAGTGACTTGATATCATACCCATCACTTCCTTTGTCATAATGCCACCAGTTAGATTTATGAGTTTAAAAAAGATATTTTCCATGTATTTCATCTTGTCCTAGTTGTTGTTTGTTTCCATTTTGTTTTCAAACTCATTCACCTTGGTCTTGAGTTTCTTGAGTTTTGCATTATCCTTACCTCTAGTATCCTACTCCTCACTAGGCATAGGTCTCCTGTGCACATTGAAAGATTATGACCTTGAAAATGGGGAGACAAATCCAAATAGAAAGGAAAGGGAAAATAGTATGTCCATGTCTACAAGCCTGTTATTAATTCAATTTGGAGAAAGTGCACTATAATTCCTATACTTTAGAAAAATCCTAATCTATACTAAATCTAGGATATGCGGTGCATTTTCACCCATCCATTACTCATCATGATTGCAAACTTCAAAATAAAAAAATTTAAATCACCACCCCACCATTTGAATTAAGTCTACCACCCCATCCAAGTATTTATCTCTCCATGCTAGGAATTCCTCTTCAGTAGGGCAATAAAAATTCTTGAATTCACCAACCTTTTCACCAAATTTGTAACAGTTTGATTGGCCTCCCTATCAATTTTTGATAAGAATTTATTTGCATGAGGGAACATGTCGATATTTATTTTCAATGTACCCATATTACACCTTTGAGAAATTGAAACTAATTTCTCTAAAATGGTTTTATTAGTTGCATCTCTTCACTCCTATAGGGTTTTTATGCTACCATCATTCCTTAAAATGGATGCGAGGAGACCATGAAATGAATTATGAAAGGATTTCACCAGTTCCCTTATTTTAACTTCCAAACGATCAATATTTCCCTTCTATCCTCTGATTTCACCTACAAGAGTAATAGTGGGATTAAGCCTTTCCGGGGGGTTAGCTTCCTACTTAGCTCCAATAGACATCATTCTCAACTCTTGAAATTTGGGGATTCATATCTCCATGAGTGGAATAACCTTTTCCCTGTCATTGTCAAAATTATTTATAGCAGCCACCATGGAGTAGTTATCATGAATACCATTCAATCTGTTATTCACTTTTGTGTTTAGATGCTCTAAGACTATAGTGACAATCTTCATATTGCTCATAAATATTTCATTATCATGATTGTGACATTTCTCTTTATACTCTTCTAATTTCCTGAGCAACTCATCCCTACTGATATCCTCCTTAGCCTATGGTACTTCTGATATGTTAGGCTCTATCACTGAAATGGGCACACTTACCATGTTGTATGGTACAATTTCCCATGAGGAAATTGCTTCAGGGATAAAGTTAGGGGTTGCAGCTTCTTGTGAAGTGGTAGGGGAGTCAACACTAGTCTACTCATGCTTTACTTGTTGCAAACTTTGTGAATTTTCCTCCAATAATGCTACTTTTTTTTGTAACTACATTTTTTATTGCTCAACCCTTCCATAGTAAACTAACAAATTATTTAAATATGTCCTGATCTTTTCTTTTTCTACAATTACAGATTCCATAGCGGCCCTTGTGAACTATGCAACATGTATTGACATGTTTACTTCCTCTAGAGCTGATGTTTTTGATAATATTTTTATTACTAGGCCTCCACTATATAGTCAGGCCCAGGCTCAACAATGTCAAGATTCCTTGTAATTGGGGCTAGAGACTAGATAGCTAATTTCATCCCATTATTCACTTAACACATACTCTTGTAATGCAATTATAGCCTCTTCTTTTGAAACGTAGAGAGGTCTATCACATCTCTTTATGGTATCAAAGGATATGGAAGCTAAATCCCACTATGGCAAAAAAAAAATACAAATATTCCTCACCAAATCTCTACCCTCCTTTGTAGCCATCTTTTGAAACCTAGCTCTCATATCACCTAAGACCCTTGCTTGAATATTGACATAAGTCAATTTTGGATCAAGACTTTTTTCTCTAGCTAGACTAATGACATACTCATCCCTGTTGGCCCTATATGAAAACTCCATAAAAGCTTGAGACTTTACAAATGAATAATCATTCATGAACTTTGTACATGCCTCCACCAAGATATCATCTTTACCATTAGCCCTAGTCAGGCCAACCTTGGTCAATCTCATACTCAATTGTTGTGATGTCATCATTGTTGATGCACAGGGTGTTCCTTCTTGTATTTCCTACTCTAATTCCCAAATATCATCATCAGATTCTTCATTAGCATTGTTCACCAAACAAATTACTTGGACCTTCTACTTCTTTAATGGTAGCTCTTTTGGTGGTGATGCATGTTGTGGTGGGGCATCAATATCTACAATTTCATGCCTTATTGGTGGCACAGGAGGAGGTCTTGGTTCATCTTCTTGGGAGGGAATAGTAATTGCACCATTTTTCTTTTCCTTATTCTTTCTCCTTATAAAGAACTTAATCTTTGGTTCCTCAGGGGCCAGAGATGTAGATTTATTTTCTATAACAATGATTTCTTCCTCACCTTGTTCTTCCTCAACATGAGCTTTTCCCTTATCTAGAATTAACTTCACTTTCAAGCTAGCCCATTATTGTTTCAAAGGTTTGAAACACATATTCCATGTTCTGCATTTAATTTCCAATTTATGGGAAAGCAATAAAATTAGGTTTTTTTCTCCCTTATCTTCCTCTACATTTTATTGAAAGAAATCCATCTTGTTTTTCTCCTATTTTTCTCTAAAATAATCAAACACATTTCTTATCACATCCTCTGGGAATTGAAAAATGTGCACAAATTTGAAACTCTTGTTCCTTTCCTTCAACTAGGCCATGAAACCTTCAGGATCATAGCTAATCCTCTCTACTAATCTTTGCACATGGAAGGTTTTGAGTATATCCAGTAAATTATTCCAATTGTAGAACCCCAATCCTAGACTTACACAAAAATAAGAAACAAACACATAATAAGATCAAATGCAAGTGAGAATACAAATTCCCCAAGAAATCCATTTAAATTACAAAGAACAAGAAATGAGATGAAGAACATAAGAAAACGTAAACAAAATTTATCGAATCCTATTCAATCTAAATCAAACCCTTAATACCATGGGGGAGTTGTTGAAAATTTTGTGTGGAAATTGGCCCTTTCCCAACTCCTATGATGTATTTTTTATGAGTGATGCACTTTTATGACAATTCAATTGAGCTCCATGATGAAAATTTTGCATAACCTGGCTAATATATTGATAAAATGGATCAAAATAGATATGATTGAAGATGAAATTGAGTATAGTGAGGTTCTCAAATTGTGGATGATTAAAATAAGGAGAGAATCTTCTTGTTTATAGAAAGACAAGGTGGAGAAATGATCAAAATGAAGAAATGTTGGATCATTCAACATCCAATGGGCAAGTGCCACTTGTCAAGATTTGAATGGAGGAAGCTTGAGCACATTTTGGTGAATGTGCACAATAAATGAAATTAGGTGGAATTTGAAAATAGTGAAATGACATGCAAGAGGGAAAAAAATTGAATTAAATGCCACCTAGCTCAATGCACAAGGACATGTAAGAGGGAATGAATGTCTTGTTGGAAGGAAAGATTCACTTGGAGGGATTTTCAAATTTGGAGGAATATTCTCAAAAGATGCCAAATTGAAAGAAAATAGGGGTTTAATAAATCTATAAAATGTATTTTTATGTGCAAGTGGCAAAATCTAGAGAAATTTGGAGATTAGGATTAAATTAATCAAGGGTTAATAAATTTAATGAGGGATTATGTGATGTGGCTATTGATTTCGATTTATGGGTTGATTGAAATGAAAAGATGAGAACATGATTTAGATTTAATTAAATAAAGGATTTGATTTATTTAATTAAAGAGGGATGATGATGTTAGATTAAAAGATATAATATTTAATTTATTTAATCTAATAAAATGACTTTAGAGATTTAATCAAATAAAATGAATTATTTAATTAAATAGAGATCAAATGATTAGTTAAATAAATTTGATTTTATTTATTTATTTTTGATGAATAGACAAATATCTATATTAATTTAAAGATAAGAATACATATTCACCAAAAAAGGGAGGGTAGTAAGAAGGCGCACCCCAAGTGTCACATGGGCAACGATCAGAAAAAATAAAATATCAAATCATGTGGGCCAAGCCCAAAAGTCTAAAAGCATAAATAATTAAAACAAGTAGGCCATTAAGTGGCCAGAGCAGTGCCAACAGAACCCGAGGGGTCTTTGTCATCCATGTTTTTCCCCCATACATCAGTGGGGTCTGGAGTGATGTTAAGAGGAGCACCCCAACCATAATCATCTTTATCTTTATCCTTATCTTATTCCTCGCACCGGGGCGAGATTGCAAGCGCCTAGCCGCAAAAATGTTTTGCCACTGGCAGGCCATCCAGAATCAGAAGCAGGTGGAGTATCAGAAGGTCACCCAAAACTGCCACCACTGCTCCTAGTTGCACCACCAGAAGGACACCCTTGAGAAACCCATGGTGGATGAGAGCGAGAATGCCGAGGAGGGTAAGAGTTTCATCTCGTAGGGTGTTGGTATCAAGGGCGAGCGGAGCCACTCTACTACCGACCCTAAGAGGGCGACCGACCATAGGAGGAAGAGGGCAAGTTGGGGACCCGACCCACAACACACAGGGCATTTCCCCACTGGTCCAAGAGGACCTGTAGGTGAGCCACCTGTAGTGCAACTTTATTAGCTTGCACTTGAATGTGTAAAAAAACATTTGAACATATAACAACCTTAGCATAGAGAGAAATATTTACATCTAATTAAGAATGAGAAAAGATGCAAGAATATTTGCCTTTTCAGATGTTGAAGAGGAATTCCACCTTGAAAGTGTGCCAAAGTTGGGTGAATTTAATAGGGATCCTTGGTGGATCTCCAAGTAGAACCATATGCCAAGAAAAGGGTTCCGGTCGGAATGGCCGAAAAAATTCATGTATCTAGGTCCAAATCTGCTGAGCTCTCGGACAAAACCAAAAAAGATGCTTGAAGCTTTTTGGTTGCCCACAAAAAGGGCAATGAGGGTCTTGGACCCTCAAGTGAATAAGCCGAGATCCCATAGGCAAGCCTTTGAAAATAATACACCAAGCAAAGTGGGCCAGCTTGGGATCAACACTTGCAGACAAAAGGGCATCAAATCTCTTCTGCCAGACTTAAGAGGATGAATTAAGTAGCCACCTATAGTTTAAAATGTTGATCATAGGAAGATGGGGTGAAAGCCACCTGTAACTAAGATGTGGCTTGTAGCTCCTAAGAGGAGTGTCTAGGAACCATTTCCAATCCTTCCACCAAGGTTTATGTCGATGAATGTCAATTTTATGTAGCATCTCAGCTAAAATGGCATTCACAAGCCAATCAAAGGTGGCGCAGTCATGGCTCTAAAGTCTATGTTGGGATTTAAAAGCATCCCATTGCATGATATGCATAGTGGGTCAGTGAAAGAGCTGTTGTAGGGTTTGAATGCCCTTTTTGTGAAATTTGAGGGCGTTGAGCCAAGGAAATTTAGCTAGAGGCTAGACATTTTGATCAAGAAGGGAAGAGCACCTGAGGTTATGTTGATTGAACGAAAGACCATCATGAAATCGAACACCAACCCATCAGATCCAAGGCTTGATAGCCTCACAAGCCCGCCAAATGCTCTTGGCCACAAAAGTTCCAATAATTAGAATAGGATCTCTCATATTCAGGAGGGTTTGAAAGCTTGTCCCTTTCTAGGCAAGTCTATGAGTAGGAAATCTAGACTGGGTACAATGCCTGAGGAGAATCTTCTAGGATTCATCTCCGGTGAGGGCCCTGATAATCCATTTGGCATAAAGAGCAATCCCTTGTCATTGAGTGGAGATCAGCCCAAGCCCTCCATAATCCCTAGGAGGCAACAAAACTCCCAAGAAACATGCTGGAAACCCTTGTGGGTTTCTGAGGAAGCCCATAAGAAATCCCGCGGCAAATTTTTGAGCCTATTGTAAGCGGCTTTGGAGGGATCCCAATAGGAGGAATAGTAAACATGAGTGGTTGCCAAAATTTTAGAACACACCTAGAACTTACCAGCCAAAGAAAGAGGCTTGGTAATCCAGTAAGAAATATTTTGCTTAGCTCTGGAGAGTAGGACCTGCCAAAGCTCTTTAGGGGAAGCCTGGAAGGCAAAGGGAATTCCCAGAAAGTGAAAAATCTCTCCCTGCCCAATCCACTTCCAATTATAGGTTTGAAACCATGCAATGGTGGGTGACACAGATTGCCTATAGCATAAAGTCTTGTGCCATTGGATGGTCAAGCCAGATGTAAGACAAAAAGTGTTAAGACAATCAAGGGCAGCAATGATAGATTCCTCTTCCTCCAAGAGAGTGAGAAAGGAGTCATCTACAAAGTGACCATTAACAAGCTGCCATTCGATGCAATCATAGGCTTTAGTAAAATCAATTTTAATGAACAAAACTTTCTGGTTGGAGCATTAGGCCCATTCCATGCCTTCCAAAACAATAATGGTATTATTTAGAATAAACCTGGATTTGATGAAACCAATCTTCTTAGGGCGCAACACTTGAGGCAAGAGATGGCATATTTTAAGAGCCAAAGGTTTGTCAATGATCTTGTAGGAGACATTGAGCAGTGTGATGGTCCTCCAGTTGCAAATATACTTTGGATCCCCAGGCTTAGGTATGAATTTAATATTTTCTTTGATTATTAAGTTTCCTATAGAATTGGTTTGAAAATCATCAAGATAAACATGATGCAAATCACCCCTAGCACAATCCTAAAGAGATTTGTAAAATTCATAATGGAAGCCATCAATCCCAAGAGCCTTGTCATCAACCATAGATGAAACAAATTCCTTGAGATCATCAATTGTTAACAATTGATCACAAAAAATGATATGGGCTGAAGAAAACCTATGTGGCAAAACAACAAGGCAGTCCTAAAGGGCTTGCTGTTACACAGGCATGGAATCTTGTGTACTGAACACCTATTCATAATGGTGCACAAGGGCTTCGAGAATGTTGAGAATCTCTAAGAGCACCCGAGTGCCATCCTTAATTGTTTTGATTCCTGGGGATGAGTGGATGGCATGAAGTGCCAAAAACAATTATTTGGAGGCACGATCACCGATCTTAAGCCAATGAAGTCGAGTTTTGATTTGTGCTCCTTTGGCATCATAATTATTAGCTACTTGCTTCTTGTGCCTTAATTCTACCACCCTGACTTCATGTGATGGGGAAAATGGATTGGCCACCAAAGCCTCCATAGTCATATGCAAGTCAACAATGGTAGCTTCATAAGATCGTTGGTAAAAGATAGCCATTTGGCACCCATAAATGGGTAAAATATGAGCAGTACAAATGATGGCATCATTCCACCAAGTAATCTAGCCTATTTGGCTAGCTAGTCTGCACTCCAAATTCCACACTTGATGAATGTGGGCCACAATGGACTTGTGACATAGAAGAGACGTATTTAGAAAGAATTGAGTCTTACATGTGCAGGGTGCCAAGAAGTCCATTCAATTCAAAATTGAATTAGGAAGTAGTCATATAGAGTCACATCCACTAACAACTTCATAGGCAAGGCAGAGCTAGCAAAAGAAAAGAAAGATTGAGCCGAGATCATGGCATGATCAACACGTTTAAATAATTTGTTAGAACTGACCCTATAATTACACCAAGTGTGCCAGAGTGAATGAGAATGCAGACAACCAATATTAAGATAAAAAAGCCCCAATTTATTATGCATGTAAAACCATGTCTCCCTTTCACCAGCAGTGCAACTGAAGGGAAAAGTGCCATCCTTGTCATACACCCTCTCAACCATATTGAAATCCCCACAGAGCAACCAAGAGGTGACTTGCAGAGAATTAGCAAGCCAATGCCAAAGAAAAGAGCGATCCACAACATCATTGGAGGCATAAACATTGACAACCCCAAAGGAATGTTTATCAATGCTAAGAAGAACCTAGACGACCCACTGAGAAGGATCAGTCTCATGATCCACAATGAAAGAAAGAAATCGGGGGGACAAAAGAGTGGAAGCTCCACCACACCCGAATTCATGCAAAGTAAAAAACATAGTACAGACTGGCCAAATAGAATGACTAGCTGGGGCAAGTAAAAATCCTAAAGTTTTAACTTCTTAGAGACAAAGCACTCCAATTCCTGAGTATTTATGTAAAGTATCCCTAACCAAATACTCTTTGGAGAGGTCAATTAGATCCCGTACATTCCATGAAAGAAAATTCATGGATGAAACTCCTCCACATTTTCAGAACCCAGTTCCTCCTCAATTAGGGAAGAGAAACTATACTTCAAAAATTACTGTTGAACTGACCCAATCTGAATAGGGGGTGAATGCCTTCACTTTTCTGGCACATATTCTCCTTCTTCTGGTAGTGGAGATGTACTGTGGGACCGTTGTGGGAGGAATAGTCAGCTGACTGCATAGAATAGCCCCAGGCTGAGGCGTTGCCTTTGACCTAGATTATACTAAAACTTAACCAACTTCGGAAGGCTCCGTCTGGGGATGATTTTCAACTTTTCATGATATTGATGGTGTACGAGGAACTATCAAAGGGAATTCCTTGATCTTATGGTTAGTTGAATGGCACTGATAGCATGTGTTGGGAAAATTGAAATACATGACTTTTTGGATAGATCAACTTCCACAAAAACCTGCTTCTATGGCCGGGCATGGAAAAACTTGTCAGTTTTGATACAAATAACCCTCCCCAAGGAAGAAGCAATGTGGTGCAAGAAGGGAACAAATGGCAAAGGCAGACCAGGAAACTCAATCCAGATCGGGACCCACATTTTGGCATCATCTGAGACAACTTTGATTTCTGTAATTAATAAGAGAGAATGAAATAATCAGACAAATGATTATTTATTTAATTAAGGGATGAAGACTGATGAAAAGATAAATTAGGATGAAATGATGTTAGTAATCAGGATCAAGTATGTCAGTATATTTTCCATGTCTACATTTTTCCCCTCTTTGAAGCAAAGTACTTGTTACATTGTTTCAAAGAATAAATTGTCTTGATCAAAAGTAAAAAAACATCTGATTTCAAAATTTTCTCCAATGTTTCCCTAGTGAGAGAAAACATCCTAATATATTGCCCCCTCGAGAAATTGGACAAAAATTCAACATTTTTGGGTGATCTAGTGAAAAAAGAGGACAAGGTGCCCGAGAGGTCTAGAAAGGCTCTCAAAAAATGAGGTATAAGACAAAAAAAGTGCAACACGACACTCAGACAGAAAAAAATAGGCTTGGAAGGTCTAAACCCCAACATGACAGCTAAATTGGGTCAAAAAACCCTAACTTTCAGGCTTAAATAGGCTTCGAGGGGCCGTTTCGAATTCATTTACACATTCAGCCTTTAGATATTTTGCACTTTTGAGATTTGATACGCTCGCGAGATGGTGCAACGAAAGCTCCCTCTAAGCATCTTAGATCGAGTATGCACACATCAGAGGCTACCTAGCACTAGACCATTGATGAGTCAACTTGACGTAACCTCATTTTTTAATTTTTGTGCGCATTTATTAGCCAAGGATTTTAGGTCTTTAGGATCGGCCCAATATAGTACTGCTAGAAATTCTCTTTCGACACTGCACAACCTCAAACTATGTTGCAGTCGCGAATAGCAACACTGCAACGTAGTTTAAAATCAGGGTTTAAACTCCAAACTGAGCCACATATGAAAAGTGTGCCATAACAGGCGTATTTGCATATTAAGGTTTTAGGTTGAACTAATTGGTACCTCAAACTGCGACACTGCAAAAAATTTTGAGGGTCAAAGGCTCCTAGCGGCACAGTTTGAAACTCTCAAATTGCACCACACCCACAAACAATAATGTGCAATTTACTTGGGGGTATGCCGAGGAAAAACATAATCACGATTTTTGATGAATTTTAACATGGTGGATTTCCTGATGCAGGAGTAGGTGATGATACTTTTTTCATGCGAGAACATGTCCTGGATAATTTTTGGCATTTTGTAGGGTATGCCCAAGAGATAGTAGGAGCATCTAGGGCAAATCAACCACCTCTTAGACATACATTGTTGGGGACACCATCTACCTGGCGCAGGGCCAATGGTAGAGGAGCAAGATGAGGCTGAGGGGATTGAGACAGGGACTAACGAGGGGGAGGACTACCACCACATCATCTGATTTAGGATAGTGCGCCACATGATCAGCCCTGATAGGATGATCACGATCAGGTCTGCCAAGACTAGGATTAGGGACATCAGGATCAGGATCATGGGGCCTAGGATAGGGTTCCGACACTGCCCAAAGATGGTGACCATGATCATCCACGAATCCAACCACCCACTCAACCAAACCCCGAGGATGGTCAAATTCTCTAGCTATAGGAATAGATACAAGTACTTATAGCTGAGAGGCATCAGTTATAGGTAGAGCGAGACTATGTGGTCTAGCAGAGACAGGTTGTGAAGGTGTAGGCATCAAGAGAGATGGGTAAACAATAGAAGATTAAGAGCATGTCTGTATCCTCCTCCTGGAGTATGGTACAAATCTGATCATAGAGGGAGGCCATCTAGGAGGTCGATTATTATAGGATGCATTATTACTAGGCCATGCTAGCAATAGCCCAAGTCACAAACATTTTCCAAAGCACAAGGTACAAACCCGTAGAGGATCGCGGGGAGAGAGCAGGTGGTGGGGGCAGCAGCCAATAGGGCCAACCTTTATTTGGATCAAAGACAAGATTCATTTTGTGCCCTATTCTCATTTTTGATAGCTGAGTGGGCCCTTGTACTTTATGCATTCGATACACACTTGATCAGATTCTTTTTGTGCCATGATAGTATATTTATTTTGATGATATATGAGATGAGATGATATTGATTCGATGTGATACGTCTTAACTAATTGTATGCTTTATAGATGGATCTTATGATATTATGATGATACTTATTAATACTTATGTGATGATGTATTATGATGGTTTATGGATGCATTTCTTTTTCTATACCTTTTCTTATGTACTTTTTATGATGTATGCAAAATGTTATGATATGAAAATGATTAGACTAGTTCACATCTATATTATGCACTTGATGGATGATAAGATGTATTTATTTTTCTCATGTATGATATGCACTTATGATGTTATGATGATGAAGATGTGATGTGATGATGTATGATGAATGTATGATGTATGAAATGATGCTTTATGTAATAATGTATGTGTTATGATATGATGCTTACGACATGGATGACATTATATATGATATATGATATATTTGGATTGTTACTAATACTTATGTATATGATATTCTTGTATTATTATGTAATGGATTGTTTTGATATATGTGATATGGGTTATATGGGATGATTATGAAATGTTTTTGATTGAGGAAAAAAGGGGTTTTATAGGAACCCAAAACCACAAAGTTTACAAACCAATAAAAGATAGATCATATGCAAGTCCAAGATGATTATGTAATGTTATGGTTCGTGAGATGCTTATAATAACCAATCTATATTAATGATGAAAAATGAAATGTGTGCGATATCATTAATGTTTCATAGATGATATGCAGTATGTAATATGTTGATGACTTATGGATGCAGGATTGATGCAAATGTGATGATGATTTATGATTAAGTGTCATGGTACCATGTTAGCATGATAGAAGAGAGAGAAGAAAGTAAGAGATTCCAACAAGACATGAGATGATGATGATGATTTTTTGAGGAGTTGCAACTTTTAAAAGGGCCAATTGCCTTATGTTTGATAGCACACGGCATGTGATGCATCAAGGTATAAAGAACTAGGATGTCATTGTATCGAGTGTGATGGACTTTGACTTGACAATTAGATAGGAGTGATATTTTTCACACCTGGCATACGAAACTTCATTCATAATGCACTTCAGATATTTCAAATATCTCAGACCAAAACATAAAGAAGCAATTCTTTCTATGTGGTCAAGAAAAAACCTAAAACACGGTCCAAACAAACCAAGAAATGCATCCATGATCAAGTTATATTACAAGAATATCCAACAAGATAAAAAACTAAAAAGATCATGATCACTACCCCATTTCTATCTCTCTAAATGCCTTCATTTGGGACATCATCAAGAGGTCATCGAAATGAGCACAAAAGGATAAGTAAAAAGACAAAGATAAAGTAAACAAAGAAGCTAATGTTCTTCAATTATGCTAGCCAATACTAAACTATGATAATGCCTAATGTTGATGTCCACTATAGGGAGGATGCATCCTACAACATGACAATATCAGCTAATTTGATATTGGACTGATTGGGTGATAGACTATTGACACAAAGAGTTGACCAGCTTGTTTATGTACTGACCTAGACCTGAGACTTTTAACGATTGAGTGTTCACTTTTGAACTTGCTAGACTTGCTTCCAATTGTTTTACCAAAATATGAAATTGACGATGTCTTATTATGGATGATGACTATTGCAGGTGAAAGAAAGATGAGATAGGTGAACCATTTTGGGTTTTTTCAATTATTTGGATGTTTTTGGAGTTTTGAAATGTTTTGAGGCTATTTTTGGGGATTTTGGTATATTTCAACATGATGGGACTTTCAATTTTCTAAGTGATGCGAGTTGGGATTTGGGCTTTCAAAGTAATCCATGGTGATTTTAAATGTCGAATTTTAAAACCCCTCTTGTTATGTTTCAACAGTGACTTACTACCTGGCATAGCCAGTCACTTAAGTGAGGTTTTATCCCTCTCGTGTCAAGACTGTACTGACCCCTTTCACCTGACTTGCCGATTTTTTATGCCAAGGCGGCTTATGTTCTATACCGCTGGGCGTTTCAATGCGGGTCCCACCTAAAGTCTGGTGAACCGTCCGATCACCGATTTTGATCTGGGTAACTTCTCGCCAACCTCGCAGGTTTTCCTGTTGGCGTCACCAAAGTGGTGCAAGCCTTACGAGATGTCACCATCTGGCATGAATGGATGTGTGGGTTTTGTTCCCGAGGTGTTGGTGGGCGTGTGGCCATCTCTTCATTGGCAATGTCCTTAATAACAGGGGTAATTATGACTTCTTGCACACCTCGCAAGATCGGGGTAAATGTTTTTAATGGTATTGCAAGGTTAGGGAGGGTGTGACATGTGGCATTCTTCTTTTTCCAGTAGGGCTATGCAGGTCCCACTGTGTGGTTCTAACCTCTTGTCTTTGTGGGTTGTGATTGGATGTCCTTTTCCCAAGCACTGAGGTGGATGGTCAATACTCATTGACTTGGTCTCAGCCCTCTTATTTTCTAGGTATGTTCTGAATCAATGGCTCAAATTAAGGGGAGGGGTGTGCGATTCATTTGAGTGGCATGTGTTGCCTTACTATTGCTAGTGTCATTGATGGCGCAAATTTTACTTCTCCAGAGGATCTCCTCCTAATTTTCTCTGGCATGTGAATAGTGCCATCCTACTGAAAGTATTCATGGCTATCTTGGTCACTAATTGTTTGAGTGCTTGAATTCCTTTCAAGATATTATACCATGTGTATTTGGCCATTCTATAAAGGCTGACTAAGATTTCATGCAATTAGCATTGCAGTTTCTTGTGTTTTTGTACAGAAGGGTCGCTTCTCCTATGTGTGGAAAGTTTTTGTTCTTTCTATGGATAAATTGATTGAATACAGGAGTGTGAGGTTGGGGACCCAAAGGTTGCCAGTCATGATGGAGCCTACTACTCTCATTGTGCCCCGCAGTACTAGAAATACTGGAAAGAGGCCAGTATGTTGTTCATCCCCGGTGGTCATATCGAATTTTGATGAATCGCGTACTGATTCAGATTATCAATGTTACTTGGCCACCTTAACTAAGCTCATGGGAGTAAATGAGGAAGTCCTGGTAGTTGAACCTGTATCTTCTTTGGCACCTAGTCCAGTTGTTTGAGGTTGTGCTGACAAGGCTGGTCAGGGAAAGGTGGTTTCGTCGCTGTCTCAGGCATGGACTCGAAGCGGTCCCCTGTACCGAGGCCATGCATTTTCTTGATAATGACCGATGGTGGGTTTGTTTGACGTGTTTGTTCCTACTATTTCATTTTGTGGATGTGGATGTGCATGTGCTTTGCATGAAATTTTGTTTTCCAATTGGATACTATGTAACCCTTTTGATTCCTTTGATCATACACAATGTTATCAAAAGATAAGGAATGTGAATTTGAATTTCACTTCAGGTTGAAATTCAGTTTTGTACTGATAATGTAGCCTAATTCTTGTTGCTCTCTTGATATATAAGGAGATTTCATGGCTCATTTGAGGGTCAAAATTTCAGGGTCCCAAACTTTGTAGTCTATACAGATAGTTTTAATGTTGAAGAGTTGTGAACATTTGTTTAGGAAATCATCCTGGGTAGGGATTTGTATACAGTTAGTATGCTATGCTTTTTAATTACTGATATCGAAAAAGATCTACAAAAAATAAAAGGGTTTAATCTCATGTGTGTGTGCCATGGATTATGAATGGAGTTTGTAGGAGTTGTGAAAATACAACTTCACAAACCCCGAAGATCACCTGCAAGCAAATAACCTGTCACAAAAGAAGAGATGGAGACAAACAAGCAAAGGTTCTCTAAAAACTGAAAATGTATATATCAGAGAGAATGAGAGAATGAATTGTTATGAAATCCAATGGGATCAATCCTTATAAAAAGGAGATCGTGAAAACCCTAATAAAACCCTAATAGGAAAAACCCTAATAGAAGCCCTAATAGGAAAACATTTAATAATTAATATAATTATTAAATGTCATATAATGGGGTCAACCCACATATGTGGTGAACACTTTTGTGGAGGAAGGGAAAAGTCATTTTTTCCCTCTACACAAAGTGAAGGGGTTCGGCCGAACCAAATTGTTCGCTTGAACCCCTTTGAGATGCGAGCGGAAATATTAAAATAAAGGGGTTCGAGCGAACTAGGGTTCGGTTGAACCCCCTTTAATAAGGATTTTTTTTTTTTAAAACCCGTCATTTTCCCAGACCTCATGATTTTTTATTATTATTTTAGTGTAAATAGGTTCAGTTGAACCCCCTTAAGAGGTTCAGTCGAACCTAAGTTCGGCTGAACACCCTTTTTCCCCTATCTCCTAAAAAAAATGATTTTTTTTTTTTAAATTGTCGTTTGAAGCTAAATTTGAAAATGAATATGCAGAAAAATTTAGAAACCCATCTAGATAATGATAGTCCTCAGAATGAGTTATCCGTCGAATATAATTTTAATATGATTTGCTTTTATTATGTATTTTATTTTTTAGTTTTATTAAACATAGGTTTTTCATTGAAAATCAAAATCTCTGGTCCGCACATGTGAAAAAATAGTAGATTATCAAAATAATTTTTTTTAAAATATTTTTAGGCTGGGTATTGATGTCTTTGATCCATTAAAAAAAAAAAAAAGGAATTTTGATTTATACAGAAAAAGTTATGTTGTATACAGTCCGCCTATGTCTGAATTGCAATTGGTTTGACTTTGAAACTTGATTAAGGAAAAAATATTCAATAAAAAACTATGAAACCAAATGAAAGTGCTAGATACCGTAGTTAAAAATCTAAATTCGAAAAAATTATAATTTTATCCTTCATACAAAAAGAGTTATGTTGTATATGGTGAGCGTCACTTTTTAAAAATGTTGTTTTCTGAAAAAAACTAGTTTTCGTGGGAGATGGAAAAAAAAGTGCAATTTGATTCCAAAAAATTTGAAAAAAATATTTTTAGAATCTAGAGACAAAATGTGATGAGTCTCTCATTTGCATCATTTCCATATTCCTCATGATTTAGCTGCTACAAGAGCTTGAAAGTGAAGATTTAGTTAAAAATAATAATTATAGTGTCTAGTTTGCCCAAAAATTGTAAACCACTATTGTGGGATCACCCTATGCAAACTAACATGAAATCTTAAGAAGGGAATAAAGGTAACTTAATCAACATAATTAAGTTAAAAAATTTACTCTAACACCCCCCTTAAGATGAGCAATAGTGCATCTACAAACAAATGTAAGAAAGCAAAGGTAACTACAATGCAAGAAAGCAAACATGGGTCCCATCAACTAGGCCAGATCAGGTACCCAAATACAACCAAATCTCTATAAAAAGGAGAAATAGAGAAAATCGCATGGGAAAAAGCTCTACTCCAAAAAAAGATGCAGAAAGCCAAGAAGAAGAACATCACTAAAGCAGAAGAAGTTGCAAAACAACTATCAAAAGATGACTGCTATGGTGTTGAAGAACCTCCGCTGAAGATGGAAGATTCCTTCCAAGGCGAAACCAAGGAAGAATTAGCACGAACAATATAATAACCCCCCAATAATGCTGAACTGGGAGAGCTTGACAGACCACTGAAATGATGTGAAACACCCTATAGTGCATAAAGAAGAAGAAACATCTGAAAGTGCGCAAGATAGCTCCTGCAACTAAAACAGTGGTGTGTAAAACAAAGCACACATGCATGAGGCTAGAATCATATGGATCCATAGTCATTGTGGAGGGACACTCACCAGACAAAGGTGTGATGGAAAACAAAGGAAAACTACACAACCCCCCATGGTATGGATTCACTGTCATCGTGGAGGGACACTCACCGGACAAGGATGTCATGGAAAAACAAAGGAAAACTACACAACCCCTCATGGCACTTTATAATATTAGTGCAAGTACAAAATATGGCACAACCTTATGTGCAAAATTCTCAAAAGATACATGTACAATAATGTGGTACTTTATCTCAGTGCATTTACATAAAAGATATTACTTACAAATGATGTTCAAAATGTCCTCAAAGGAAAAAATGTTGGAAATACATGAAGAACAGCCAAAAACAAAGCATCCCATGCAAACAAAAAAGTTTCCAAGAGCAAATATGTCTTGGTAATCCACCAGAGTGTAAAAAAAAATAACTGAATAAAATATACCTAGAGCGAAATCTGGAAAAATGGCATGGATGAAATTGAAGAGCTCTGAAATATGGTTCCAACACTGCTGAGATTGCAAAAAATGGAGAAACTGATCAAAAGTTATGAGCTTGGGACTGAAAATAGCCCCTGTGTCTTCAACTGGTTGTAGAATGCAGCAACGAAAAAGAGAAGTGATGAGACCCACACCACTAGAAAGATGAGAAAACCAGCTTTCTGACAATATCTCATTTGCCAAAAAATGATATTGTATGCCCAAGTTACGACCTTTAGAAGAAATTAGGTCCAAAGAGGGAAAAAACTAGTGTTGGGTTAACTTTGACGGTCATATGACCATCACAGCAAAAACATTGGGTTAAATTTGACAGTCAAATGACCGTCACCGTAAATGTGCGATAGGGCATATTTTGCAAAAAAAATTGTTTTTTAAAAAAAAAAAACAATAAAAATTTTAAAAAAAAATTTTGGCAGGTGCGGGTCGTCGCCTGTGGCTACAGAGTACCGCAATCGATGGTACTGTCAGGCACCAGTCAGTGGTAAAGCTAGCAGCGGCTGGCAGTACACCGATCGACATACCTAAGGGCCCGCAAGTACCTGTGGGTACCCTCATACAGGCCTTTAAACTACAAAATTTGCTTTTAAAAAAAAAAAAAATCGATTTTTTTTGAAATAAAAAATCAAATAACAATTTCTTTTTTTTTGCAAATAAAAAAATTTCGGACGAAAAATTTCCGAAAATTTTTTTACCTGGTAGGCGACAGTCATACTACAAAAAAATGTTGTTTGAAATTTTGACTTTGTCCAAAATGGACGAATGAACAGTCAATTTAGGGGTTTTGGACCACTGCGGATGCAATGGCAATGTCCGTTTGAGCTAAAAATATTTCAAAATTGGAGGTATGTCCTAGATCAAGAAAACAAGCCCCAAACCCTTGAAGCTCCAAAAATCTTTAAGACAAGAACAGGAAGCAACAAGTGTGGAGCTCTGATACCATGTAGGAGTTGAGAAAATACAACTTCACAAACCCCAAAGATCACCTGCATTCAAATAACCTTTCACAAAAGAAGAGATGGAGACAAACAAGCAAGGGTTCTTTGAAAATTGAAAATGTATATATCAGAGAGAATGAGAGAATGAATTGATATGAAATACAATGGGATCAATCCTTATAAAATGGAGATCATGCAAATCCTAATAAAACCCTAATAGAAGCCCTAATAGGAAAACATTTAATAATTAATATAATTATTAAATGTCACATTATGCAAACTAACGTGAAATCTTAAGAAGGGAATAAAGGTAACTTAATCAACATAATTAAGTTAAAACCTTTACTCTAACAGTTATCAAGGGTTTCTCTTTTCAGTTTCAATGATTAATTGAAAGTGTAGTTAGTTTTCTTGCTTTAACTTAAGGAGTCAATCAAATGCTTGAAAAGTGAATTACATGTTCATGGTTGTATATGCTCAAGATTTGCGAAGAAGTACTATTTTAATGTATTGAAGTATCTCATGGTAGTAAGGCTATATGAAGATAATTTCACTCTATCGGAATTATACTTTGTATGACTCTATTGCCTAGTGGATGAGGTATTGACTAATGTTTGCAGCCTTCTCTTTGTTATAAGACTGTAAGATCTAAGCATGGTAATCCAAATACTGAACATAAACACATATTAAAACTTTGTCTTCCTACAGGAGGTATTTCCTTATTTTAGTGGGTCAATTTCATTGCTCTTCGATGCCGGTAATGATTCTCTAGTCTGCCAATACCAAGAATGATGACTATCCCCTTGAGTGTGTAGGGATTGTGATCTCTATACAGAAGGTGTTCTGACTAGTTATGAGGCATTCTTATGAACAAATTTAGGTTTAACCACCTTGGTCCTACAGAGCCAAAAGTGTAGGAGAGAATTAGTTTCTAACTAACTCTCGTTAGTTGGCCACTAATTGTTGTAGTCATCCTTGATAGGGGTTGGCTACCTCTTAGAGAACTGCACTGTCTATGTGGAAAAAACAACAACACAACATTTTTGGTATTTTCGAGATTTATGACCAAGAGACTGACCCAAATACCTATCCTAGAGGTCTCGAGAGCTGATCAACAGATTATCCTTTCCTTAATTATACACGTAGAGACCACATAGTTTGACTGCTAACTTGACCAATTTACAAGATGAAAATATAAACAAATCATGAGTTTCTAGCTTATTATGACACACACCTAAAGG
The DNA here is from genome assembly GCA_007115665.2 of Sequoiadendron giganteum. Taxonomy (NCBI): domain Eukaryota; kingdom Viridiplantae; phylum Streptophyta; class Pinopsida; order Cupressales; family Cupressaceae; genus Sequoiadendron; species Sequoiadendron giganteum. The sequence goes on from CM021105.1 coordinate 84,469,986, forward strand.
ACTAACCTAGGGTGTCTTTGGGGATGATCAAAGATCAACCTTGCCTACATTCAAGCTTAGAGATGACGTAGTTTGATAAGATGACTCAAATAATGATGGTAGGAAGTTGATGCTATCATAATTCCTACTCATTTAATCTATTGAGTGTCAACCTAGGGGTGATTGAAGCTATTTGCGATAAGAGCTAAATCGGTTTTTGGGGGGTTTTGTTGGTTTTGGCTAGATCAAGAGCATTTCAGAATTATTTTTCCTCAATTGTGAGTGTTTCTGTGCTACACCTATTTAATCAAAAGTGTTTCTACTCTATTCCTATTTCCTTATTTATTCTAAATAACCTTTAAAATAGAATTAAAACATAAAGGGTTTACTATGAGTCTATTCAGATTATGAAAGAATGAAAGATTAATTTTATCTACTTTGCTGAATTTTACAATCTATTTAAAAACTAAACTAACTTCTTTAGAAATAAACTATTCCATTCCACGCTTCGCTAAATTGACAAGTAAATGTTCCTCTTTGCATAGACTTCATTAAAATGACAATTCAGGATATTTTAGACTTGTAAATGAGTCTTAATTAAGAAATAAACCATGGAAAACATAAATAGTGAAACAAACTCTAATCTAAGATTATTTCCAATACATAACAAATGCAATGATTCTCATTTGAAAAAATACAGGAATTTAAACATAGAAGTAAAAAATGAAATGAACAACTAATAAGATGACCTCATTCAAAAAATGTGCTGAAAAGAATCCAATGCAGATTTGAGATCAACTTCTTTTTTTTATATTTCTATAGAATTTTCCTAGATAGGGACAAAGTACAAAGAAAATAATTCTAAATTAAAACAGAAAATGAAATTACATGAGAAGGATAAAAAAATTGATACAATCTAACATCCAGCTATGTTGGGACTAGATATAAATATCAATCTTTATTTCAAAAACAAAAGATAAGAAGAAAAGTAATCTAATCCTAGTCAAAAATATATCCTAGTACGCAGGAACATATTTGGCAAGGATCTTTGTAACTTCCTTCATTTGCATTGATTTCTAGATTTATGAGTTGGACGTGCTTTGTTGGAGCTTTGGTTGCAACTGGTAGAGTCTTCCTTCGACATGATGAGTCAAAATGGACATCAGTGGATAATAACTCATTTGAGGATGAGTCACAAACAATCATCCATTCATCACTTTTAAAATAGAAACAATTATCATTTGGTGTAGAATTAAACATCAACTCTAGTTGCATAATAAAGGTGCACATATCAATAAGCATTCACATATTAATCACCACATTAATCATGCACTTGACAAAAATAAGCATTAATATTGACCATTCATAGTTTAAGTTTTAATACCTCATTAAGTTCATAAATGAATACATATAGGAAATTATTATGAGTTTTAAAGCCAAGTTATAAAGTATTAAAAAGGTAAAAACTTAGTGATTATGACATCTTTATTAGGCCTCGTGATTCTCCTCCTCCTACATTTAACCATGCCCTCATGGTTTATCTATCTAGAATATGAATTATCCTCTTGAGTGATTTTATCCAAAGGGCATAGTCAAAATCTCCTCCTTTGTATCCCATTGTAGTTCTTGTAGACACAAAAAATCCATTGTTATTCTCCATCTTTTCATACTAGGCTTTGAAGACCTCGACTGGTATTTGTGATGGTGCATTAATCTTAGGTGTAGGCATGATAATGATAGGCATTCTAAATCTCATACAAATCTAGAACTCTTGTTGTTGGTGAATTAGATTGATTGCATGCCTCACACGTGTTAAGCTCCATCTAATATCGTTTGGTGATATTGGATCTCTCCTCTTTATTGGGTCTAGAAGTGATCTAAATCTTTCTTCACATGCCTACATATCTATAGGAGGAAGACTTCCCTCAATACCTTGAAAAGTTGTAGTTCTGTTTTAAAAATTACTGACATAAAGAGGAGTGACCTCATTGAATCTTGCAATGGACTTGAATATTTTATTGTAATGAATTGATTATGGATATTCAGGTCCCATTGGCAACCCATATGTTTGCTGATTTTTTTATATTCCTCCATTTTGGTTGACCATTCAACATGATTTTTCAACAATGAAACAAAGGATTTGATTTGAAGTTCACCTAAATAAGCATTAAGCACTGACTCATCATCGTTACGCATGATAAATCCATGTTGGAAGAACTCACACATTTGATTTTGAATCTCTAGGAAACTATTAAAATAACAATGTAAATGAAATAATAATCTATCTAGAAGTCTGTAGGTCTTTTTAGCACAATCTGATTCAACTTCCATTTCAAGAATAACTCTCTAAGAAACAATCCATACACTCCATAAGGTTTTCAGGTGTTAACTAATTAAAATTCAATATCTAAAGTCATGTTAACCCTTTAATCTTCTTCTTCCCTTTCCTTTGTAACTCTATCCATTTTTTCTTGGATTTATTTATTAAGTTGTTTGTATTTCATAGATGTTAAGGAAAGGTATCTAGGTCTTGTTGTTTTTTCCTTATGCTCTTCCTTAGGTGGTGGAAGAAGTAGTAACATTTTGAGTAGTTGTGGTTGTATCATCTCTTCTATTTTAGTCCTTGTTTCCAACTTTGTTTTCAACCTCTGGATCTCTCTATCTTTTTGTTCATTTTGAATGGTCGTTAGGGTCAAATTTCCCCCTATTTCCTTTAACTATGAAAATAATTGACTAACTTTCTTTTCAAACTATTCTTTCAACTCATTTTTTACTATTTGAAATTTTGATGTCTCCTGATTTCTTTGCCGTAAATTTTTCCTCTAATAACAAGTTCTGCATTTTAAAATCTTCTAATTTTTTTTCTAACTTGGATATTCTAAGAGCAGTTTGAATATATTCTTCTTTCTCCTCTAAATTTTCACTATCTGAAAATGTTTCTTTCTCTTCTATTGGATGCTTCCATTCCCTGTGGATGAATTCCTCTTCATTATGTTGAGCTATTTCTTCCTGTTGGACTTTTATATTTGGCACTTTACTTTCCTGAAAAATTTCCATATTTGGGATTTCAAGTTCATGTTCAGTTTCCATATTTTACACATCAACATCTTGGAAAGAAGAATTAGGAACATGAAAAATGCTCATCCTGAAAAGGAGAATTATGAGCTGACAAGTGCTCATCCTAAAAAGTACAATTATGAGCCGAAAAATTATCTTAACGAGGATTACATTATGAACTTTGCATTGGAGGTTGTGACCCTCCTTTTTTTTTCTAACTCCTCTTTGTTAGGCTTCGTTTATTTCATCACCTCCTTTTTTTAGGCTCTTATTTTTAATGATATTTTTTCTCAAACTCATCCTTTTCAATTTACTCTTCCCCAGACTCATAAAGATTGATGGAGGAAGGAGTCTTTTTCAGTCTCTAACTTTTCTTGCTCCATCCTCTATGTTTCTCACCAATTCTTTCTTTTAGGTCTTTCAATTTTTATCGTTTTATTATTTTTAGAGATTTTTCTCTTCATATCAAAACCCTCTGGGGTTTTCTTTTCCTCATTTTTTCTCTTATTTATAGAAACTGAACTTCCCAATTTTTGCCTCCTACTTCTATCTATTAGTTTACCTAGGTTTTTTTTCAAAACAAAAAATTCTTTGTAGGAGTATAACTCTCTCATTTTTTCTTCTTAGGCCTCCAAGTAGTTTTAAATAGTTTTTTTGTTAAAACCTTAGTTTTCTATATTTTAAGTGTTCTTCTTTCAGAGATTTTAGATTTTCCTTCTTCCTTAGCAATGTTAAAAAAAAATTCCTCCATTCCTCTTCCCAATTAGTTTTTTGCATGAAATGATGTTTATCTATTAAATGCATTAGACCATGATGATTCACTCGATTTTATTTTTGTTTAAATTTAACAACCATTTCAGTAAGTTGAGAAAAGATAAAACTAGGTAAATTAACCCTAACTTCAAGTTTAGTTGCATCATGTCTGACATGATTCAAAATTTTGAGTGGCAGCCCTAGAATGGTTGCAAACTGGTCTTCATAGGTGAAGAAATTCATAATGTAGACTGCAATGGATGACCAGGGTTCTTGCAAACTTTCGTTCTCAATACCCTTATTCTTCCCTTTGTGTATGTTACAGACTGGCAAAGGCTCAGGTAGCACATTGAAAATTTCAAGCAATTCTTGCAAACTAGAAAGCCTAGGTTGAATAATATCACCTTCCACTGGTATTCAAGATAAAACATTCATCACAACAACAAATACCTCAATAGGTTCTCCCCTGACGATAATGAAATTGATGTGGAAGTTTTTGGTGAACTCCAACACAATATCCCACTCATAGCCCTCATATTTATGTAAGAAATCTAACCATAAAGTTTTCTATAAATATTTCCTTGATTTAGCATCTAAGGTTATTCCTTTTTGTTTTCCATTCTTTTGTACCCCATTTTCAAAAGATTCTGAACTTTCAAAAGACTAAAAATTTTAGAAGCTCAATAATTTGCCAGCAATGTCAACAACTAATTTCTTGAAATGGCGGCGTTAATTCATTTCAATATTAACTGACTATTCTTTGTATGCCTAATATATCTCATCAAGGTACTGACAACAACATGTCAGATATGTATCAAATTTATTTCCCATCACTTCACCTTGAAAACCATATTGTCAAATTTATTACTTATTTAAGTAATGGGGTATGTGCAGGATCATCATGGAAAAAATAGGCCCTTAAGTGGCAATGAAAATTCAAAAGATTAGAGTTAAGCAACTTGACATAAAAAAATCAATAAGTTAGCTATATTATTTAAAAAATATGTAACAATATAATCTATAGAAAATTGAATGTATTTTCTAAACTAGTAGGTTTATTTTAAAAATAAAAAAATCTATTTGGTGAAAATTTTGGAACTTCAATGCAATAGTACTTAAATTTTAGGGAAAAACTAAGAAGTAGGTGTTTGTCTGACCACCCTAACCACAATAAAATGATAATATTTTTTTATAAGATTTTAGATTTAAGTAGAGGACTCATGTCCCAATGTGATGCATATTTTTTTTTTCCAAGTAAATAATTAATTATGATTTTTTTATTACAACTTTAAAAAAATATAAAAACTTGTATGTCTGACAACCTTAACCTAGTCAAAAATTCATGAAATTCATTTTTTGGTATTTGAATACTATAGTATGCAAAGCATAGAATGTGACACATGTTTTAAATTCAAAAATTGTGGTACCGTTTGAAAGCTATAAATGTTTTTCAATTAGCTTGTCAATCAGGACTTTAGTCATAATTCAAATAGAAAATGAATAATAATTATTTATCAAAATTAAAATTAAAGCATAATTTAAATTGGTGGAAAGCTGAGAATCTCCTTTAAGAACCCTTTTCATTTCATCAATTTTGGGTTAAAAAAAAGTTGTCAGCCACATGGGCCATCATATCACTTACATGGTGCCACTTTTTGGCCCATCATGATCTTGAACATAACCAATGATGTTTTCGTTTGTACAGTTACAAAAAATTATATTTGGATTATCAAACAATCATAATTTAATATTTTAATAAAATTTACAAACTATAATTCATGTACTTCAAACTTTGAAAAATTTCTCGCGATATAAATGCTTACCTGTCAATGATGAAAAATTCAAATGATGGTCAAGAATGATAATATGTTCCCACTTAAGCCATAAAATCCACAAAATAATTTTGATCTTCAATAAAATCAACATTAATTAATGCAAGACACTCTGAGCTCTACCCTTGTGGGAGCCCAGTTATTTCCATGTGTTATTTTGTTAATTCCAAATTTTACATTTAACCCTATTTCTGCACATTTACACAAACAAATTAGTAATAAATGAAGCTAAAAAATTTTGGCAGCACATGATCATTCCTTCACACTCCTAATTATCATGAATTAATACAAACTTCATTTGAATTTTTTTCCTTTACTGAATCATTAAGAACAATCGATTAGAAGAGATTAGGAGCGATCAAGAGTATCTTTAGAAAAAATTCAATCATTGGACCTTCCATTAGATCAGGTGTGATCAAGAGCTATTATAAACTTGAATTTCTTGAATTTTTATTCTGATCAAACCTAATAAGAAGCATTTTTTGTCCCTTTTAATAATTTCAATTCCTCCCTGATCAAACATGATGAGGAGCAATTTATAAACTATCAAGAACCAATGCTTTTTTTTCCATTTTGATCAAGCATGATCAAGAGCCATTATGAGTTATCAAACCTAATTAGGCTCTATCAGAGCTATTCATATTTATTCCTAGGAGTGGAGGATTTCTTTTCTCTTTTCCCTCTCTTTTTTTACTTTTCTTTTTCTTTTTTTTTCCTTTTTTTTTTTCCAATGTAAACCACCATTTACTCTGTTTATTTGTGGACATATAAAAATGGATTGAAGGATTGACCATCTCATGAAAAGAAGAAAAATATTCCTTAGTAAAAGTCTCAATTGTTGTTTGAAGCTCTATAAGAAATTCCTCCTTCGATGTTGGTATCTGATAAAGCTTGAGCCTATGCCCATTTACCAACATTGTTTTTCACTTTCCATATATAGGTATTAACTAAACAAATCCATTATCAAATACTTGTGCAATATCATATGGCCCAAGCCATCTTGTATGTAATTTCCCTTTAAGCTCTTGAAACCTTGAATCAAACAACAAAGCCCAATCTCCTATAGTGAACTGTTTACTGTGGATATTTTTAAAATGCCATTGTTTCCTCTAGCCTTGAATGATTTCAGTTTGGTCCAACACTTCATTTCTCATCTCATCCAACTTATTCAGTTGCATTATTCTATTCTTTTATTCTTCAGTAAGATCTATCCCTACATTTACAATTGTTCTGAGTGTCTCTAAATCAAAATCAAAAGGAAAGATAGGATTTTTTCCATAAAATAGCTCATATGGTGAAAATATAGTTGTTTACTTCCATGTTGTATTATATGCCCATACAACTTCAATTAACCTATCAGACCAATCATTCTTTCTAAACTAGACTGTCTTTGTGAGAATATTTTCTACCTCTCTATTGGTCACCTCTACCTGTCCATTTTCTTGGGGATGATAGGGTAATGGTTTTTTGTGTTGAACTTGATATCTAGCTAGAAATGCCGAAAGCATAAAAGACATGAATTGTGGCCCTTGATCTGACACAATTACTTTAGGTACTCCATACCTTTGTAAAATTTTCTTGTATATGAAATTCGACATCTCCTCCTTAGCAACTAGTAATGCTTTGAATTATGCTAATTTTGTAACATAATCAGTACATACAAGTATGTAATGATTTCCCTTTGATGGTGGATCTATTGGTCCAATGTAATAAATACCTCACTTTTCAAATGGCTCAAGTAAGACTTGTGTCTGTAGTGGCATTTTTGTTGACCTTGCAGGTCTCCCCATTCTTTGACACTGATCATAGTGTCTGATATAATGATATGTATCTTTAGTCATAGTGGGCCAGAAATAGCCTACTCCCAAGATTTTATGCATTGTTCTTATTGTAGAGTAATGTCCTGCTCCTGGTTCATCATGGCATGCTCTTAATATATCATATACTTCAAGATTCCTGCATAGATATTCACATCACATGATCTAGGCACATATAAAACAAACAACCATTAATCCATTCAAATCAAGAGCTTTCCGTAATCAATCTTTTTTTTTAATTTTGGTGAAAAATAAGGATATTTCCCAATTACTAAGTAACTTGTAATATCTGAAAACCATGCTGACTGAATGGATATTGCAAATAGATGTTCATTAGGGAATGTATCTTCTAGAGGTTCATTATTACCCTGCAAAACCATTCTTAACAAAAAGTCAGCTACAAAATGATCTCTTCCTAGTTTATCAATGATTGTTATATCAAACTCTTGTAGTAATAGAAACCATCTAATTATATGTCCTCCCATAATAGTTTTATTCATTAGATAAAAAATAGTTGCATGGTCACTATGCACAAAATTCTTATATCTAGTGATATAATATCAGAATTTATTTATAGAAAACACAACCGCTAAGAATTCCTTCTCAGTAGTAGTGTAATTTAGTTATGTTGGATTGATGTTTTTTATTGCAAAATATATAGGATGCATTGCTCTAGATTCATCCTTCTTCCCTATAACTGCTTCAATTGTAAAGTTGGATGCATCTGTATTGATGTGAAATGGTTCACCCCAAACCGTTCCAACAATAATGAGTGAAGTTGTTAAATCTTGTTTGATTTGTTCAAATGAATCCTGGCATGATAAAGTCCACAAAAATTCAGAGTCTTTCTTCGACAAGGTATAGAGTGGACCTGCAATTTTACTGAATCCCTCAATAAACCTTCTGTAATAACTAGAGTTCCCTAAGAAACTCCTTACATTTGTTTAACTCTGAGGTACAGGTATGTGTAAAATTATTTCAACTTTCTTTGGGTCTACTATAATTCCATATTTTGACACGCGATGACCTAAAAAAGTTCCTCATGTCATCATTAGTAAACTTTCTTAGGGTTTAAATACATTCTATGTTCTTTACATCTATTTAGGACTTTGTCCAAACTTTCCAAAGATTCTTCATACATTTTTCCATGGACTATGAAATCATCCATATGAAATTCCACACATGTTGTTGTTAGGTTTGCAAAAATAGTAAGAACAACACGTTGAAAGGTTGCAGGAGCATTACATAATACAAAAGGTAGAACCCTATAAGAAAAGGTACCCCATGGACATGTAAATTTTGTTTTATCTTGATCCTCTAAAGCTACCTTAATCTAGTTGTAGCCACTAAACCCATCAAGAAAGGAGAATTAACTACTTCTCGTCAAATTGTCCAATACCTAATCTATGAAGGGTAATGGAAAGTAATCCATTTTTTAGTTGTATTTAGCTCTCTGTAGTCCACACACACCCTCCATTTCCTATTATCCTTAGGTACAATGATTAATGGAGAAACCCATTTTCTATCAAAAATAGGATAAATAAATCATACCTGGAGTAATTTCTCTATCTCTAATTTCACAAAATCTCTTAGTGCAGGGTTGATTCTTCTCTAAGTTTTTCGTATGGGTTTAAAATCCTTTGTATGGATATGGTGTACGTACATATATCTAGATTTATTCCTCTCATATCCTTATAATCCCAAGTGAAGGCTTTTGTATTTTTCTCCAAAATTCCTTTTAAACCTTCTTCTTATTTTGTTGTTAAGGAACTGTTAATTAGTAGAGGTTTATCAACTTGAATTATTATTATTTTTGTCTTTTCTTGAAGACTAGAGGGATCACCAATTAAATTTTTCAAAGGACAAGGATGTGGTAGAATTTTATGTAGTAACTGAATCTCATCAAATTTTATGTTTCTAAAAAAAGGACAACATGGTAGAAATTCTAAGTCACAACAACCTTCCAGGTCTTCCTATTTTATGTCCAGTGATTCTTGGTATTCCTCAGCATGCTCTGCCAAGCTCATCATCGAAAGGCCCCTTATTTATTCATCTTCAAAATTAGGATCATCAATCTAGATTTGATTATCAGAGTTTAAATAAGGTTTTGTTGGTGGATACAAAGTTAATCCATTTTTTCTAATCCCATTATAAATAGTCATACTACCAGATCTACAATCAATAAGTGTGGCATCTATTTCTAACCAAGGTCTCCCTAAAATCATAGGATAACCTATCTACCTCTACTTAGTTTATAAAACAAGGAGGTAAACAAAGATAATCCTAGGTGTTAATAGTGATAATGAAATCCTCAAGAATCTCTTCAGGTTTTGCAATTGATTGATCAAATAATTACATAACTATACTTGTTGGTTTGACATTCATAATTCCTATATTTTATGTTGTTTTAGTTGTAATAGCATTAATGATGACTCCTAGGTCAATAAGAACGTTCTAATTTTCAACATCATTAATGCAAAGAGTAATGATAAGACTTTGTAGATCACCATACTTGTATGGAATTAAATTTCCTAATAAGACATAAGATAACTTCTCTCCAACTTGAATTTTAGGGAGAAATTTATTTTTCCTTCTATTGTCTTAACACACAGATTTTTAACTATCTGATTGATTTTTGGAATTTCATGGGTAACTCTTAAATGGGGAATTTAAATTTGTATTTTCTTCAGCTCATCAATAATTTGAGGATCAACGAGATCATCATTCATATCATCTTGTTTAACTACTGATTCCCGATGAAATCATGAAGGAAATGGTGCTTGTTGAGTATGATCTTCCTTGATTTATTTTTCTTTATCCACTAAAATTTGTTGTTGATCTTCCTTAGTTTCATCTAGTTTTGATGGTATAAATCTATTCCTTAAATGAATATCATTTATTTAAATGTTATTCAGGTTAACTGTGTTAGGATAAAAATTAGAGGTAGGTTGCTAAGGTTTAACATTCTTATGATTATGAACTGGTTGAGTAGGTATCTGAGTTTGATTGACTGGTTCAGAGCTTGAAGGTTGGTTTTTTCTAGTTCTTTAATTCTGATTCCAAGGTTTCTTTTTACCTTGATTTTTCCATTGATTGTTTCCTAGATTAGGCTACCCCTGATTAAGCTGCCATTGGGTGTGATTCTACTGCCTTTGATATTTTTTTGGTTGCCACTCAGGTTGGTTCCATTGTGAATATTCAATTTGTCCCCATGGTGGTACCCAAGGGTTTGTCATGGGTGGAGATGTATTTTTCATTTGCTGAGGGTTCCACTGCGATTAGGGGTTCCATTGTCTAGGATAATTCAATTAGTTATTCCAATGATTTGAACCCCAATTAGAATTATTTCTAGGCTGACCAAAGGTAGGGTTGAACTATCTTTGTCCCACAAAATTCAATTCCTCTTATACTAGTGCTAGTTTTTTCAACTGGTTCCTAATTTCTGGAAGGAAACTACATTTTCCAGTAGAATGTTTATTTTCACATATCTCAAATAGATCTACATAATTAAGAGGAGATTCTCTTAGTGGATCCTTATCCTTGCATTTAGGATAGTAAATGGATAAAGGTTCAACCATTCTTTTATCTTTTTGAGAACTAAGATGAAGAAGAATGTATGTTTTTAGATTTGCAAGTTCTTCCATAACTTTGGAGACATCACCAGAGGAATCCTTGTTCATTCTCCTATAACCTGGCCTTGTTCTAGAGTAATTCCTACAAATCTCAATGATTTCCTCAAAGGTGTTTTTTATTAATATATCCTTTTCCTATTAGATTTAGGGCCTCTCTGCAATCATCACCAATGCCTTTTAGAAAGATAGATTTACTAATTTCTTGATCTAATCCATTTCCACACCTTCGCAGAATGAATTTATACCTATCTACATAGTCCTCTAAACTCTCATTTTCCAAATACCTAGTTTTAAACATTTATTCCTTTCTATCATGAAATCTACAATAATCCGGATATTTATCTGAAAATACTATCTCTATCTCATCCCAAGTGTTTATTGAGTTTGAATGCAATCCCATAAACCATCGTAAGGTTGATTCCTTAAGAGTGGATTAAAATAACTTCAATTTTTGATTTTCAGATGTATAATCATAAGTTTGACACAATATTTTGAACTTGAATAAAAATTGATCAGGATCTTCCAAAGTTTTCCCATGAAATGTAGGAAAAAAAAAGGGTGAGATAGTTTTCATCGGTGGCTCATTTTCTTGGAAATTTATGGCAATGGGAAAGGAAAAAGTTTTGTTAGGAATCTCCTCCTCCTAATCTCTATCTCCCATATTTTCTAACTGGGTAGATCTTGTCTTAGGTGAACTCGTAGTACTTGAATGGGATCCTTCTAGGTATACCTCTAAATTTCCTCTTACAAGTCTTCTAGAATGGTCTTTGTATCTGTTCATTAATTGGCTAAGAAATTATTACCAAAACTTAAGGCTTATATTTTAGTTTGAAGCCAAATCTTCCTTGGAAATGATGCCAAAAATGATGGTAGGAAGTCGATGTTGTCATAGTTACTACTCATTTAATCTATTAAATGTCAACCTTGGGGTTTTTGAAGCTATTTGTGGTAAGAGTTGGATCGTTTTTTTTTTTTTTTGGAAGGAGGGTTTGTTGGTTCTAGCTCAATTAGGTGTGTTTTAGAGTTATTTTTTCTCAATCGAGAGCGTTTTTGTGCTACACCTATTTAATCAAAATTTGTTCTACTCTATTCCTATTTCCTAATTTATTCTAAATAACCTTTTAAATGGAAGTAAAACATAGAGGGTTTACTATGATTCTATTCAGATTATGAAATAATGGAAGATTAATTTTATCTACTTTGTTGAATTCTACAATCTATTTAAAAACTAAACTAACTTATTTTGAAATAAACTATTCCATTCCACGCTTCACTAAATTGACAAGTAAATGTTATTCTTTGCACATACTTCATTATGATGATAATTCAAGATATTTCAGACTTGTAAATGATTCTTAATTAAGAAATAAACCATGGAAAACATAAACAGTGAAGAAAACTCTAATCTAAGATTATTTCCAATACATACCAAATGCAGTGATTCTAATTTTAAACATAGCAGTAACAAATGAAATGAACAACTAATAGTATCTCCTCATTCAAAAAATGTGTTGAAAAGAATCCAATGCAGATTTCAGATCAACTTCTTCTTTTTTTATATTTTTGTAGAATTTGTCCAGATAGGGACAAAGTACAAAGAAACTACTTCTAACTTAAAACAAAAAATGAAATTACATGAGAAGGATCGAAAAATTGATACAATCTAACATCCAACTGTATTGGGAATAGATATAAATATCCATATTTATTTCAAAAACAAAAGATAAGCGAGAAACTAATCTAATCCTATTCTAAATAGATATCCTAGCGTGCAGGAACATATTTTGCAAGGATCTTTGTAACTACCTTTAGTTGCATTGATTTCTAGATTTATGAAGTGGGAGTGCTTTGATGGAGCTTTGGTTATAGTTGGAAAAGTCTTCATTCAGCATGATGAGTCAAAACGGATATCAATGGATAATAACTCATTTGAGGATGAGTCACAAATAATCAGCCATTCACCACTTTTAAAATAGAAACAATTATCATTTGGCCGAGAATTAGACATCAACTCTAGTTTCATAATAAAGGTGCACATATCAATAAGAATTCATAGATTAACCACCACATTAATCATGCACTTGACATAAATAAGCATTAATATTGACCATTCATATTCTAAGTCTTAATACCTCATTAAGTTCATAAATGAATACATAAAGGAAAATATTATGAGTTTTAAAGCCAAATTATAAAGTACTGAAAAGGTAAAAACTTAGTGATTATGAGGTCTTTATTAGGCCTCAACAACTAAGATGATTTTTAGATTTTTGAAGACTTTGGATTTTTGTATGATTTTGTTTTTTTGGATATTTTTCATTTTATGATTTTTTTGATTTTTTTATTTTGAGGAAGATCACAAAAATATACACAAATCCGATCAAATGCAGGCACAGGAACATGCCCTAGCATGGTGCAATAGAATACTTCAATATAGGTAGAAAAAAATGATCTTAGGAATGTGCCAAGTAGTACTAGGGTGGAACATGATGCAAACATAAGATCAAGCTATGGAAATGAACGAATAGATGGAGGATAAATGGAATTGAATGGATGGTAAGATGTAATCGATAAATGAGTAAGCCACGAAGATCCTAGTGGACAGAGAGTGATTTATTTACAATTGGAACTTGTTTTCCAGGTTTTCACCAAGCTACTTGTCCAAAGCACCACCGAAGTGGTTTTCACTTAGAGATAACAATTTTGTTCTTTACTGTTTTTTATCCTTTTTTTTTAATTTTTAATTTTTTATATTTTATATTTTTTTTCTATTTTTGGTTTTACCCTTAAAAGATCAAGCGTAAATTTTTTTGAGATGGATGTTGTTCATGGGATCCTGTAGGGGTTTCCCTTCTTGTTTTGATAACTAATATGCCCCTGATTTATAGCTTGTCGTGATGATGAAAGGTCCCAACCAGTTGGGCTCAAAATTACCCTTGCTTTCTAGATTTGGTGGGTTCTTCTAGTTCTCCTTTAGTAAAATTTCACCGACTTCGAAGATTTTCCTCTTGATTTTCTTGTTGTAGTTGTGTTTGAGGAAATTCTGATAGACTTGCAAGTGATTTAGGGCATCCATGCACCACTTGTCCAGTAGTTCTAGCTCATTTAGCCGTGAGACTTGGTATTCTTCATCTTAAATGAGATTTTGGAGTAATATCCTCAGTGATGGGAGATCAATCTCAATGGGAAGGATGGCTACTCATTTGTAGTCTAGGGAAAAAGGGGTGGCACTTTTTGGTGTGGAGATGCTTGTGTGATAAGCCCATAAGGAAATATTTGGCTGTAAATGCTAGTCATGACCAATGTCACTGACTAATTTCTTAAGGATTTTCAGAATGGTTTTATTGGTGGCCTTTTCTTGGCCATTTCCTTGGGGATAATATGGAGAGGAAAAGTGATGTTGGATTTTTAATTTTTGGCAAAGGTCATGAAAATCCTAATTTTTGAACGATGTCCCATTATCAGACATAATAGCTTGCAGGACACCATATCAACATATAATGTAGTTCAGGATGAACTTAGATATCTTCTTTCAAGTAATGTAGGTCATGGGAATGGCTTCAAACCACTTTGTGAAGTACTCTATGGCGGTGATGATGAATTTATGGTCATTGGATGAGGTGGGGGTGATTTTATCGATGAGATTGAGCCCTCACTATGAAAAGGGTGAAGCTGTAACAATGGGATGAAGCTCTTGAGCCAGTTTGTGGATAAGGTCCCATGCTGCTGAAACTACAAACATTTTTTGACAAAGTCATGCAATTCTCTTTCCATCGTGGGCCAATAGTATCTAGTCCACAACAATTTCTTAGCCAAATTCATACCGCTCAAACGCGAACCAGAAATCTCATTTTTTACCTCGATTAAACTAGTTAGGGCTTCCTCGGGATTTAGGAAATGTAATAGGGTCCCTTCGATAATCCTATGGTAGAGGGTTGCTCTATTGTTTTTTGTGGGTAGCTTTTAAAAAGTAATATCAATGAATAACTCTTTGAGGCTCTCAACCAATTTCTTGTATGGAGTTAGTTTATCATCCTTTGTCTGATATTTATTGTTTACTTGATTGATTATGAGATGAGAGTCCCCATACACCTTAACAACCATAATATGTCATTGTACCGCATTCCTTAACCCTATTATGAGAGCCTCATACTCTGCTATGTTATTTGGGCATGGGAATGATAGCTTGTAGGATTTGGGTATGTCCTCTCCTTGGAGACAAATGGAAAAAAATCATGCTCTTGACCCATGCTGTGTATAGGATCCATCAAAATACATCTTTCAGTGGTCTGCTACACTTAGGCTGAAAATTGATTCATCAGGGATCTCTGAGATAAGTGGGTTTTCTGCATATATAGGAGCATCTTCCAGTTGATCCACAGTTCATTGTCCTTTGATGGCCTTGCACTTTACATATTCAATGTCATGTTTTTTCAATATCATCACCCACTTGGTTGTCCATCCTGTGAGAGTGGCTTTGGAAAATAGGTACTTGAGCAGATCTATTTTTGTGATTAGCTTGATCTGATGTGCCAGCATGTAATTTCTGAAATATTGAGCTGAAAATACAACTATTAGACCAGCCTTCTCAATAGGTGTGTAATTTATCTCATGTCCTACCATGGTTCTAATGATGTAGTATATTTCTCTTTCCTTTCTGTTTTCATCATGCTAGGCTAGGAGAGCGTTGAGAGCTGTCATTGTGGCTAATATGTATAGGATTAATGGTTTTCCTGGAATTGGTGGTATCAAAACTGGTGGTGTAAGTAGGTATTCCTTGATTTTTTTTAATGCCTAGTCACATTTATCATCCCATTTATATGTTACCACCTTGTGGAATAGATGAGAATATGCGATTTGTTTGTCTGCCAACTATGTTATGAATATGCGGATAGACTAGAGCCAACCTTGTAGTACCCTTAGCTACATTAGTGTCCTAGGTTCTTCCATTTCAAGGATCACCTTGAATTTGGTGAGGTCCACCTTCATTCTTGTCATTGACATGATATATCCTTGGAGGTTGCCCAATTGCACTCCGAAGATGCACTTCTTTGGGTTGAGGTGGACTTTGTACTTTTCCAAACTATCAAAAATGGAACTCAAAGCTGATATGTGGTCCTATATTTTCCTTGATTTAGCCAATATGTCATCCATGTATTCTTCCACCATCTTATGAATCATGTCGTGAAATATCAATGTCATGGCTCTTCGATAAGTTTTTCCAGCATTCTTCAGCCCAAACGACATCATGTTCCAGTAGTACATTCCCCACAAACATGTGAATGTTGTCTTATGTTGGTCCTTCTTTGCTACCATGATCTATTTATATCCTGAGAACCCATCCATTAGTGATAGCATCTTGTGTTCGACCATCATATCCTCTATCATGTCAATGTTTGGCAGTGGAAAGTCATCCTTGGGACACACTTTTTTCAAGTCTCTAAAATTTGTGTAGATGTGGATGCCCCTAGTGGGTTTTGAAATAGGTACTAGATTTGACACCCATTCTAGATAGTTGATCGGGCATATGAAACCTGCATCTATGATTTTTTGCAATTCCATTTTGACTTGCAAGGCTATTTGGGGATGCATCTTTCTCAAATTTTCTCATAGATTTTTCTTTAGGATATACATCCAAGTGATGAACTACCACCTCTGGATCAAGCCCAGACATGTCATCATAAGTCTATGCAAAATTTACCTTTCTTTATTTAAGGAGTGCAGCTGAGAGTGCGTGTTCTTCCGCGAGAAGTGATTCAACATATAAGGTTATGTGCAGTAGCTCCTCTATTCCAAAGTTGAAGTGGATTGCATTGTTCTACCTGGACCGCTGATTTTTTTTAATGAAGTGTGTTGGAACTCTCAAATTTTGCAAATTTGAGATGCCCATTTTGAAAAAAATTGCCTCTGCACTTTTAGAAGTGCACTTGAGGGGTCAGTTTGAATGACCCACTTTGGAGAATCAAAACTTGAGGCATGTTGTTTTCCAAGAAAAACCCATTTGTAGGCATGGGCCGGACTAAAAAAAAAAATCATTTTCAAACCAATTTCATGCTCAAATCATCCCAGGACAACATCTGGATCCATTTGAAGTTTGATTTAATGTGTTCAAAAGGTAAGTTTGATTTAATTGTTCTGAAACAAGATGCAACATATAGGAATTATGATTGTTACCACAGAGGAAATGGATGACAAGGGTGTATGGGTAAAATGTCTTTAAGGATGAAGACTTCCATCGATTACTCTGTTACATGAAATGGACTTATTTAATTAATTGCAGAAGTTTTCAAGCAGATGTAAATATGCAAAGTTTCTGAATGGGCACCTCAACATTACGAAAGCAAAACACTGTCAGAGGATGGGAGAAATTCAGGAAGGAAAATGTGTTTAGCTGCATTGTGGAGGTTAAATGATTATGAGGGTTGCATGTCATGATGCTCCCTTTAGAAAATTAGCAAGGGGGACTGATTTATGAATAGTGGCACCATCATACAAACTGCGAGGTGATGTGCCTAAGATGAATAGGGGTCCGCTTGCTGTCTGCAGGGTGTTTTCATCCATTAAAGCATGCAAGGCACGCACGCATTGCAATAGGGATGGGAGTGTGGGTGCTTTGAAACAAGTTGTATATTGCCATCAAACAAATGTGAACGGGGATGGCCATTGCAGCCGATATGCACTAAATTTATTTGATTGAGAGTCTTATCGAATCTCAAATGAATGAGATTGGATAGAGTGGAGAGGTGGGCACGATTTCCAGCAGATGTATATGTTTGAACCAGCATGAGAGGGTAGTGTTATGGCCACCCATCAAAGAGGAGGGTATAAGAACTTGGCTGGATATTATGGTCGCACCAGTAGGAGTATGCGTTTGTGAAATGATAGTAGGGTATTCACATGAAGAAATTGGTGAAGGGGCTGTGCAAGTTCATAGGAATGTATAATGGGAGGCTCGATGGTGATTTCATCGATAGGAGGGATCCAAAATGAAGGCAATGTAATTCGAATGGAAGCCCCAACACACAAGAATATGGGATGCACTGGTAATGACAAAGGCCTAGACTTCCAACAAAGCACAGAGGATAGAAGTGCTACACTCCAATTCTCCACGGACTAATGGGAGGGAGACCGTGCCAAGAAATGGGTGTTTGCAATTACAATATATCAAAATTGTTCGAGAGTTGAAGTCTGCCACCATGAACAGAGAATACTCAAGCAAACAATCAAAAAATTAGGGCAAACATAAATAAGCACGCATGGAAGAGGTGGGTGCATCCAGTGGTTAATGGAATCCCATGCCAAACATGGTTGTTGGGCGAGTGCAGAGGGAGTCTACGCCAGTCAATGGTGGACATTGTGAATTGATGAAAGACCTATGTGTGGCGTGAGTTTAGGAGCTGGGTATACATGCATCCATATAGCATAATGAAGAGGCATGCCTACTATTGGGAGAAGACCAGAGAGTGGGTGCAGCAAATAAGATGATGGAGGGACACTTCCAAACAAATGCTAACATAAGGGAACCCACGCCAGTGGTGAAGGGATCCACCATGGTTGTTGGGCATAGGCCGGAGGAGGAGATAAATGGAGACCTGCGGTGAGAAGGAGACACATAGGGAAGAAAACCCATAGAGAAGAAGACACGTGGCCAACAGGTAAAGCTACAGCTAGCAAGGACACACCAGGAGGAGAGTAGAGGCCCGTGCCTAGGAAGAAAGGAAGACCAGAGGGTTGGGGTCACAGCCAGCAGGGGAAGATGTGATTTCGATTTGGCTGTCATCGATGCCCGTGAAGGAGCTGTAGGGAAAGAACGAAAAAATGCAAAACAAAAGAGGATTAGGGCAATGAACAAACAAGTGAGCAAAGGATCCAATGGTGGAAATTGGGACGTCGATGCAGCTAGATCTACACCCTTCCCACCATATCGTGATCTTTAGATGCTCACGAAATACTGACCGTGTGATCGTGGGGAGGTGGAAAATTAGCATATAAAACATTTAAAATCAAATGTTTTGCTATGAATGTTGTCAAAAGGTATTAAAATGGGGGGTGGGGCCTGTTTTAAAAAATCTTAAAGTGAAAATAAGGGTGAAATTTTTTCAAATATGAAAGGGGGTAAAAGACTTTGTGACTCGATGGTAAAATTTTGAAAGACAAGTGAAGTATATTTTACAATTATTTTTCTTCAGTTAAAGTTAAAGGTGGAGTATTCATGTAGAGGGGTAGTTTTATTTTTCATGAAGACTTTTGGGAGCTGAGGTTTTGTTTCAAGTTAAGAAATTTTAATATTTGGAGCCAAACGTTTTACTTTGCTGGGTTAAATATAAAATGAGCTTGATAAAGTGAATTTAATATTCACTTTATATGTGAGGTATTTTATATGTTAAGATGAATATAAATGTGCTTGTAAAGTATAGCAAAGTAAAATGCAGCAAAGGAAAAGAAACAAAAAATAGAGTAGAAAATGGATTTTTCATGGGGAGAGAGATTTTCTTTCAAGCTACAAAATCTATTTATTGCAATGAGTGGAGTGGACACATGTCATTTTTTTGTTGAGAAACAAATTGGGCACATGCTGTTTTTGAAATAGATTGAAGTTTGTTACAGGGAAATGGAGAGGATATTTTGCAGATCACTGTCCAATGGTGGAGATGCTTCCAGATGGATGTTCGGATTTAGGGTTTCTCCTGGAATCTCTTCTCCTCTTCTTATTCTTTTCTTCTCTCATTGTAAAAAAAGGGTTGGCAAGTTAGCAAGTTAGGCTAGCAAGTAACCTAGCAGAAATTCTTGTATGGAGCTGCATTTCAAATTGTAAAATCTGTAGTTACAGAGGCTATGCAAGTGGGTTTTGTGTCATTTTGCTATAGGATTTGAGTTTATTGGGATTTATTGTTTCATAATAGTACTGGCATTTGAGTTTAACTGACAAATCTAGGCTCATGTCTCTCCTATGTGCAAATGTATTTGAATTTTGAATGAAATAATCAAGGTTTATTCTGTTCTTCTCACTGTTGTGGTGTGTGCAATTCTGGTTTTAGCTTTGATTCAAAGAATTAATTAACCTTCTTAAATGAGATTGTAGATTGATACATTCTGTACAAGGATTGGGTAAGCAGTATTGAGCTGAGGTATAAATTGGTGATACTGTAAGGAAGTATAATCAAAGATGTAATATGTTATGTGTTGAAATCTACTATGAACCATTAAGTGTTGGTGAAGTTGACTCCTCCAATGGATATGGCACTGGTTTGATTTGCATTTATTCTTTGGGATGCAGTGTTTTTTTTGTCTTCACCTAGGGCTTGCTACCAAATTTTAAACATAATGATTATCCTTCACCATGAAACTATATTGTAACTATCTCATGCTCCAAGTGGTTGATATTACTGATGAACAACCAATTCATTTCAGTCTTATCCCATTTTGTTGAGCTATTAAGTGAGATTATCTATTTTTGAAGTTAATGATTGTTTATGATCTTTGTTGCAGAAGTTGTAAACTCATTATAGGGATCACCCTCCTGGGTCTTGCAAAGCCCAAAGTGTAGGAGGTTATTGTTAAAAACAATCCTCGTCAGTTGGTCCAGGTCCTCTGAGCTACCCTTGATTGGATGTTGGCAATTCCATAGGTAGATTAGGAGCCAAACTTGGTTTACATGAAAAAACGCCAACAAAATGGCGACTCTATTGGGGAAGGTTTTGAACCTCCAGTTGTAGACGGTGCTGTTACAAAGTCATTAAAGTGTTGAATTATTTTTGTAGCCATTGCTGAAAATTATTTCTGCCCTATGGAGTCATGAGCTTGATAGGTCCTTTCTCCTTGTTGGCTGAGTCAATTCTCATGAATGTTGTCAGAGAGTCTATTGTAATTCATCTTTCAATGTAAGTCTGTTAATATTTTTCCATACTTCATGCTTATTTCATAATACCTCACAAGTTGTGAGAGGCAACTCCGAGATCTATGCACTTGTGTGCATTATTTGAGAACAACTAGGAAAGAGCCCAAAACATTTGGAGTAGAGATGAAGCATATTCGAGCTCTTGTGATGAAGTACCTTGACAAGTTGTTGAAGGAATCCATATGATATCATATTGTTGGATTTGAAGGTGTTGCAGTACTTATGCTGGTTTTTAATGAATTTGACCTGTGAAGAATTTCCAGCTGTTCAAATTTTTGTCCTCTGCAAAGAGGTGGCGAATCTAGCAAAGAACCTAATGAAGATGTGAATACGGTTCAAGAATCTACAAATATTTCCAATCAGAAGAACCATTTTTAGTTGTTGCAACAAGTTCTAGGTATTTTTCACTCTTAGTTTTCAAGAAATTGTGTATCGAAACCATATGTGAACATTTTAGGAAAACTTTGTTTCCCTATTTGATGAATCTACAAAATGAAAGGGAACAACAATAGTATTTCTTTCCATACTTCTGAAATGTAATATGTAACATGAGTAGAGAAGTATGTTTATTGTGAGTTATGTCTTTGAGAAATATTAAGGCATAGTTATTCAATCAATGTTTTAGAATCATGGTTGATTTTGTAAATGATGGAACTTATAACCATGTATGAAGTTGATACTGATTGAATTTGTATACAAGAGGGTTTCCTTGTGAAATGGAAAGTAAAAGTATGCAGGGAAAACAAGTTATCCCAAGCTCTCAAAGGGGTTTTGGTATTAAAAGATATATGCCATTGGTTTTCAGTGGTATTGGAGGTTTCCTGAACCTAATCCCTAAAGATGTTAGAAAGAATTTGCCCATATTCATAGGGAAAAGTTCAGAATTAGCCTCTAAGCATCTAGACAATTTCATGGATGTGATGGGGGACTATGAGGTAAATCATGAGGATGTAGTTATGAAACTGTTTGTTCAATCCTTGAAGGATGATGCCAAGGATTGGTTTGCATATTTACCGTCATGTTCTATAGCCTCTTGGAATTAGTTTGTGACAACCTTTGTTGAGCAATTTGGTGAAAGGGTGAATCCAAGTGAGGCGAGGAAAAACTTTTTGGAGATTCATATAAGTGAAAATGAGTTGGTCCCTATTTTCAATCTCCAATTTGCAAAGGAAATAAGAGAGATCCCAGAGCATGTAAGACCGAATGATGTTGAATACTTGGTCATGTATCTTAGTGCATTTGATAGTAAGATGGGATTCTTGTTAAGGGATAAAGAACCTACAACTTTACTTCAAGCATATCAAACTGCCATGGACATTGAGAACAATTTCAAATACTCTATGATGAAAAGGTGTCTAGCTACAAATGTTGGTTACCCAAGAACAACTCATGATTGTGAAACTCAAGGACTAGGTAATGGAAATGATTGTCAAGTTGATAATGCCTCTATTGCTGTGATTTCTTCATCACCAAAATGTGAAGATCATAGTGAGTTCCAAGTTCAATGTCAACAGAATTTGGGCATTGTTGATAAAAGGTCTTTTGTACAAGATTTGTATGAAATGAGAAGACAAGAAGCAATGAATGAGATACAAAGTGCTACTTTATGTCATGTTGTGACTAGCAACTACAAGGCATGTATTGCTGATATTTCATTAGAAAAAAATGACTCTGGTTGTGAAAGTGCAGCCCCAAGCTGTTGTAGTGAGGATTTTTCTTGTGAAGAAAGCCATGATGGGGTTGCTAGTTCTGATTGCTTCTTTGAAGGTTGTGATTGCTATTCTGAAAGTGATGTTGAAGCATTTTCCTCACTCAAAGAATGCAATGATATAAATGTTCATAAGGTCATTTATCCACAAGTGAAAGAACAAGGAACATGTGAAGAATATACCGAATGTAATTCAAGTTCAAAATCAGAAGACCATGTTCACTGTGAGAGCGATGCAGAATTTGAAGACAAACATGTGTGTGATCAGCATGTTGATTCAAAATATAATGTTGAAATGATGAAGGTGCTGATAAGTGTACTTATGTTCCTGCTCTTCATGTTTGTTTGAATGAAGCAAAGATGGAAAAATTTATGATGCATGATGAGCATGATGATAAAATGATGGATTCATTAAGCATGTATATGGGTCAATCAATGTTAATTGATGACATTGAAAGGTTTTGCTGACTTATGTGAGAGTAAAGCTTCACTTTGTGTTGATATGGCAAATGTTGTCAATTCATGTGTGGAGCAGCCAAGTAGTGACAATGATGGTGAGTCTCATGTTGATGAATGTGAGGTTGAATGTGATTACCTTTTGTTTGATGCCCCTGATTTTCAGAATGTGCACATGGATATGTTGGCATCACATGAGAGAAGCATTTATGTCCTTGTTGATAATGATTTGTTTGAGCCTTCACTGGAGGTATTTGGTTTTGAAAGGAATGATGATGTAAAATTGAATCAGAAAATTTTCTCAATCCCGAGATGAATGTGTTTACTCATTCCTTGGATGTTAACGATGCATGTGAATCTCATTTTCATGACACCAAGATGTGTACTTATGTGCATGAACTTAAGTGTCAAAAGATGGGCCTAGGTTGCAGTGATCAGTACAAGGATGCTTCTGAGTATGCATCTTTTATCTTTGACATATGCCAAGATGATTTGTAGGGAACACACCAAATTGTTTATGAGAGTTTTCAGTTTGATTTGTAGGTTGATTTGGATCTGCAAATTGATGATCAAATTGAGCCTAATAGTTCCAGCCATACAGCAGAGTGTGAGTGCTATTTTTTTCAGTTGGAAGGAATTTTCATAGAATTTGGCAATGTTCAAGATGTTGAGACATGTTGTTTTCAGCCTGAGAATGCTCCATGTGATGAATGTAATAAGTTGTTGCCACATAATGATCAATATTTTGAAAGTATGCCTGATTTTCAGATGCATTTTGATTGTGAGCATGTTGATAATGTTGTGAATGATTGCCTGTTAGGAGGTACTAGCATGTTTACTCAGGAAGATGGTTGTGATCAGACCAGGCTTTCATATGGTCTTGATCCCTATTTTCAAATCATACCACTTGATGAAAAGTCAGAAAATGAAGAATGTGGCAGTGACATGACTTATCTAATTTGGTTGCATATAATGAAGTCGAACAGAGAGCGGGTTTCTACTTGCTACATAGTAGCCTGACACTTGTGTTTGCAAAGTTGCAATTGCTTATGTTGTTATGTTTTGATAAGTGCAAGCATGAGTTAAAAGGGGCCAGCTCTTTTCACAAAATTGTATTTGACAGAGGTAAGTGTTGACTCCTACTTTTCATTTGGTGACTTGGGATCATCAGATGAAGTTGAAAATAAAAGTTGAATTGGGGAGCAGTTTGAAGGTACTTGATAGATTTATAATTTGGTCTACTCTCCCCAGAGATCTAGAATCTTGCTATTCCCATAGGGGGAATACATCCCCAGACGGAGCCATTGTTGGCACTCTCAAATTTTGCAAATTTGAGATGCCCATTTTGAAAACATTTGCCTCTACACTTTCAGAAGTGCACTTGAGGGGTCAGTTTGAATGAGCCACTTTAGAGAATCAAAACTTGAGGCATGTTGTTTCCAAGAAAAACCCATTTGCAAACATGTTTGATTGACATATGTGAACATGTGTGTCAATTTTTAGCCTCCCACGATAGGTTTGGTCAGGGTTTTGAAAAGTGAAGTTGGAGGGGTTTTGCACTGTTCTACTGTTTACAGATTTGTCAGCTTGCAAAACAGCCTCCTGTTTGAGCTTGGATTTCGTAACTAGTTGATTGTTATGTCAAAATGATTGTTGTTCTATATTCTCCATACCTAAATGATCTCAAGTGTCAGTTTTCAGATCCTAATGTTTTGATTTTCTATTTTTAGCAGACCGAAACCAAATGCAATTTGTTCAGTTTCACATCTGCATTCCTGACAGCCCTTCTGAGTGGTCAACTTTGATCATTAATACCATTTGATCAAAGATGTTTCATGGAAATTCCTTTTGCACATATGCTCAGGGTATCTCAATGTTCCATTCTATCTGATGGCAGCTCATCAAGAGTTGATTTGCTATTTTTACAAATTGGTAATCAAGTGTGTTTCGATTGTTTCATAACAGCTATTTTTTCAGAAAAGTTTAACTGGGCAACTTTGCCAATTAATATTTTCCATCGTGTGATACATTTCTCTGAGATGTCTTTTGCACTGTACTCATGGATCAAATGTCTAATTACTTGCAAGATTTGACGTCTCCTGGAGGTCATTTTTTTGGGTTTCAAGTGCGATTCCTCAGCCTACTTGGCCTATTTTGAACATTTTGCAAAAGTGAGAAAATAATTTCTGAGGGCAATCCAGTTTACCATTTCACTTCAAATGGATCTAGATGTTGTCCTAGGATGATTTGAGTGTGAGACTGGTGTGAAAACGAATTTTTTTTTAGTCGGGCCCATGAAAGATCTGACATTTATCACACAGTTTGAGGATAGCTTATTCATTGAGCTATTTGCAAGTTATGGATATGTGGAAAAAACTCTAGAGGTTGACACTGTTAAAACTATTTGCAATGTTGTGGTACAACAAAAAGTAGTTTTTTACATATGGCAATAATGTTGCAAGTGCTCGTGTACACAATGTAGGTTAATTCACATGTGGGGGTGTTGTGATGACAACTATGAGCAGGAAGCAAATGCAAAATAGCTTGCAGGGGCATTGTTTCTATCTGGTATTACAAATTACAATGAATCATCAAAAAATTATTGTGGAAGATGTCCTGAATTCTCTTGCAGTTATATGCACACAGTGGAAGAGATTTGTCACCAGTATGAATTTAAGAGGCCTTTCATGGAAGACCTTAATGTAGTACAACCTTCACTAATGGAGTTGCATAGCACATTAGAGGGTGCCTATGCAAAACACTCAGTGCAAGTTTCAATCTTCACCAGAAGACTTCAGCATGATTTTGATGCATCTTGTGTTCAAGAGGTAAGTTTGATTTAATTGTTTTGAAACAAGATGCAGCATACAGGAATTATGATTGTTACCACAAAGGAAATGTATCACAAGGGTGTATGGGTAAAATGTATTTAAGGATGAAGACTTCCATCGATTACTCTATTACATGAAATGGACTTATTCAATTAATTGCAAAAGTTTTCAAGTAGATGTAAATATGCAGAGTTTCTGAGTGGGCACCTCAACATTACAAAAGCAAAACACTATCAGAGGATGGGAGAAATTCAGGAAGGAAAATGCGTTTAGCTGCATTATGGAGGTTAAATGATTATGAGGGTTTCATGTCATGATGCGCCCTTTAGAAAATTAGCAAGGGGGACTGATTTATGAATAGTGGCACCATCATACAAACTGCGAGGTGATGTGCCTAAGATGAACAGGGGCCCGCTTGCTGTCTACAGGGTGTGTTCATCCATCAAAGCATGCAAGGTGTGCACGCATTGCAACAGGGATGGGAGTGTGGGAGATTTGAAACAAGTTGTATACTGCCATAAAAGAAATGTGAATGGGGACGGTCATTGCAGTTGATATGCACTAAATTTATTTGATTGAGAGTCTGATGGAATCTCAAACAAATGAGATTGGAGAGAGTAGAGAGGTGGGTGCGATTTCTAGGAAATGTATATGTTTGAACCAGTATGAGAGGGCAGTGTTATGGCCACCCATCAAAGAGAAGGGTATAAGAACTTGGCTGGATGCTATGGTCGCACCAGCAAGAGTATGCATTTGTGAAATGACTGTAGGGTATTCACATGAAGAAATTGGTGAAGGGGCTGTGGAAGTTCATAGGAATGTATAATGGGAGGCTCGATGGTGATTTCATCGATAGGAGGGTTCCCAAATGAAGGCAATGTAATTCAAATGGAAGCCCCAACACACAAGAATATGGGATGCACTGGTAAAGACAAAGGCCTAGACTTCCACCAAAGCATAGAGGATAGAAGTGCTCCACTCTAGTTCTCTATGGAGTAATGAGAGGGAGACCGCTCCAGGTAGTGGGTGTTTGCAATTAAAATATATCAAAATTGTTTGAGAGTTGAAGTCTATCGCCATGAATAGAGAATACTCAAGCAAACAATCAAAAAGTTAGGGCAAACATAAACAAGCATGCATGGAAGAGGTGGGCGCATCCAATGGTTAATGGAATCCCATGCCAAACATGGTTGCTAGGCAAGTGCAGAGGGAGTCTACACCAGTCAATGGTGGACATTGTGAATTGATGAAAGACCTATGTGTGGTGCGAGTTTAGGAGCTAGGTATACATGCGTCCATCCACCATAATGAAGAGGCATGCCTGCTATTGGGAGAAGACGAGAGAGTGGGCGTAGCAAATAAGATGATGGAGGGAGAATTACAAACAAATGCTAACATGAGGGAACCCATGCCAGTGGTGAAGGGAGCCACCATGGTTGTTGGGCGCAGGCCGGAGGAGGAGATAAATAGAGATGTGCGGTGAGAAGGAGACACGTAGGGAAGAAAACCCACAGAGAAGAAGACACACAACCAACAGGTAAAGCCGTAGCCAGCAAGGACACGCCAGGAGGAGAGTAGAGGCCCACGGCCAGGAAGAAAGGAAGACCAGAGGGTTGGGGTCATGGCCATCATTGGAGAGAAAGCTCAAACTAGTAGGGGAAGATGTGGTTTGCATTTGGCCTCCATCGATGCCCGTGAAGGATCTGCAGGGAAAGAAAAACAAAATGCAAAATGAAAGAGGATTAGGGCAATGAACAAACAAGTGAGCAAAGGATCCAATGGTGGAAATTGGGATGTCGGTGCAGCTAGATCTACACCCTTCCCTGCCATATCATGATCTTTAGATGCTCATGAAATACTGATCATGCGATCGCGGGGAGGTGGAAAATTAACATATAAAACATTTAAAATCAAATGTTTTGCTATGAGTGTTGTCAAAAGGTATTAAAATGGGGGGTGGGGCCCGTTTTGAAAAATCTCAAATTGATAATAAGGGTGAAATGTTTTCAAATATGAAAGGGGGTAAAAGACTTTGGGAATTGATGGTAAAATTTTGAAAGACAACTGAAGTATATTTTACAATTATTTTTCTTCAGTTAAAGTCAAAGGTGGAGTATTCATGCAGAGGGGTAGTTTTATTTTTCATGAAGACTTTTGGGAGCTGAGGTTTTGGTTTAAGTTAAGAAATTTTAATATTTGGAGCCAAACGTTTTACTTTGCTTGGTTAAATATAAAATGAGCTTGATAAAGTGAATTTAATATTCACTTTATATGTGAGGTATTTTATATGTTAAGATGAATACAAATGTGCTTGTAAAGTACAACAAAGTAAAATGCAACAAAGGAAAAGAAACAAAAAGTAGAGCAAAAAATGGATTTTTCATGGGGAGAGAGATTTTCTTTCAAGCTGCAAAATCTGTTTATTGCAATGAGTGGAGTGGACACATGTCATTTTTTTGTTGAGAAACGAATTGGGCACATGCTGTTTTTGGAACAGATTGAAGTTTGTTACAAGGAAATGGAGAGGATATTTTACAGATCACTATTCAACAGTGTAGATGTTTCCAGATGGATGTTTCTGTTCGGATTTAGGGTTTCTCTTGGAATCTCTTCTCCTCTTCTTATTCTTTTCTTTTTTCATTGTAAAAAAAGGGTTGGCAAGCTAGCAAGTTAGGCTATCAAGTAACCTAGCAGAAATTCTGGTGTGGAGCTGCATTTCAAATTGTAAAATATGTAGTTACAAAGGCTATGCAAGTGGGTTTTTTGTCATTTTGCTATAGGATTTGAGTTTATTGGGATTTAGTGTTTCATAACAGTACTGGCATTTGAGTTTAACTCGCAAATCCAAGCTCATGTCTCTCCTATGTGCAAATGTAATTGAATTTTGAATGAAATAATCAAGTGTTATTCTGTTCTTCTCACTATTGTGGTGTGTGCAATTCTGGTTTTAGCTTTGATTCAAAGAATTAATTAAACTGCTTAAATGAGATTGTAGATTGATATGTTCTGTACAAGGATTAGGTAAGATGTATTGAGCTGAAGTACAAATTGGTGATACTGTAAGGCAGTATAATCAGAGATGTAATATGCTATGTGTTGAAATCTGCTATGAACCATTAAGTGTTGGTGAAGTTGACTCCTCCAATGGATATGACACTGGTTTGATTTGCATTTGTTCTTTGTGATGCAGTGTTTTGTTTGTCTTCACCTAGGGCTTGCTACCAAATTTTAAACATAATGATTATCCTTCACCATGAAACTATATTGTAACTATCTCACACTCCAAGTGGTTAATATTACTGATGAACAGCCAATTCATTTCAGTCTTATCCCATTCTATTGAGCTATTAAGTGAGATTATCTATTTTTTGAAATTAATGATTTTTTATGATTTTTGTTGCAGAAGTTATAAACTCATTACAAGGATCACCCTCCCGGGTCTTGCAGAGCCCAAAGTGTAGGAGGTTATTGTTAAAAACAATCCTCGTCAGTTGGTCCAGGTCCTCCGAGTTGCCCTTGATTGGAATTGAAAATTCGATAGGTAGATTAGGAGACAAACCTGGTTTACATGGAAAAACACCAACAAAGTGCAGTGAGGGGAAGATTGAATCCTTCATCCTTTGTTGCCTCATAGAGGTTTTCACCATTGGATTCATCCTTTATTTTTAATGTTTTAGGGTTAGAGAGTGTCACATTGCGGTTTTCACTCAAGGACCTTGAGATTATTCTTAATTTCTCACTTTTTTGATTGAAGGATTCAATCGTCTCCCCTTAATAGTCTTGAGTATCTAGTGTGATTTAAAATCCAGCCTTATGATCTCCATATCGTATGATATCTTGCAATCTGATGAATTTTGAGAGCGCCTCATCATTTTTGAACGTGTCCAAAATTTGTGGTCCTCATTGGTCATAATCAATGAGCTGGGAGTAGGCTAGGTTTATTTCATGAGTTTGGTGGTCTGACTCAAAATATAGGGTGCTAATCATGAGTAGGGAGGAGTCCTCAAAAATTATGGGTGTGCTAGTTATCGTATCCTCATCATCACTACTACTACAAACATCAGTCACGTCAAAGGTAAAGTTATCTAAGGGTAGACCTGTAGATATTGGTAGTTGTAGGGTGGTTGTCCTTAGCTTATGAGATTCTTGACAACATTGACTAGGGAACTTCTTCCATGTATGATTACACTCGAAGGGGTACACCCAGGGAAAATATTTTTTATTCGTTTCTATAATAATAGGTTCCAACCGACCATTGTTATTCTTTCCCAGACTTCCATTTTTGTTATAGCCCATACCCAACATTAACTAGAGTCCTTTGTTGGCATCATCCATGGGAAGGGCTGGTGTAAATATTTCATCTTGATAGAGGAGACTAGATACATCTCTCTCATCCACCACCTCTTAGCCTAGATCTCCCCACCTCCTAAATCAAGACTGATCCATTTTGAAGGTTTGATCTATTGAATTGGTGGGTTTTGATTGCCTATGGTATGTGGGGGTTTGAGGTAACTCCCCAACCATAAAGGATCATTTCTTCGTTATGTATTCCCCACACCCATTATCTTGGATTATAAGCTTGATGTTGGATATGTCGAGGATGGCGGGTGTCTTTGTCCCAAAAGTGGAGGCTATGTTGGATGGATTGATATATGGAGCTGAGGGGCCTTCATAATTATTTGGGACTTGGGGAACTTTATAATACTTGGCTTCCAATTTCTAGCAGTAGGCGAAGGGTTCAAGATCACCATAGATTGTAATCTATTGGTTTTGGTATGAAAACTTGATGCATTGGTGGAAGGTTGATGTGACTGCTTACATCCCATGATTCCACGGGTGACCTAGGAGGATTTTATAGGGTAGGTCAAGGTCAAGAACCTAAGAGGTAGTTTCCATAATAGTTGGCCCTATTTGAATAGGGAGTTGAATAGTGCCCTGAGACACTCTTTCTTGATCGTCGTAAGCTCTCATTGTGATACCCTTACCTTTTTCAATGGAATCTTTAGCTATTCCTAGATTCTTTATAATCTTGAGTAAAAAAATGTTGAGGCCCACACCCCCATCCACCAAGATCTTTTTGATGTTATTTTAATGAGCTAGGACTTCAAGGTGGAGTGCATGACTGTGAGATGGTTGCACAGGGAAGTCCCGATCAAAAAATGTGAGGAGATTTAGAGTGGTGATGTTACCGACCATAGCTTGGAATTTATGTGTATCAAGGTTGGCGTAGATGGTAGATGAAGCCAATGCTTCCTCAAGGATTTCTCTATGGGTAGCTGAAATCCTTAGTAACTCCATAATGTTTAGATCTGAGCAGGGGTTCTTTTTAAATGGTCAAGGACATTGTACTGATTAGGGATGGATTTTTGATTTGCGGTGGAGGTCTTAGTTGGCTATGATGCCCTAGAAATGGTGACCTTTCCACCACGTGTGGTGACTCCACAATCAATTTTGGCTCACTTGATGCTAACAACAATGACCATTTTGTCAAGGCATGCGACAAATCCTTTGTACACATGAGTGACATTGCCATAATTTTTTGTTCCCTTTGTTGTTTCCTTGGTTGTGATCAATCATCAAATTCGTGTATATTTTTAGATATTGATTACCAATCGGTTACTCAACATTTATGATTTTTTCATCAATGAGATCCGGGATGACATTATTCAATGTCATGTAGTTGGCAGTTGTAAGCCTCTTCAGCTTATGATAATCACAAAGGAAATTTTTGTTGTACCAGGGTGGTTTTACTTGAGGCTCCTGGTAATTATCATTATTTGGGATTCTGATGAGGTTCTCATTAACCAATTCTTCATGATGGATTGAATTGATTCCCCGAGGGCCATGAAATTCCTCTTTGGGGGATATTGGTTTCATAGAGGTGGTCCTCCTTGATTATTGAGGTTTTTGACTTGATTGTGGTGTGGTTGTTGGTCTACCACATTTTCTTGTGTGTTATTGTGATTATCAGTCTATGGTTGATGTGTTTGGGTATTCTTCTTTGGAGGACTGATGAGAACCTTAGCATTGACCACTCCATCGTTGGTGACATTCTTGTTCTTTTCCCATGTGTGAGGTTTCTCATTATAGCTGGTAGATGGGCAACTATCTTAATATTTAAGATATGTAGGTGTGACCCCTTGTGTGATAAGGGCTCTTTTGATGTTGAAAGCCTTGGGGATTAATTGGTAATATGTGGTGATGCATTGCATCTTCAGATAAAATTCCAAGGTCTTTTCCAGATTAGCAATGATCGTGTAGATTTGTTTCTCTTCTAGCATGGTCCATTTGCTTTGATTGGCCTTAGATCGCCATCATTGTAGGAAGGAGGTGAATGATTCCCATTTTCCTTGTTTCAGTATCGATAATTCCTCTAGACTAACATCTGTGCCAATGTTGAATGCATAGTTTTTGAGGAATGCATCTACAATTTCTTGGAATTTTCTGATGCTCGTAAGTAGACGAGAGAACCATTACATGGCAAGACCATTCAGGCTCTGAGGAAACAACTGCATTATTTATGTATGATTGTACAATACTTCCATGCAATGTACTTGGAATTCCCTAATGTGATCTTGAGGGTTTCCCAACCCACAATATTTGTCAAATTTGGGGATTTTGAATCCCTTTGGGAATGACATCATTACAAGGAGTTTTTCAAAAGGATAGGGACATAGATTTTCAGGTGTCCTTGTTGGTTTTCCTAATTGAAGATCCAATACTTGTTGTGAGATTAGTTTGATTTATGCCATCATATCATCTTATGGATCAGGGGTGGAGTGAATGTGTTTTGAGGTGGTTGGGGTGTTTTATTGATGGGTGGGGCATTGGCGGGGGTTTGTTGCAAGCTTTGTTGCACGATTAATGCCTGCATTTACTACTTACCCAACAATGCTTATTGTTGGTCGTGTTGTGGTTTTGCAAACAAATATTTTTTTTGATCTTGTTGTTGAGCTTTTAGCTATTGTGCTTCATACTCTTGTAGGGCTTGTTGATAGGATTTCTATATTACTACTTGCAACTATGCCTGATATTGGACTTGTGCTTATTGATACTGAGCATGCGCTTGTTGGGTTACTTGGGTAGCTTGTGCATCCTATGCAGATTGTGTGGCTTGAGCTTCTTACAAAGCTTGGGTGACTTCTTGTTGTTGTAGTAAGACTTGGGTTTGGGTAGCCTGGTGTGCTTCTTGTGCTTTTTGTGATTCTAATTGTGTTGGTGCTTGTTGGGCAGCTAACTGTGCAACTTGTTGATTTTGGATTTGTTGGAGTTCCTTTTGATAGGAAACTTGTTGGGTTGCTTGCAATATGACGCTGAATGAATTTCCATGTTGGGTTT
The DNA here is from genome assembly GCA_007115665.2 of Sequoiadendron giganteum. Classification (NCBI taxonomy): domain Eukaryota; kingdom Viridiplantae; phylum Streptophyta; class Pinopsida; order Cupressales; family Cupressaceae; genus Sequoiadendron; species Sequoiadendron giganteum. The sequence continues at coordinate 84,503,287 of CM021105.1, forward strand.
TTGTGGTGGTGGTGGATTAGGAATGGTTTTGATGGTTGTGATGAGTGGTGGATGAAATGATTGAGATGCTTGTTCCTTGGGAAACCATGCTTTGAGATACTCGAGGAATGGTGGATGTATTGATTTTTGGGGTTTCTTGGATTGTTTGCATCTTTTGTTGTGATATCGATGGCAAAGCGGGAGGATTTGGTACAATGCTTTGATTCATGATAGGGGGGTTATTTTATTTGATTGATTGATGGTGGGTAAAGGAGGAAGACCCAACCCAAGGGGTGATGTGGATGTACGTGGTAGAGGCGGAAAGATGGGTTGTGAATTCTCTTGAAGGGATGATTGTGAGGGATCAAAGACTCCCCCGGCTCCAAATAAATTATCTTCTCCTTGTGAGGTTATAGGGAGAGAGTTTTTCATGTTGAGCATAGCAATTAGTGTTGCATGAAATGATGAATTGGTATGGTTCTAAAATGTGAGAGGGACATATGGGTGCAATGGATTTATGGGGAAATTTTTTCCCAATATGGTGTTTGCATCCAACTCTTGGTTATTCACAAGGGGATGTGTTTGAAGTGCATGAAGCAATGAGCTTCCCTTGCTAACGGTTGGCGGAGTTGGAGAAATGGATGATGTGATTTGTGGGATGCTTTGGGTGATGTTTTGACATGTAGGTATGGGTGGGATTGGAGGCATGATCTCGAGAGGTTTATCCACAAGAGTTCTTAGGTCATAGTTAGAAGGGAGTTTAGCCCCTTCTTTGGCATATTCCAACATGTATTGGGAGGGATATAAGCTCATCATGACATTAACAATTCGATGATTTTTAGGATTTTGGACCATCCCAAGGATTTCATCTTGTGTCATCCCTAAGAAATTGTTGGTGATGTCCTCTACTTGATCCTCCTCCTGAGGATTTTGTGATGGTAGAGGGAGATTGCTTGTGGGATTCATTTCAGGAGTAGTTTGTCTTAGGTCACTTGAAGTCAATGTTTCCTTGGTGATTTCCATATTCTTCATGTGTTGTGATCTTGCTTGCACCATAAGAGAAGGATCAATTTTCAAGAATGTGTATTCCTTTAGATTGATCTAACTTTAGGAACAAAAAGAGAAGAACTAGGATGATTAAGGATCAAAGGATGGGGGTGAGATTTACAAAAGAATGGATGATGTGGATGATTGAACTCTTGAGAAAATTTGGAGGAGACACTAGACTTTGGGGATTTGACTTGGATTGATTGATTTGAGATAGTGCACTTCTAAAATCTTGGAGGTTAGATGTTGTCCTAGAGTAAACTCATACACAAGATGATAATTTGACTAAAGGTGTAATGAAGGATTTATCAAGATACCCCTAATCAAAGAAGATGATTTTATATAATGAACTCCTAGACCCTCAAGATGTTGGATTTTATCAAGAGGTAAAAAATTTCACAAGGATTTCATAGTTTGATCAAATATGTGGAGAACGATTCATCCCCAAATATCTAACCAAATAAGATGATTTTGATTTTCCAAAAGTCTAGCATGGATGATTTTTTCAATATTTTCAAGAGTTGTTGGTGAGATTATTTTTTATTTTGATGGTTGAAATATTGGTGAGAGTGATGAATTTGATCCCTGACCAGCCCTAGGTAGAACTCCTTCTTACAAGACCTCAGTATTGAAGAACACGCTTGACACTTCCTATGTGAGAAAATAAAATCTTTGAAAGAGATCGGAATTTTCCTAACAATAAAATTCATACAAGTTAGGGTTGTTCTTTGAATATTTCTTGTAAAAATTGTAAAAAAAACTTTCTCTTACCTCATGAAGATTTGAAAGGCGTTCTTCACGAGCTCTTGGACTAAGACTTTTGAACTTGGGTTTACAAATTTTGATTTTGTGGAAAATCATTTGGAAGAACACATTTGTGGGGTTCAGTTGTCTCTTGACATTGCTTACTAAGTTATTTTTACCACAAAAACTTCTTTATTAAAGTTTCAAACTAAATGTCTAATGTTGTAACTCCTTCTCATCCCACAAAGTCCATTATGTGGAAATCAAAGAAATCAAAGAATTTTTTTCCTAATGTTGACTTTAGTAAAATAAAATTGTAATTAAATCCAAATACTTAGATGCCTCTAAGGATAAAAAGTCCCTACGACAAGCATGAGCACTCGAGTTCATCAAAGGTATTTTATTTTCCTAAAGGGTTTGAAATTTTGAGGATGTTGTGAATGTTTTTTTTCAAGTGTTTTGGATCCATCCAAAGTTTTTAACTAACTCAAATATTGCACAACCCTAGGATGGAAAATAAAATATTTGTTGAGTTCCCACTTGGATGAATCTAGCTACGCTTACTCTTAGCGAATGATTAGATGCTTGACCACACTAGCTCCCCTCCATGGAACACACTTCTTAGGTCAGACAATAATCAACGTCCATGAATCAACCATGGAATACTTCTCATTTCTACTAAGAGTCATAAGAATGTGGAACGAGTCTAGAGGTCTAGCCTCCTAGCGCCAACAAATATTGGGATTTTAGGATTTTTTTAAAAAATTTGTAGTAAGGGCATCTAGTTTAGGGGATGGAATGATAAAATCCTTGTGAGAGATTTCCCAACCCTTAGAACAAGGGCTTTACACATCATAGATATACTAGGGGTTGAGTTATAATGCATTGATTCACATTGTTTACAATTTTCATCATAACCACAAATTTATATATCAGTTTGGAAGAGCTTGGCTTATGTTCATTACCTCTTGGGTCGTTCCGTTGGGGTGAGTAATTTTTCCCACCAAGGAAGACCCTCTAAAGGTATAGAAAATCAAGAAATTACATCCATAGTTCGATCAATATTTGTTGAGAAACAAAGAGAGAACACTCGCAATGTACTCCACTCACACTCGCAAGATTGGTTCAATTTTAAAATTCCCCAATTGAAATATGGAGGCAATCACTTACACAAATTAAGATCACTAAAAGGACTTTTGTTTCTCAAGATCGCTATAAAGCGTGAGAGAAGTGCATATGCCTTTTTGATGATGTTACTTTGGGTAAGTGACTACAAAACAAAGATGCACATGTTCATTTTAAATCCTCAAAGCAATGATTAGATTATTTTTAAAGCACCAAATATAAAGATGAAAGTCATTTTTTTTAATTGTTAACCTCAAACCAAATCTAGTAAGTTGTTCTAAAGTTATTTTTAACCTTTTGTAGAAAAATTGAAAGCTTTTGTAGTGTTGTTTCTAGAGCCCAAAATAAATTTAGTATATCCTAAGAGCATGAAAGATAACAAATCCTTAAGAGAGATTATTAAATCTCCCAAAAGTGTTAAACAAACACTAAAGTGTTCAAAAAAACTTGATGTAATGAGAGAATGATGTCATTATGTAACCTTCAACTTTTTTTTCTTCCTTCACCTTGATTAGACCAACCTACAAAAACTGATTAGAACTAGAAAATAAATGTTAGAATAACCAGATAGCAACCTAAAAAAACCAGAATAAAAAAGAACATGTCAAAATTTACTCAATTTAAACCTTCTACTTTACTTCAATAGTGCAATCTATAAATGTGGTGCAGTTTGAGGAAATCTGTGGTGTTGTATGCCTAGAAGTGCGATTGCGGTGGATTTTTTCCCAATGTCATTGTTTGGAGTTTGAGAAAACTAGCGACAATAAAATGAACCAACAATGGATTTAGAAGATTTGAATTTCAGACGGGATAGACTGAGTAGCATGTTTTGAAGTTTGTAGCGGTGTTGTATGGAATTGATGGAATGGTAGCAGTGTTGTATGGGACCACTGGACTAATAGCGGCTTAGTTCCCTGTAGACACAAAAATAAGAGAAAAAACCATGGGATTTTATTGAAAAATGTGATTAGAACTTGAGATCTTCCTTCCTTCTAGTACCAAATGTAGAACCCCAATCCTAGACCTACACAAACATAAGAAAGAAACACATAATTATATCAAATGTAAGTGAGAATCAAGATTCACCATGAAATCCATTTAAATTGCAAAGAAAAAGAAATGAGATGAAGAATATAAGCAAACGTAAACAAAAGTTATCAAATCCTATTCAATGTAAATCAAACTCTTGATCCCATGGGGGATCTAGTGCTAATTTGATGTGGATATTGGCCCTTTCCCAACTCCTATGATGCAATGTTGATGAGTGATGCAGTTTGATGAAGATTCAATTGAGCTCTATGATGAAAAATCTGCATAACCTAGCTAAGATCTTGATAAAATGGATGAAAATAGATATCCTTGGAGATGAAATTGAGTATAGTGAGTTTACTCAAATTGTGGATGATCAAAAAGAGGAGAGAGGCCTCTTATTTAGAGAAAGACAAGATGGAGAAATGATCAAAATGGAGCAATGTGTAATCATTCAAAATCCAATGGGTAAGTGCCACTTGTCAAGATGTGAATGGAGGAAGCTTAAGCATATTTTGGTGAATATGCACAATAAATGAAATATGGTGGAATTTGAAAACAGTGAAATGACATGCAAGAGGGAAAAAGAATGAATTAAATTCCAATTGGCTCAGTGCACAAGGACATGTAAGAGGGAATGAATGTGTTGATGGAAGGACAAATCCACTTGGAGGGATTTTTAAATTTGGAGGAATATTCTCAAAAGATGTCAAGTTGAAAGAAAATAGGGATTTAATAAATCTATAAAATGTATTTTCATGTGCAAGTGGAAAAATCTAGAGAAATTTGGAGATTAGGATTAAATTAATCAAGAAATAATTAATTTAATGAGGGATTATGTGATGTGGCTATTGGATTTAGATTTATGGGTTGATTTAAATCAAAAGATGAGAATGTGATTTAGATTTAATTAAATAAAGTATTTAGTTTATTTAATTAGAGAGGGATGCTGATGTTAGATTAAATTAAATAAGGTTTAATTTATTTAATTTAATAAGATAAATTTAGAGATTTAATCAAATAAAATGAATTATTTAATTAAATGGAGATCAAAGGATTAATTAAATAACTTTGATTTATTTAATTAAAAAAAGAGAATGACTTAATCATATAAATGATTATTTATTTAATTAAGGGATGAAGAGTGATGACAAGCTGAGAAGATGACTTAGGATGAAACGGTGTTAGTAATCACGATCAAGTATGTCGGTATATTCTCCATGTCTACACCAACCTCCTTTTGTCATTACAAAATCTAAGAAGCATGTGTATGAAGGAAAAAGTGTTCCTTTTCCTTGATTCAACAAATATTCATTTTCCACACTTCCCAATTCCCATATTGCCTCAAGCAAACCAATTCTCTTTGGGACACACCTTGGTAGCAAGGGTGGGATCCACACAGGATACCAGGGAGTGGTCAGGATTGACCCATGTCACTCGCTATCAACAATCGATCCCATATCTATAGTAACATTTGTCCTCATCCAAGCCAGGTGGATCCCTCCAAAAGGTGGTAGTTGTCAATCCACCCACTAGCCCGTGATATTTCTTAAATGCAAAATAAAAGACGATAGGGTTGCAGGAAGTGACCAAGATTAAGCCATATCACCCAAAAACCACCATCGATCTATTTCAATACTTCAAAGGAACTAGGGCCCACCAATGTATAAGACACATGGAATGTTCCCGCTAGCCCGTCTAATTAAAATAATGGGAAATGAAATAGAGTAGGTGCATGGGTAACAACTGATATTTTCCTACTACAATCAAATTTCCAACATAGAATCCAATATCCACAAATGTCGAAAACGTTAGTTTTAAGAAGTGGACCCAACTACGTCGATGAGACCAAGACCCATGGGATTAAATATTTCAAGACATAAGTCATTCTGATGGGAAACATTTTTCTCGTCTTAAGAAATATTAAAGAAATACAAAAACACTTCATGACAGAAAAACCTAAAACAAGGTGTTTGTAATTTCATGGGTTTAGATGGCATAAGGTGCAACTTAAAAGACTGGGAACTGGCATCAAGGAGTCAATGATGAATTAGAGTTTCAATAGGGGTACAAGCTTAAGGGTATTTCAAGATGGGTTCTAGACAACACGGAACCCTAGAATAGTAACAGTAGAAACAACCCTAAGCCCAAAGGGATTGATCAAATGAACATTTTTACAACATAGGAAATGGAACAAAAATATTGAGTGTAATTGAGGGTTTACATAAGTTCTTCCAGCTATAAGGATAAAGTAAAAATGTTCATTTTGTAGTTTGGATAAATAAGGGACTTAGTGAGTGACAAATTTATATCTATTTCTAGTGCCCTTTTAAGTGCTACTAAGGCTACACAGATGAATCTGGTACCTAGCACTTTGGAAGAAGGATATAAGAAATATTGATGGAGTATGAGATGCATTGCAAATTTATTGGGCTAGCAATAGAGACATGGAAGGAAGGAAAACAATTATGGAAGGCACATTTGTAGAAGATTTAGGATTCAACCTCCTCCTGTTGAAAACTTTTTTTCTCATTATGCAATTCATTTTTTTATTTTTAGATTCTTTGTACATATGCGTAGTACATAGAGTAGTTTTCACTACAATTTTTATTGTTTTTTTCTAGTATATTTCTCATAGGGTGATTTAGTATAAGTCAAAATAGTTGTTGTAGGTGCCCTTTGCCCTTGATTTCAAAGGGGGGGAATGTTTTGGAGATATTTTGGCATGTTTCAATAAATGAAAAGGGGGAGATTGTTGGAATAATATCATTGATGTTATTGTTGGAAACAAGAGAATGAGGGATAAGCACAAGGTATACTACTATGTGTTGTAGTGTTGTCATTGACGTCAACATTGTATCTTGATATGGAGATCATGGTGTAGATCATTGTAGATAATTTTGGTTGGATTTAACAGGTTTTGGAGTTTTTGTTGAAGACATTTTTGTAAGATGGCTTTATCTGGTAATGTTGGTTGTGATGGAAAATTCGCTTAGTGTCAAATCTATCAATTTTATGTAACAAAGCTCTAGTGTTTGGGTCCACACTGGTCCACAAATGAATTTTTTACTCTATCCTTCTAAAATTAATTTTTTGGTTTATAGAAGCATCTAATTCTAGATTTTCATTTGGTTTTGACCCCTTTTTGATAGTTATGGATGACAAAAGTTTGATCTCATAGATTATAGTAATTTCCTATATAGTCCATTTGAGTGTGAGATTCTACACTTCTCTATAGATAATTTTTTGGATTTTCTCTTGTGAGAATATGTTAATAGATGGAAATTGTGTTTGAATTATAGTTGGCATTGAATTTTAAGGTCTGTGTGTCTAAATGCAGATACATAGTTGAATAATTTTTGTAATAGGTCTTCTGAGATGCTAACCTAATAAGTTTGAAGGTATGTGAAGGTTAAATATAGGTGTTGTAGTCTTATGTAGGATCTATAATTGGTTTATGCCAACCTATTTCAAGCTATTTTGATAATTTAAATTTTGGTGCAAATGGTGTGTGTGGAAGAACTTAAGCCAAAAGTTATAGTTTGAATGTTACATCTAATTAGGCCAACATAATTGATGTTATGCTTAAAGTAGATATATATGCTAGATATTTTTTTGTGTTTTCTAGATTGTTACAGGTATTCTGCATGTATTTGATTTGAATATGATTAGAGTAGTATGAGTTTAAGTTGTGAATATTGAGTAGAAGATTAGAGTGATGTAAATGTAGAGCAAAGCCAAGTGCTTCATCAGAATAAAATGAAGTGTGTAAAGTTAGTTTATTGAGCTTCATTCGGACTGTATTTCATTCATATGATAGATACAATTGTAACATTTTAATTTAGGCTTTGAGCCACAATCTTTCTTCTATATATTTCTCTATGGGTAGTGAGTCCACTTGGATAGTGATTCCACCAACACTGAGCACTTCTATAAATATACTATAATCAATTATAATATATTGTGAGGTAATCCTGATAATGGTTTTTCCCATTTTGAATTTTCCACATAAAAATCTTGGTATTCATATGTTATGAGTTGTTGTTGACTATTTCATGCTTTCTTCCATTACCATAATTGAATCTACTAAGAGGATTAGATATTTAAATGTTTGAATGGTTTTAAATAATACTAATTCACCCCCCCTTCCTTAGTATTCTGGTTGTTGAAATTTTTACTCAATTATTTTTGTAATTCTATTGTTAAAAAATATATGCTTAATATTGTATCTCAAGTGTTTAGGGACTTAAGAGTTATTCATTGTTTCATTTTTTATTTTGAAGACTTAGGTTTAAAAGATCATTAATTATGATTAATGCTAAAGTATCAAAATAAGGAATAAAATGATTTGATTAAATCCTTTGTTTATATATTTTCTCATGTATTAAATGGTTAAAATGAATTGATAATAAAAATACACTTCATCAAATGAATTCAATATTTTTTCCTCTGCCTAATTTTAAATGTTTAAATACTACCAAGATAACATAAGTCACTTCTTAATGGTGGATTCTACAATGAGGGATTTTTGGGCATACTACAGTCGCTCGATTGTTAGTTGATCTGGACATCTCCAAACCTCTCCCTAGGGATGTTGTTTTTTTGGTGGAGCACAGACTTTGGAAGAACCTCTTGGACTATGAGGGTCTCCCCTTTCGGTGTCGGAGATGTTATTCAGTGGGTCATTTGGCCGCTCCCTTTCTTCATGCCCGTTGCAAGGGCACTGCGACTTGGTGGAAGGATCCTCTCTTAGATCACCTCATGGTGGGTTCTACTTCAGACATGCTTCCTCTAAGGAGATTTTTCTTCCTCACCCAGACATCCCTACTGAGGAACCACTTTTAGATCGATCTACTGACATTGTTATGACTGTGTCTGACCGAAATTTAGCTTTTGCTATCGTTTCTCTGTCTGTGAACGCCTTTCCTTTGGTTGACTTGATCTTTGTTGCTTCACTGCCGACTCCCTCATTGCTTGTGGCTCCTCTCCTCTGGTATCTAGGGTGGAGCCGCTCCTCTCACCTTTCTCATTGGCTCTTGTTTCTGAGCCTCCCTAGTCGCTTGTTCTATGAAAGAAGAAGGGAGTCCCCTAATCTACTCGATTGCGGGTTTGGGGAGTCAGCCTTGACCCCTCTATTACTAGGGTTGCTCAATTTCTTTGTTTTTCTACAAATATCAGTCAGTTGTTTATGTTTGTTCATATAGTTCAAGTTCTATTTGAACTATGTTTTCCTTTGGCCTTTTGGGCCCTGTGTGAAGGGTACAACACCCTATAAATTCTTCCTTATCTTTTCAAAAACATAAGTTTAATTTAACTATACAAGGAATTTTTTTTTATAATGCAAGTTTGTTAAATAAAATTAAGAAGATTTTTTTTAAGTTTTTATATCAAATTGACAAATAAATGATTTTCTTTTTTCATAATTTTTTAAAATCTTAATCAAGTTTGTTTTTTTTCTATTTGGACCTAGTCATTTCGTTATCGTTGATTTGTACTTTATCCTAAAAGAGGTACATTACTCTATCTAAGCAATAATTTGTAAAGAATGTAAATTAATTTTAAAAATATGAATTAATTTTTTGTAATCACTAAAAATTAAAAACTAAAATAGGATATTGTAGAGATATAACAAGATATGAAGCTAATTCAATTTGATTTTAATTATTCTATTCTACTTTGAGAGAAGGAAAAGTATAAATATTATAACTAATTGAAAATGAAGCAAATTAATTCTATATTTGGGATGTGAATAATCTCAAACATCAAAGAAAATTTTCTATAATATGTCCATCTTTAAATGAGAAGTTTGATGAATCCTCTTTCTTCTGTATGAAAAGAATATAAAAGACCTAAAAAATAAACTTGTGAAAACAAAATCTCACAAGTATGTACAACTATAGTAATTGATTATTACGATTTAGAGTTAAGTAAAACATTAATTTGGAGAACCTAGGGACTATATAGGAGGCATATACTATAGAAGACCAACGAAGGTAATGAACCTTTAATAAAAATCTTTGGAGTAAGCACTCAATTTTCTACTATGGTTATGTGGAATATTAAAAGACGAGATTTGTCAAAATGGAATTAATAAAAGAGCTTTTAAAACTCTTTAAGGCAAATATTATAAAGATTCAAATCATGATGGGGGGTTCAAACTAGGAGTTTAAAGGCCTATATGCAGTAAAAAAAAGGATTGAAGACAAGTTATGCGAGATTCAATGATCTCGTATGAACAACTCCTATGCTTTTGTTTTTGAGGACATTGCAAATACAACCTCTTCCCTCCCATTATCCTTGTTGAAACCATATAAAGAGCTGGCATTTGAAATCCTAGAAGTTGTCATATGTTTTAAGCCACAACACTCGCATGGTTTCTATTATTTTTCTCCATTGATAACACTGATATTGAGTACATCACACCACTTTGATAATTGGCTAAATTATCCGAGCAACAAGTATTATCTCTGGTTTTTTCAGTTTATTTGTGATCCATGAATACTTACGTTGAACAGAGTGACTTCTACTCAAATCAAAGCCTGTCTCTCTTAAACCGATTGATGGCACTACCCACTTCCTACTCACGAGCCGTTGCAGGGCCTTTATCATTCTTATACGATTCTATAAAGCTTGACTGGGATTTCAACAGCCAACAAATAAATTGAATGTTTTCAAAAATTAGAACACGTGAAGCGATACGTTATTTCTGAAAAGGAATTAAATAAGACAACTTGTAAAGAGGCCAAAATACGATGCATTATCTCATTGTAATTTGTAAGCCGAGTATATACTCTTACACACCACGCAATCCCCTACAACAAGCGAAGATGGTAGATTAGATGGCCCCACACATGTCGACAAGTAAAACAAATATTCAAACAGACCAACTCATGACTGCTTTGGATCTTAACACAATATATATAGACTGCAAATGGAAGCTGAAATGAATAGAGATTGTCGTGTTTTACATTTGTTGAGGAGTATTAAGAGACAATGGCGTTTAATGCTGATAGAGTTGTTCATTTGTGCTTTCTATGGCTTCTAATGTGTCCCATTTTGCTGAAAAGTGCAGATTGCCAAGGCTGGAAGAAAGTACTTCCGCAGCCCTGTAAGAATTTGGTGTTGTATTTTCATGATATAATCTACAATCGTAAAAATGCTGAGAATGCAACGTCTGCACTAATAGCAGCACCTCAAGGCGCCAATCTCACCATGTTGACTCAACAAAATCATTTTGGAGATCTGGCTGTGTTTGACGACCCAATTACGGTAGACAATAATTTTATCTGTATGACATGAAAAATTTCTTCAGCGCATGGGTTGGTTTCACATTTCTGTTGAATAGCACAGATTATAAAGGCATCATCACATTTGCTGGAGCAGATCCAGCGCTTAAGCAGAGAGATATATCTGTGGTAGGAGGGACTGGTGATTTCTTAATGGCGAGAGGAATTGCAACCCTTTCTACTGATTCCGTTGAGGGAGACGTTTATTTCCGCCTGCGAGTGAATATCACCCTCTACGAATGCTACTGAAACGTAACGTAACTTTCTTTGCATGTATTTCCACATTTATGCTTTATATGGTTTTACCAAATAATTTTTTATTACATGTATCTCCAATCACAAGATTTGGAGATTAGGTTCTATAGACTGGAAGACCTTTTTCTTCGTGTCTTTCCAATAACCGGGTTTGAAGATTATAAACTATAGACCGTCCATTGTACTTTGGAAATGGTCGATGGAGACGAACTGAACAGAGTTTTAATGAAAAATCTTATTTCAAATTGCTGTAGTAATTTTGATAGCTTCTGGTGAAGAATTATGCAAATGTTCTTTTATTAATGTTTTAGATTACCATGTCATGAATGATATTTTAGATTTACTTTATTTTTGAATTTTTTAAAAGATTATTTTGGTGCGATATATATATATATATATATATATATATATATATATATATATATATATATATATATATATATCGCATCTAGATTGTCATTTATATAAAAATAATATTATGTTTATATATAAAAAATGGGTGGATTTACTTCTAGGCATCAATTTGGGTTATATATTCATGGGATGAGAAGGATCTTCATTATCCAGCTTTCTTCATATATCCGTAGGCTTCGGAGTATCCATAGGAGGGTACCACCCATCATCATTCTTTTTCTTGAGTTTTGCTTCATTTTTTAAAGTTGCATACAATGACTTAATTGCAAGAGCCAATAGATAAAACTTGTTGGAATCCTACCAACTAAAAGGTCACCTAAAAAGATCCTCCCACAACTAGCAAGGAGACAAAGCATTGACTAGGAGGTCATGACCAATACCATTGATAGGCATAAATATTTATAGCTTTGTGCATTTTTAAAGTTCTTTTTATGTAATTTTTTAGTCAATATAATAAACCCTTTTTCTGCTTTAATCCATTTAATGACACACTTAAATGTTTTTACTAGTTTTAAGAATTTTATGGATGTGATAATTTAAGAGATTTTAGCTAACTATATAAAAGAAGACACTTTGAGTGTAATGAAATTTATCAATAGTAATATTATGTCTTAAAATATACAATTATTTTAGAAACCATAATAGATCATTAACTTATCTATCAATTTAGTTAAATAAAACATTACTTATTGAATTTTTACTACATTTTTATGATCAAAACTCAGTAATATATTTTTCATATGTCTATAATACATAAATTTAGTTATAAAAATTTAACAAGACATTCATGAAATAAGCATGACATATATTAATGTTTATATGCTTGCAATTTTATTATAGTTATCTAGTCCATGCCATTATAGCTTTATTTTGTGTATAATTATTAATACCCTATATTGCACCCACACAATTATTAAGTTATATGCTCAAAAATATTATTAAATAACATTAGTTCAATGGTGAAAGAAAAATTGAAGAAACCTAAAGTAGGAAAATTATATACAACCTTTTATTTAGGATAAGGTGTAAACATTTTATTGACTATGTGACAATTGAAGGTTGTGATATTCAAGTAGAGTGAATACTCACATAGAAGCTCATATATTATAGTGATGGATTGAAAAACATATATAAGTACATCTAGAGTATCTTGGTTTATAATTACTATATAAAAAGGAAGTGGCTAGTTCATAAAACTTATACAATTGATTTTAAATTATTTATATTTTTATTGCATGTATTTGTTTCACATACCCTTTGATGCTCGAAAATATTTTTAAATATTTATATAAAATTATATTTTTTATTTATATATATAAGGATACAAAAGGATCAATCAATACATACAAAAAAAAATATCTCTACATCAACAATATCTATGTGTCACATACTCTAATGTTAGCCCTTAAAAGATTATATATAACTAGAGTCCATATAAAAATCCAACATAAATTAGAATATTTAATAAAATATATATATCAATCATCACCATAATGCATATTTTTTTTATGTAATATTCAATGATTTTGATTAAAAAGAAGGATAAGGGACATGTACCATAAGTTTATAGAAATATAAGATTAAAAAAATGAGAAAGAGGGAACACAAGCCTCACCAAACAACAAAGAGACATGCATGCTCAACAAAACAATGAAACTAAAGACAAGAAAGAATAAAAAATAAAAAAAAAATAGAAAACCAAACAAACTAGTTAGACTCCAATCAATAATAAGAGATTCTAGGGCTCTTCCCAAAACTCCTTTTCTAGTATCTCTTTTATCATTCTCTTCCTCCTCACTTTGGCACTCTTTTTCCCCCAGCCAACTTCTTCTTTTTGTTTATTTTTGAGTGACTTGATACCATACCCATCACTGCGTTCCTCATGATGACATCAGTTAGCTTTATGAGTTAAAAAGGGTATTTTCCATGTGTTTCATCTTGTCCTAGTTTTTGTTTATTTCCATTTTATTTTCAGAGTCATTCACCTTGGTCTAGAGTTTCTTGAGTTTTGTGTTATCCTTACCTCTAGTATCCTAGTCCTCATTAGGCATAGGTATCCTTTGCACATTTTACTCATCTCTTCATTAAACCCACAAGAAGGAGGATCCTTAGTTTCCATTTCTAACACCTTTGTTTCCTCGACCTCTTCCTACTCGTTATCCTCATACATATCTTCTTCCTTTTCCTCTATGTCCCACTCCATCATTTCACATTCCTCCTAAGTTTCCTCTTAAGAACCATTCTCAAAATCCTCCCAACACAATCATCATCATTATCTTCCTCCTTGGAGTCATCTAGAATGATTTTAACTTTGGTATTTTTAGAATTATTTGCAATTAAGGCATGAACTAGCCTACAAAATCTATGACCACACAAAACCTCTGAATCAATCCCATATTATCATATTTCCCACCTTCCGCATCAAATATTTCAATCATGCTACTCCTTTAAGATTAGAGTATATCGAGTTATAAGTAGTTAGCTTGTGGCTAGCTTTACTCTTAGTTAAGTCATATTATCATTTTTAAATTATTATTTAGCTAATTAGGTTAACCTAGGGCTTATAGGTTTAAATAAGTTAGTATAGGTGATATCCTTGGAATAAATAAGGTATGTATAGGAGATAGCAAGTCTTATTTCACCATCATATTGTGATTTTTTTTATCATTGGAGATATTTGGAGGTTTTCCCTCTTGAAATGGATTTTTATTCTCAATTATTATCAACTATTTTCAGCATATTTCTTATCATATTATATTATTGTACAATTTATTTCATTGCAAGTTGTATTAGTGCATGATCTGTGCATTGTGATGACACAACATTTTTTCAATTTTGGTGGCCATTTTATGAAATGTATAACTCCAATATTTTGGTGAATTTTTGTTTTATTTTTAATGGGTTTTTGAAGAACGTATGGGATTAGCTATAGTACAAATTTTAAAGGAATTGGAGTAGAATTAAGTTTTTTTTAATAGAATTAGAGTTTCTATCTAGTTTATTTAGAAAGCACATTGCTTCAAAATCCTATAGAATTTTTTTTTAATATGTAGTTGGTTTTGGAATCTATAATATAAGATCCTAAAATCCAAATTATAGAGGAATTGGATCATAATTAAGTGACTTATATCCAAATTTAGGTTTCCAACAAATTTTCTCTAAAGATTGTAAAACACTAAATTTTTTGCAGATTTTTTTTAGGAAATGCAACATAGGCCTTAGTAAGTTAAAATCAATTTTCTAGGTAAATTTACATTTATATGTGTAATTTTTTGCAAAATTATGTCTTGCAATTATTACAGGTTCTTGAACAAGAGGGAAAAATAATGTTTACACACCAAGGAAATGTTTAGATAAGGATAATGTATAAAGTGAACATATTGAAACTAATGATGAAATCAACAAGATAAATGAAGAAATTTCATCATTGAAGAAGGAGGTGACAAATAAATTTTTATTAATAAAAAGGGACATGCAAAAGGATATTAGTGAATTAAAATCATTTATTCATGGTATGAAGTATAAGGGAGAAGATTTAGCGAGTAATGTGCAAGATAATGATTTTCTTTTAGTTGATAATCTTATTGATAATCATATGTCTTGAAAATTCATACCTATGTTGGATATGTGAAATTTTGATGGCAAGGATCTGGGTATGTGCATGATCATGATGGGCCAAAAAGTGGTGATATGTAAGCCCTATGATGGTCCATGTGGCTGACGACTTTTTTTTACCCAAAATTGATGAAATGAAAAGGGTTTTTAGAGGAGATTCTCAGCTTTCCACCAATATAAATTATGCTTTACTTTGAATTTAATAAATAATTATTATTCATTTTCTATTAGAATTACGAATAAAGTCTTGATTGATAGGCTGATTGAAAAACATCTATAACTTTCAAATGGTATCATATTTTTTGAATCCGAAACATGCGTCACATTATATAGGATTAAAAAATAAAAAAATTAATTTCATAAATTTTTGACCAAGTTAAGGTGGTTAGACAGACGAGCTTTTATATTTTTTAAAAGTTGTAATAAAACAAATCATAATTAATTATTTACTTGGAAAAAAATTATAAAAAAAATTGCATCACATCAGGACATGAGTCCTCTATTTATATCTAAAATATTATAAAAAAATATTATCATTTTATTGTGGTTAGGGTGGTTAGACAGACACCTACTTCTTATTTTTACCTTGAAATTGAAAAAGTACTGCATTGAAATTTCAAATTTTCACCAAATAGATTTTTTTTTTAAAATAAAGGTCTAGTATTCTAGAAACTAAATTCAATTTTCTACATATTCTATTTTTACATTTTTTGGAAATAATATAGATAACTTATTCAAATTCTTACGTCAAGTTGTTTAACTCTTATTTTTTGTCTTTTTATTGCCACTTAAGGGCTTGTTTTTTCCATGATGATCCTGCACATACGCATCCAACTAATGGGCCTTTCCAGAAGGAGTATTTATTTGATGTTAACTTTTTTGTTAGTCAATACAGGGTGGATATGGCATCATTATACTTCGAACTATGTCAATTCAGTTGGTATCACTGGTTATGAGAGGAGAAGAGAAAGAAGGTTTGTGTGGTCAATGTATGCTAAATTTATCAAGAGGAACTTGCTACCCATTATGGAGATAAGTTTTTGGATAGCTTATTTTTCCAACTCAATAAATTAAAGAAAATATGTACGATCAATGACTATACTCAGTAATTTTAAACCCTTTTTCTAAGAGTGGAGAATGTGATAGAAGAAAAATTTAAGGAATTATTTCTAATAGGTTTAAAAGGATTACATAAAATATGAGGTTCTTAAATTGTTCCAACCAAAATCCTTACAACAAGTGATACTTATGCAAAGACAAGTTGAGGAAAAGCTTTTGGCTAGTAGGTGAAAATTGATTGTAAATGTAAGTGAGATCTCCTACATATTCATTAGCTCAACCTACTAGGTTGACTCAATAAAAAATTGAGGAAAAGAGAGAAACATGGTTTGTTTCAGTTTTGATAGGAAATACACTTGAGGACATAAATACAATAAAAATAAATTATTCTCTATTTAATATTTGATCAAGGAAGAAGAGTGAGAACCAAAATTAGAGGGTGATAGGAACTTAAATTATTATTCACATGATTTGGACCAACCAATCATTTATTTTCATGCACTATCAAGGAGTGGGTTTCTAAATGAAGAAAAACTATAGATGTGTCGATTGACTTGGGTAATAATCTTAATTTCATCAACAAATAATTAGCTACTTATCTAATTTATTCTATATATTAAACTCTAGTGTTTCAAGTTTGATAGTGAATGATGATATTGTTAGTTGTTCTAAAAATTACCATAGAATTAAATTATAATGGGGTATTACCACCTTGAAAACCTAATGTATGCTATATCTTCATGAGTGTAACATATATTTTTTTCAAAGTAAAAGGGCTTACTACACTGGGATCAATTGTGATGAGCTTACAAGAAATATGCATAAGATTTCAATAAGAAGTAATAATAATAGAGATAGGAGGATTGAAGGAAAGTTCCCATCAAATGGTAAGCTCTCATCAAATAAAAAAGTCTTTTAAGAAAGGAGGTGATGGGTTTATGGCCTAATTATGCTCAATAGAATCTTATCAAGATAACACTCACACCCATCTAAATTTACAAGAAATTTGGTATCATCTTGGTAGTTTTTAAAGATTTTCATAAAGGTGTTCCTCTTAAGAGGGATTGTGACCATTCCATACAACTAGTTCCAATAGCCAAAAACCCAACACTAGCCTTATAAGTATCCATATATACAAAAAAGTGAGATTGAAAAAATTGGTGATGAAATACTAGAGGAAATAATTATCAAGCATATACAAAGTTCTTAATCCTTACCCATGGTGATGGTGCAGAAGAAAGATGAAAATTGGCACATGTTCCAAACTATAGACTTATTAACATGTACACTATTGGTATGTTTAATAAACCAAGATGATCTCACCAATTACCTATGAATTTTTTGAATACAATATTCAATAATTAGGAGGGATTGGCCAACTTGATAGGTCAAAACCTTGAAGACTTTCCCTCTATAGTTTGGGCTCTACAAGACCCAAGAGGGTGATCCCTAATAATGTTCTCAAGCTCTCTTGTGTCATTTCAATTATGAACATTGTAATAACGTATATGCTCTACAAATAATTTCTTACCAATTCAAAGAATGTAAATATTTGGAAATACCTTTACTTATTTACAATTTCAAAAGAAATAGAGGATTGTAGACTTCAAATAAACATGCATTTCAACATAAAAGTAAAGATTCATTGATTTTGAATGTATTGTTTGTGAAAGATCATGAATATGCAAAGTAAATACATATCCTAGACCAATGCCTTAACCTAGGGTACAAAGTCTAATTAGACACAAACCATAATTAACATCTTAAATATTAGCATCACAAAGCTATTATTGTTGGTGTTCAACAATTATTAAAACTCCATTCATTCAAAGAATGAAACCATTTCACCATTGTTTTAATGAAAATATGTATGCATTCAAAATAAATATATACAACACCATGGCACACAATTTTTTGCATGGAAACCTTGTTAGAGGAAAAACCACGGTGGATATTAATCCACAATTTGAGTACTCAAAATATAGTTTTTTATAAAAGGAATGCACTTACATTTAGGTGCACTGCCTAGAGCTCATTGCTCAAAAGAGAAAGGCTTACTGCCTACAAAATTCAGCTTAAAACCATCTGAAGGGTAAAATGAGATAATAACATCTAATCATGCAAGGTAACAGTTTCGGTAAAGCTCATGGATCTTATTTAGGATCTGCTTTCTAACTTTATACTGCACTCTGCCCTATTCTGCTCTTTGTTTCTCTTTGCATCACTTATGATCAAATTCACATTATTTCTTTGTTGGATCTCACAATTCACACTTATTAATATTCATAAACCATGCATTCATACTTAAATGATAAAAATAATCTCTTATATATATCCACAATCCACGATCAAAGACTTATCGATACAACAATCCACTTCATAAAACATTAAGTAACTTTTAATCTTACGGGCTAGATCCACCACAAAATCTTTATGCGTATCCTCTAGAGTTGGTTATGAAATATAGAGGACCCTAATAATACTTAATACAACATGGAGACTTATAATTAATTCTATCTTATACATCCATGAATTCCATCTTTGTCGGGTCGGCCTTCTAGCATAGATAGTTAACAAATTAGTGCATCGTATCTTGTAGATCACTTACCAGTGAGTGTGCATCAGTATCAAGATACTAAAATCCTTAAAAAACTTTCCTCAAAGATCCACAACCCAAAATATTTGTTTGCTGGGATGACTAGATCAACTTTTATGAATTTTACCGGATCCCCTATTCTTTACTTTGTTCTTTCAGTAGGAGCCAAAATTATGTTGCACTATGGGATGCAAGACTTGAGTTGCATGACTTGGGTTGCCACCAATGCCAACACTTACAAGAAAATATCTTTAGGCATATGCCAACAATCTCCCCCTTTTGCATTGATGGCAATAGTTAGTGAAAAATTGCTAAGTGTCAAAATCATTCTAGGTATACTACCAAAATGCTTGTTGCACTTTCTCCCCCTAAATTTCACAAAGCATTCTCTCCCCCTATAAGGCACTTTTTACTATATTCCCTCCCCCTTTGAAATCAATGACAAAACATGGGTGCCATATGCCCAAAATGAAGTGACAAAACATGTGCTCAAAACCATCAAGTCTTCACAAAAATTAGCACATATACGCTTATAGCTATTCTCCTTTGTTCAAAATTTCAAAAACTTGAAAATAATTTGTTGTTATCTCTAGAAAATTATCTAATTTTTTTTCTTCACTTCCAGAATAAAATTCTTCCAGCCATCAATTGCAATTCCAACGCTAATAATCAAGATATTTTTCTTGGAAGTATTGTTGATATTCTCAATGAAGAATTATAGGAATTGTGATTACTTCTTCCAATTTTTCACCATTTTGTAGAATTTCCACCAATTGCTCCTATCAAAACTCAATTGAGTCTTTCACCTTCCAAAAGGTGTCTACAAGAATATTCTTGGATAGTTGAATTCTTATTTGAGTTTTTTGTAACTCTCAAATTCTTCTCCTGATAATACCATTTGGATCTTGATACATGTCAAATATTTTTCCAATTTCATTCAGTTATGTCTCAATATGATCCAACTTCTCCTTGTAATTGTTGACTGCATGGGACCAATGAACACAATATTTGTAGATTCATGTGGTAGAGTTAATGCATTGTCTCAACTCATTCATTTTTTTATTTATCTTGGTAAGGGATAGCCTAAATTGTTCCTTCAGCTGAGAGATAATTTCACCTTCTTCTTCACCTTTGTCTTCAAATCCCATTGATTCTTTGATACACTCAATCATCTCTTCGGGTAGAATGCCCTTCAGACTTTCCAATATGATCTTACAATGCTCAATATGAGCATTTAGAACTTCCAAAATCAAGTATTGATCGTACGATGGTATGACTGACCATAACCTTGTAATTTTCTGCATACCACCTGCACTTTGGATAAGTTGTATCTTTTCTTTTGTCAGATCTTCTTCATCCTTACTACCATATTCTTGATTGGAGTGGATTCTTTGGTTCTTCATCACATTCTTCATCTAGAATGTCTACAATTTATTTTTCTTTCCTTTTTCCCTCAATCCTAGGAACTTTTCTTTCTGGAGGGTTGTATTCAATGATTTACTATCCTCTTTTTTGTCCTCTATCAGTGCTATCAGAAGAGGAACCAACTTCCATTATTCTTACCAAAGGAGAAATATTGACCGATCAACACTTTACAAGAACATGATCTCTTCAGCCATAGGCCAACAATTACAACACTAAATTATAAATATATAAAAAAGGCTCGTTATCGTATCCTCATACTCAAATATCCAAAAAAATGCTCATTATCATATCCTCATACTCAAATTACACAAATCTATGGTTCTATCAAATTGATTTAACTAATTCCTTGAATTAGAACAAAGATAAAATAAAAAATTCATTGGAACACAATTAAGATCTCTAAAAATATCTTTGAACATGAAATGGTGAAAATAGTTGGGTCTCTCTTTGCTTCGAGGCTTTTGGACCTAAAAGGAGAGAGTTTATTTTATACCATTCACTCAAGAACAAGCCCTTGAGATTCCAATGCAAAGGAGATTGAAATATGATAGAAGGTGTGTTGTGCATTTTTTGCACACATGCCCCACCAGAGGTGGGGACCCTCTTTTTATTCTACATTTTTGTACCTTGAATTTGTCAATTTCTGATTTTTTCTCTTCTTGGAGGTTATTTTGGGATTAAGTCCGGATTTGGTTTGATGGGGGTGGTATTTTGAAGCATTTTGAGGCCTTGGATTTTTGAAATGGGGATTTTTCAAGTGAATTTTCAATGTGATGTGTAATTACTTTTGCACCAATGGATAGAGGACGAAAAATTGGGCCAAGTTGCTTTTTGAACTTTTTGAAAATTCATCTGAGAAAAAAAGTTATGGGGTTATGAAGTTTTTCTCCGATTTCTAGGTCATTTTCGGGAAAATCCGCCCAGTCCGGATTTTGGTGAAATTTTCCATTTTCGGGATAATCCACCCACCCGGATTTTGGCGAAATTTTCCATTTTCGGGGATTTCCACCCGGTCCGGATTTTTCTAGGATTTTCCGTCCGGTCCGGATTTTTCCGGGTTTTCTGACATTCTCGGGATTTTCCGCACCGTTCGGATTTTTTCGGGTTTTTTGCCATTTTCGAGATTTTCCATCCAGTCCAGATTTTTCTGGATTTTTTTCAAAATTTGGGATTTTCTGACCCGTACGGATTTTGACAGATTTTTGGCCATTTTTCAGGATTTTCCCTTCCTGGAAGATTTTTTCGAACTTCTTGTCATGATTTTCCTGAACTCCGAAAGGGTTAAATTTTTGAAATTTTATGATGGTGTTGAAATTTCCAAGGGTTTATTTATGCTTAATTTTAATATTTTTTGGTTGGATTTTCACATGTGGGCTATTAATGATTATATCTATTTTTCAGGATTAAAGGGAGGACTTGCATATGGATTCGTGCTAGGAGGAAAATCTGGAAAATATTTAAAATGCACCTGCATATGAATCGGTGTCCAGCTGTTCAAATGAACCCAATTGCATAAGAATTTGTGCCACAACCTATCTACAACTATAATATATGTTTCAAATGTGGAGTGACGTGTGATGCTGTTTTCACTCTCCAATCATAATTTTTATTGAAATTGAGGTGGCAGATTGTTGAAATTCTTATTGTTCCTGGATGTAACTGCTTTTATGCTATTGGATGATGATGTACCACATTTTTAAGAATCCTAATGTGGATTCTTAGGGTTTCTTGGGGATTAATTGCAGCCATTGGATTGAATTTAATCCTAGCCCTTGATTTAAAAATGTAATATCTATAAAAGGCCAGTGCCTTCTCATTTTGTAAAGGTTAGTAGAGAGTAGGGAGTAGAGTAGAAAAGGTTAGAGAACAGCTGGTTAGGGGCTGCAAAGCCAGAATTGGCTAAGTTAGAGGTTAGATTCTACAAGTTAGTAGCTGTAGGAGAGGAGAAAGACTCGAAATTGTTATGTAATGCTGGAGAAGATAATGCAAACGGGTTGTTGATTTGGCAAACATTGTGTTATGTTTCAAAATTTTTATGGTTTCTTGTTCTTGATTCTTAGTGTTAGATGTTAGTTTTCAATTCTTTCATGATAATGGTGAAATGTTAATGATGTTGATCGATCTCCGGTCCATACTTTTGGCAATTTGTTGATTGGAAGTTGCTATGTAAAGTTAGTCTGGGCCTTATTTTGTGCTAAGTTCAATTATGAATGCTTGTTTACATTGCATCATTTACTGAGTATGTGGATGAATGTTCATAGTCTGAAAATCTTCAGTTTCCTTAGAAGATTGCACCATTTTTGCAGAGTTGCAGGCTTGTCCTTGATTAAGCAGAAATTTGTTTTATTGGAGATTTGTCCATTTGCAACATTTATCATTGTTGTGATTGATTTTAGGAGTAATTTTAATCTTAGGATCTCTTTTAAACTCCTTTTTTTTGCTATGCCTTTTACTATCTAGGTTACATTTAAGAATCTGAGTATCAATATACTGCAAAATCTGATAAGTTTGAAGATCCAGTATTTGTTTGTAAGGCCCCTTGTGATTACCAGCATTTTCACATTATCTTTGAGTTGTTTCACTGCATTGTCAAGACCTGACATTAGAGACCTTGGGGTTATCTTTTTTTCCATAAAGATTTACCTTTCAAGAGAGATAGGATATTATATTCTATCCGAGTTGTTGCTATGCAGAAAACACCATCAACAAGGTGTGTTCTAGGGGATGGAATAATGTAAAATGAGGGTTCACCACCAATTTTAGACTTGGAAAGGGTTTTTTTTTTTTAAATACAGTTTCGTATGCAAAATGATGTAGAAATGAAAGAAAACATCAATAAAAAAGTGTGAAACTAGAGAAAGTTGAATGGAGGTATGGAATCCTAAAAAAATCACTGTTGAAGAAAACTAGGAATCATTCACCAAGCTGGGTGAATTACTCAAGTTTCGAGAAAACTGTGTTGGAACAAGTTTCAGATAAATGGGTACTTAGATCTGCAAAAATCTCTGACAGGAAGGTATAGTGGGACTCATTAAAAAATAGTGGGGAATTAGTCCACTTTTGGATTATTGGGAATTCAAAGTTGGATTATGTAGCTCTCAGTCTTCTTTGTTTTTCCTGATTCACATCTGGGTTTGAAATTTTAAGATTCAACTTGTAGGTCTTCTCCAAGCTCCTTCAAGTCTTGTTCACAATCTTGGCAACTTTGACTTACTTCAACAACTTGATGAAAAATTTTCCAATCTTCCTCTTTGATAGATCTACAAACTAGACCTAGAAATCACATACAAAGAGAGGGAAAAATGGTTGTGGGGTTAGAGAATTGGGGTTTGCCTTATTCAAACCCCTTGTTGGTAATTAAACCTTTTAATGAAAGAAAATGTAAAGGAGATTGATGAATGAAAAAAAATGATGTTGGAACTCACCAAACCCTTGTGATAAAGTGTTCTAGTTATGCTTGAAATGGCTGCAATGGATGTGGTTCTTGATTCTTGCCTAAAGGAGATAGATCTTGAATGCAAAGCTTTCTTGGATCATGAACTCTACACCACAATGACAAACATGAAGAATTTGATCTTTGACATGGTGATTGATGCTTGAAGAATGCTCTTTCTCAAATTCTCTTTTGAACTCAATTTTCTATTAGGATGAGTACTTGAATGCTTGGGGGTTAAAATCAGAGAAAGAACCTTGTATTTATACCCAAATATGCAAGAATTCTCAAAATTACAACACTACAAGTTGACATTGGATCTTGGAGAATAAAATCCTACGAAAGATTTAAATTAAATTTGAATTTTGAGTTAAAGGGGACTCATTCACCAATAATGGCGAATAAGTCCCATTTAAGAGGACTCATTCACCCTGAATGGCGAATGAGTCCTGCCTTACAAATTTGAGGTGTATTTTTGAGGATTTTATGTTTTAAATGTCATTTGTTGGGATTATCCTAAAAAGTACACACAAATAAGGCTTGTGGATGCAAAAAGGTATCAATTAAAGCATAAGAGAGCCCAATCATAAATGAAAATCCTAGAGGAATGTGAAAGTGTGTTACAACACTTTACAACACACCAAATAAGGCAAGGCTAAGAGAAATTATGATTGAAATAATGCTTAGAAATCCTATAAAAGTGTGAAAGTATGTTACAACACTTTAAAATACCTTTACAAAGAATCATTAAATGCCTTAGTCCATAAGGGCACAAGACCTAATGTGAGTCTTTTATCCACATTACAATACTAAATCAAGGCCAAACTAAGCCAAAATCCACAAGAAGGAGCTAAACAAGCACGAAAAAGGCTAAGGACCCTTTTTCCAATGTTACAAATTAGTTTAATTGATAATTCATATAAAAAATACATGAGGATAGAATTGGATCAAGAATTATGCCATTCTTATATTCAAATGCTAGAACTGTCATAAAAAATAAAACTTCCATAGAAGACTCAAAATTCTAGATACAAACTCAAACTCTATTCTCTATATTGCCTATTACAAAAGTACTCTTTAGATCAATCAACAACCCATGTAATTGGTCTTGAATTCCCTTATATAGAAACAAGGGGAAAAAAAGCTTCAGGAAAATGTACACTTGTGAAATTTTCATTTGACAATTATAATTACAATTCAAAATATGGGAATATTTGAATGATTTTTGTGGGAACTAAGCTGGCATGCGAAGACAAAATTCCACATATGCAAAGTGCAAAACCTGTATATCCATCCTTGTTGAAGACTTTGGTCTACTAAGTGTACTAGGATCAAATATTCACTACCACCCTACCTCAAAAGCAACTCACAAGTCAAGAATATCAACATACTTACTCTTCCATAGTTCAAAATCATCATTAGATGCTCATGAATATGAAATAAACTTGTCCAACTTTTTCTTGTATGGGCCATAAGTTTGATAATTATTTCATTTGTTTGTTTATAAAAACCTTCAAGAAAATCACTTGTGAGAGATAGCTTATCCATACTATCTCTCAACATGCCAATATCTACACTTTCACAAATTAATGTTTCTTAAGTGGGAACTGAACTATTCATCTGATCTCTCCACTACTAGAGGGGTTTAACATCACCAAAATAATTCAAAATATTAGGTAATAGACCTGTAGACATGTAAAATATACATGCACCTAATTCTGATCCTACTAACTTCATTTATTCCTGAATCATCTTCTCAACTTATCATCACTTGTTCATCTCTTAATTAGATAAGTCAGTATTTATTTAATTAGGTCTTTCTCCCTTGTTGATTAAATTAATTAGTTTAATTTAATCCTCAATCCCTCTTTAATTAAATAATTCATATTATTTGATTAAATCCCTAAAGTCTTCTTATTAAATTCAATAAATCAAACATTTAATTTATTCTAACATTATCCCCTTTAGTTAAATAAATCAAAACATTTATTTAATTAAACCTTTCTTCTCAATTCTTGACTTAAATCAATTCATAAATTTAAGTCTAAATTGTCACATCTCCTAATTCTTCATTAAATTGAAGAATCTTTGATTAATTTAATCTTAATCTATGTCACATTCTCTAGAGAATGCAACTTTCACAATAAATCAATTACTTTCATTTATTAAATTGCCTATTTTCTCTCAACAATGAATAAGGAAGGAATATTCCCTCAAATTTGAACTCAAAATCCAAGTGGATGGGTACTTCCAACAAGAAATTCACTCCTCTTACATGTCCTTATGCATTGAGCCAAGTTACATTAACTCCATTTCTTTCATCCCCCCTAAACATGTCACTTCATAAAATTCAAAATTCAAACTTGCACATTGATCAAAATGTGGTCAACCTTCAACCATTTGCATCTTTACCAGTGGCACTGTTGGTGTTCTTTCCCACGTAGATAATGAAATTCTCTAAGAGGTAGCCAACCTCTATCAAGGATGACTACAACAACTAGTGGCCAACTAACGAGAGTCAATTAGAAACTGATTCTCTCCTGCACTTTTGGCTTTGTAAGACCAAGGTGGGTAAACCTACATGTGTTCATAAGAATGCCATATAACTTAGTCAAAACACTCTCTGTATATAGATAACAATCCCTACACACTTAAGGTGATAGTCAACATTCTTGGTATTGTCATACTAGAGAATGACTATTGGCACCAAAGAGCAATGAAATTGACCCACAAATCAATAAGGAAATACTTATCATAGGAAGAAAAAGTTTTAACATGTGTTTATGTTCAGTAATCAAAGTACCACACTTAGAGCTTATAGTATTATAATAAAGAGAAGGATGTAAATGTTATTTAGTGCCTCATCCATAGGGCAACAGAGTCATATAGAGTATAATTCTTATACTATGATCTTATCTTCATTAAGCATTACTACCATGAGATATTTCAATAAATTAAAATAGTACTTCTTCAAGCATCCTGATCATATATAACCATGGACATGTAATTGAATTTTCAAGCATTTAAGTAACTCCTCAAGTTAAAGCAAGAAAACTAACTGCACTTTCAATTAAGTGTTTAAACTGAAAAGAGAAACACTTAATAACTCGATTCATAATCCATGGCCCACACAGGAGAGTAAACAATTTTAATTTTGTAGATTTGTTTCGATATCAGTAATTAAAAAACCATAATATGCTAACTGTATACAAATCCTTACTCAAGATGATTTTCTAAACAACAATGTTCATAACACTTCAACATTATAGTTGTCTATACAGACTCCAAGATTTTGGACCCCAAAAATTTATGACCCTCCAATGAGCCATGAAATCTAACTTATATATTAGGAGAGCAACAAGCAGTAGGCTACATTGTCAGTACAAAACTGAATTTCAACCTAAAGTGAAATTCAAATTCACATTCCTTATCATTTGATAAAATTGTCTATGATCAAAGGAATCAAAACGGTTACACAATAACCAGTTGGATAAAAAAATTTCATGCAAAGCACGTTGACGTCCATGTCCACAAGAGGAAAAAATAAGAGAAAACACATCCAACCAACCTACCACCAGTCACCATCAAGAGAACACATGGCCCCGATATAGGCGACTGCTTCGACTCCATGCCTGAGACAACGAGAGGACCACCCTTCCCATACCAACCTTGCTAGTACAACAGTGAACAATCGGATCGGGTGCCAAAGAAGATACAAGTTCAATTGCCAAGACCTCCTCATCTACCCCCATGAGCTTAGTTAATGTGGCCAAGTAACACCTATAGTCAGAGTTGGTGTCGGATTCATCAGAATCTGATATGATCACCAGGGACGAACAATGCACTGGCTTTTTTCTAGTATTTTTAGTACCCTGTGGCACAGTGGGAGTAGCAGGATTCACCATAGTTGGTGGCTTTCAGGCCCTTAGCCTTACACTCTTGCATTCAATTTATTTATCCATAAAGGAAACAAAGCCTTGCAACACATTGGAGAAAAACCCTCCTACATATAGACAAGAAACTGCAATGTTGATTGCACACAACTTAGTTAGCATTTATAGAATGGCCAAGCATTCAGAGTACGATTGCTCGAAAGTAATTCAAGCTCTCAAAAATTTAGTGACCAAGATAACCATGAATAATTTTAGTAGGATGGCACCATTTGCATGCCAGAGAAAATCAGGAGATCCTTTGGAAAATGAAAATTAGTGTGATCAATGATACTGGCAACAACAAGGCATCATATGCCACTCAGACAAATCGCACACCCCCTTAATGAATTTGCACTGCCAATTCGAGACACACAGGGCAAAACAGAAGGTTGACATCAAGTCAATGGATACTGACCATCCACCTCAATGCTTGAGAAAACATATCCAATCAAAACCCTCAAAAAAGAAAATCCGAACTATATAGTGGGACCCACATAGCCCTATTGGTAGAATAAGAAGAGCCACGTGTCACACCCTCACAGACCATGCAACGCTCCTTAGATTATTTACTCTGATCGTGCGAGGTGTGCGAGAAGCCATAATTAACCCTTTTATTAATGACCATCGCCCCAAAGAGACGGCCACACGTCACTTCCATCATGTCAGGAAGAGATCCCACACATCAATTCACGCCAGATGGTGACATCTCGCTAACCTCGCACCACTTTGGTGATGACAACAGGAAAACCTGCGAGGTTGATGATAAACAGCCTAGATCCTTAACCATCGATCAGATGGTTCAACAAAATTCAGTCAAAACATCTATGTGGGACCCACATTGAAATCCTCGCTGGTATAGAGTATAAGTTGTCTTGGTAGAAATATCGGCGAATCAGGTAAAAGGGGCCGGTAAGTCATGACCCGAGAGGGATAAAACTTCACTTAAGTGACCGGCTACCACTGGTAGTAAGTCACTATTGAAACATAATGAGAGGGATTGTAAAATTCGATACTTAAAAACACCAAGGATAACTTTGAAATCCCAAAACCCTAACTAGCATTATTTAGGAAATTTAAAGGCCCATCAGTGGCTCTGACTAGGTATGTATGCCCCCTGTGGGAATAGCAAGAATCTAGAATTGCTGGTTGCGCAGACTAGATTATTGAATTACACAAGCGCTATAACAAACATATTACCTTATTCTGTTCACTAGTTTTGCATGCGCAATCTTGTAGCCCCAAGCCACCTAACAAGAGAAACTAAGGTCTATGTCTATCAAAAACAAAATTCCCCTTTTGGTAATGAAAAACAACTTGCACCATTGTTTATCCGATGTTTCGAAATTTAGGAGATAACTATTATTTTTGAGAATACCCTGATGGCTACTTACACTCTGCCCTTGTAATGATCTAACCAATGCCTTGTCCCACCATTCTAAGAGCAACATATGACCATGATAATACTTCACCTTGTCACCCTTTTGGTCATATTTCATAGAATGCAGGCTTAGTTGTACAAGGAAATGGAAACTTTCATAACTCACCTGGTCCGTAGAATCATTTATTCTAGTATCATCAATTTGCATATTGACCTGAAAAGTGTCATATAGAACAGTATGTAAGATGTCCTTATTTCCAGCACTCAACAAGGATGATACACAACACGAGGAAATTTTCTCCTGGAATTCCTCGTTCAAAATTAGTTGCCACTCTATGAGATCCGTCAATTGGGAGTACACCAAGACACTACAGAGGTTAACAGTGTGTTTCATACTTTAGGGAATGCACAAACATATTCATATCTGGCCACTCCATACATATCCTTTCTTGTATTTCTCCACTTATCTCCATATGAAAACCCTCAGAGATAGGTTTAAAAGCATCAACTTCACTTTGATCAAATAAGATAGAGTGGTACATACAGGTTTCATTATACTCAACATTATCTATTGAATATGTTGATTTATAATTGAATAACTCAGCACAATCTAGAAACCCCTTACTTACCACATCAAGGTTAGAGGGAAGTAACAACTCCATCTCCACTTTATATAAATAGTCAGGAAAGACCATAGTGCCAATTCATTCATCACAATATTGGCTACCTCCAATTGTACTCTTTTGATCACAAATGTCACCATTTATATAGCTTCCATGTTCCAATGCTAATATATCTGAGGTACATTCCATACATACATCATCTAAAAATTATTCCTTTACTTGGAGACAAACTTGGGGCTCTTCATTTTCATACAAATTTTGTAGAAATAACAGCTCTGATGTAGTCTCAATACTGCAATCATTGCCCATGAAATCATAATCACTAGTAGGTGCAAAAGATTCTGAGTGGTATGTGACTCATAATTAGGATTAGGAAACAAAATAGGTGTCTTGTACAATCCTACATCATTTTGCCTTTCAATTTTTTCATTATTTATGTAAACATTCTATAATGTGTGAGCACTACCTTTATTTTGTGTAGATGCATTCTTGGCCGATTCTTCATTCTCTATCCATTGAATCACTTGAGCCAAATTAGTAGGTTTCAATTCTTCTGGTAAGGAACTCAGTCCTGATTCATATAGTTCAGAAAATAAATCAATGCACTCATAATCATTAGGTCTTTGATCTATAGGAATTTGTATTAAGATTCCCAAAAACCTCAAGAAAAACTCATATGGTGATTCCTTCTCTTGCCTTCTCATATCATACAGTTCTGATACATAAGAAACCTAATCTTCTTCACTCAAATTGGGTTGGGTTTCAACTTGGGTCTTATTATCATCAAACTGCATTCCTGGACTCATAACAGTTCTAGTAGTAATTTTACCATCAACTTGTTGAATAACCGGCTCTAACATTCTATTAGTACTAGTTAGGCTAAGATAACAATACTTGTAGCCAGATACCTCTTCATCATTGAATATTTCATATTATTTTCAATTTCCATAGCCAGCTAGTATGCTTAATACAAAGTAGTAGGCTATTTATCCCTCAATAAAATACTCATCCTTTTGTTGAAAGCACTTAGATACACAACCAAGCTTTGAGCCTCATTTGGTCTTATTTCTTTAGGGATTTCCCTTAAAGACCTTGAAAACCTGAGATTAAAATATGGGATTAATTCATCTTCTTGTATGTGAATTCCCATAAATCCTTTTCTTAATGTGTTGGGATTGATTCTTTCACCAAATTGTTCCATAAAAGCTATCACCAACTGATTCCATGAGTTAATAGAAAAGGCAGGTATATAGGAAAACCAGTCTCTAGCATCTCCTTTTAAGGATTGCACAAATAGTTTCATGACAACATCCTCATGACTGATTTCATAATCACCCATTACATCTACAAAATGTTGTAAATACTTAGAAGCCGATTCTGTAACTTGCCCTGTATATTGAGGTAAATACTTCCTAATTTTCTTAGGAATTGAATTAGGGTAATTGCTGATACCACTAAACATAAAAGGCACATACCTTTGAGTTACAAAACTCCCCAAGGGGCTTAATAAACTGTCTTCCTTTTCCATATTCATACTTTACCTTACACACGAGAGACTACTCAACAACATATAATTATCAGGCACTTCACTTGTTGTCTCAACTAGTAGTTATTAATGACTGACAATAGGATTCCTTACTTCCCAAGACTTTATGAAATACAAACATGTTTCATAAATTATTTCACTACCCAAATGTGGTAATACTAACCATTATTCCTTCTTTTATGCTTAACATATAGTTTGGAACCATTTCAACCTTTATCAAAAACACCCATTATCCCTAGAAGTAGTGAACTGTTTTAGTTTTGATGAAATACCTGGTATTTGTGTGCAACGTGTATCAACCTCCTTTTCTAGAATATAAATAGCACAGCTCGGAAAGTATTATTTAATTCATTCACTAGTTCTTCAGATAGAGTCACCACCTCCTTTCAGAGGATAATATTTCAAAGCCTTGGACAATCATGTTCTCTAGGTTTTGTTAGATTCTTGAACAACAGATTCTAGATAAGCTCCTCTAACCTCTCTCTTTTTTTAAAAATTTCTCAGAAGTTCTCCCCAATAAAATCATCCTTCAACGAATAACTCTAGAACTCCTGAATCCAATTCACTGAAAAGCATAGATCACAGGGGTATCAAGGTTATTTCAGACCATCTTTCTCCCCTTGAATTGAAAATAGTCACTATGTAAAGTTAGAACAACATATCATTTAATATGACTCTATAACAACACCATTTGCAATCAAAGCTTTTGAGTTCATCCCCAGTGTATTCGCCATTCTTTTGGTGTTCTTTCCCACATAGATAATGCAATTATCTAAGAGGTAGCCAACCTCTATCAAGGATGACTGCAACAACTAGTGGCCAACTAATGAGAGTCAGTTAGAAACTAATTCTCTCCTACACTTTTGGCTCTCTAAGACCAAGGTGGATAAACCTACATGTGTTCATAATAATTCCATATAACTTGGTCAGAACACCCTCTATATACAGATAACAATCCCTACATGCTCAAGGGGATAGTCATCATTCTTGGTATTGGCATACCAGAGAATGACTATCAACACCAAAGAGTAACAGAATTGACCCACAAATCAATAAGGAAATACTTCTCATAGGAAGAAATTTTTTTAACATGTGTTTATGTTTAGTAATCGGAGTACCACGCTTAGAGCTTACAGTATTATAACAAAGAGAAGGATGTAAACTTTATTTAGTGCCTTGTCCATAGGGCAACGAAATCATACAAAGTATAATTCTAAAAATGTGATCTTATCTTCATATAGCATTACTACCATGAGATATTTCAATACATTAAAACAATACTTCTTCAAGCATCCTGAGCATATATAACCATGAAAATGTCATTGAATTTTCAATCATTTGATTAACTCCTCAAGTTAAAGCAAGAAAACTATATAAACTTTCAATTAAGTGTTGAAACTGAAAAGAGAAACCCTTAATAAATTGATTCATAATCCATGGCACACAACAGGACAGTAAACCATTTTAATTTTGTAGATTTTTTTCAATATCAGTAATTGAAAAATCATAATATGCTAACTATATACAAATCCTTACTTAGGATGATTTCCTAAACAACAATGTTCATAACACTTCAACATTACAGTTGTCTGTATAGACTCCAATATTTTCTACCCCAAAAATTTTTGACCCTCCAATGAGTTGTGAAATCTCCCTTATATATCAGGAGAGCAACAAGCAATAAGCTACATTGTCAGTACAAAACTGAATTTCAACCTAAAGTGAAATTGAAATTCACATTCCTTATCATTTGATAAAATTGTGCATGATCAAAGGAATCAAAACGGTTACACAGTAACCAGTAAGATAACAAAATTTTGTGCAAAGCACACGCACATCCACGTCCATAAGAGGAAAAAATAGGAGCAAACACGTCTAACCAACCTACCACTAGTCACCATCAAGAGAACACACGGCCCTGATACAGGCGACTACTTTGAGTCTGCGCCTGAGACAATGAGAGGGCCACCCTTCCCATACCAACCTTGCCAGCACAACCGCAAACAATCGGACCCGGTGCCAAAGTAGATACAAGTTCAACTGCCAAGACTTCCTCATCTACTCCCATGAGGTCTATTTAGGGGGCAAGTAACACCTATAGTCAGAGTCGATGTCGGATTCATCAAAACCCGATATGATCATCAGGTACGAATAGTGCAGTGGCTTTTTTCTAGTATTTTTAGTACCATGGGGCACAGTTGGAGTAGCAAACTTCACCATAGCTGGTGGCTTTTGGGCCCTTAGCCTCGCACTCTTGCATTCAATTGATTTATCCATAAAGGAAACAAAGCCTTGCAACACATTGGAGAAAAACCCTTCTACATATAGACACAAGAGACTGCAATGTTGATTGCACACAACTTAGTCAGAATTTATGGAATGGCCAAGCATGCAGAGTATGATTGCTCAAAAATAATTCAAGCACTCAAACAATTAGCGACCAAGATAAACATGAATTCTTTCAGTAGGATGGCACCATTCGCACGCCGGAGAAAATAAGGAGGAGATCCACTGGGAAATGAAAATTAGTGTGATCAATGATACTAGCAATAGCAAGGCATCATATGCCACTCAAAAAAATCACACACCCCCTTAATGAATTTGCACCACCGATTCGGGACACACAGGGAAAAATAGAAGGTTGAGATCAAGTCAATGGATACTAACCATCCACCTCAACACTTGAGAAAATATATCCAATCAAAACCCTCAAAATAGAAAATTTAAACCATATAGTGGGACCCACATAGCCTTATTGGTAGAAGAAGAGGAGCCATGTGTCACACCCTTGTAGACCACGCAGCACTCCTCAGAATATTTACTTCGATCATGCGAGGTGTGCGAGAA
Source organism: Sequoiadendron giganteum (assembly GCA_007115665.2). Classification (NCBI taxonomy): domain Eukaryota; kingdom Viridiplantae; phylum Streptophyta; class Pinopsida; order Cupressales; family Cupressaceae; genus Sequoiadendron; species Sequoiadendron giganteum. The sequence goes on from CM021105.1 coordinate 84,537,620, forward strand.
GCCATAATTAACCCTATTATTAATGACCATCACCCCAAAGAGATGGCCACAAGTCACTGCCATCACCTCAGGAAGAGATCCCACACATCAATTCACACCAGATGGCGACATCTCACTAACCTCGCACCACTTTGGTGACTATAATACGAAAACCTGCGAGGTCAACGAGAAACGGCCCAGATCCCTTACCATCGATCAGACGGTTCAACAAACTTCAGTCAAAACATCTAAGTGGGACTGGCATTGAAACCCCTAATGTACAAAGTATAAGTTGTCTTGGCAGAAAGACCGGTGAATTAGGTAAAAGGGGTCGGTAAAGTCACGACCCGAGAGGGATAAAACTTAACTTAAGTGACTGACTACCCTTGGCAGTAAGTCACTGTTGAAACATAATGAGAGGGTTTGTAAAATTCGACACTTAAAAACACCCAAGGATAACTTTGAAATCCCAAAACCCTAACTAGCATTATTTACGAAATTGAAAGTCCCATCAGGCACTTGGCCATTGGATGTTGAATGATCCCACATGCCTTATTTCAACTCTCTCTTCCATTTTGGAAATCTATAAATGATAGAATCTTCCTCTTATTCTATCATCCATAATTTGAATAAAATTATTATACTCAAATCCATCTTCAAGCTTAGCCATTTCATCTATTTTTATCAAATTATTAGCTAGGTTATGCAGGAATTAAACCATCAAGTGGATCAAATCATCAAGCTTACAAAGGAGTTGGGAAAGGGATGATTTCTACACATCAATTGGCACCAACTTCCCCATGGGATTGATAGTTGTTCATTAAAATAGGATTTATTTGCTTTCATTTGCATTGTTTTTCATTTTTTTCCCATATTAATGTTTCAATCTAATTTTATGGGGAATCCTTGTTTCAACGTTGCATATTGATCTAATATTATGATTGTTTGTTTCTTATGTTCAGGTATGTAATCAAGGTTTGCATTTTGGCGCTAAAAGGAGGGTAAACCTCTAATTCAAATCACTTTTTTTTAAAATCACGTTTTTCTCTTTTTTTTTGCAGGTTACAGGTTTGCGGCGCTATATTACGTCGCATTTGCAGGTGTGGCCCTATATTGCATTACATACAGAGACGTGGTGCTATATTGCACTGCACCCATTCTAAACCGTGGCTTTGTATTGCACCGCACCTGCTCAAAACTTCACCGCACCTATTTCTCGCTCAAAAAAAATAAAATTTTGGCCAACTCCGTCGTGGATTTCTGTTACAAACTACATCTCATGCCAAAATCTGCCACACCCGTCGTCTATCTTTCTATAGAGTACTGTACCCAGTCAAACGCATAGCGCTATATAGTGTCGCTTCAGTTCCAAACTGCGCTGTTTTTTTTTTGTGATGTAGGAACTTCCCGAGGTCATAACTTTTAACTTAGATGTGGATTTTGGCTGAAATTTTACAAGTGGTTTCTTTATGAGGTGGCATATGGATTCCCAATGTATCAAGGATAGGTTGGTGGCAATTTTGACACATTTTAGGGGCTTGAAACTTTCATCTTGGCCCTCAAAATGACATTTTAGTGTTTTTCCCTAGTTATTTGAAAGTTGTTTTTATTAATAACTCAAAACCCATGTTTCCAATTTCATATGTTAGTTGGCAATTTATCCTATCTTAGTTTTATAAATTTTTTGGAATAAATTAGGACTCTCAAAGTTATGCACGCAAAAATATCAAAAATGGAAAAATCTAACAATTGTTGAAATTTTCCTAAAAAGGAGATTTTTTGATCAAAAGTGAAGGAAGGAAAACGAAGGCCAAGGGTTCATGATAATTTTATCATCTCATTGTATTAAGTGTTTTTAAACACTTTTGGGAGAAATTATAATCCCTTTCTAAGGGTTTTTTTACCTTCATGCTCTTAGGAAACACTAAATTTCATTTGGGTCCTAAAAGGAACTGTTGGTGTAATTAAATGTTTTGTACCTTGTCCTAGGTCATTATTATACCTTAGTTAAGTTTACTTAGGGACCACATAGGATTTGTTGGAGAATTTCCACCTTTGGTGGACTTATCTTCTTATTACTTTATCACCTCCACCTTTAATGGACATATCATGTGATTAGGTTTCAACCTTTTGTGGGTGATCCACTATCTGTGGTGGTTATCACATTATCCCTTTCCACTTTAGGTGCAGTGATATATTTTCATTGTTGGCTCATGTCATAATCTTATTCACTCCTATGTTCTCACCTTGGCTATATAGTCAAGGGGCCTCTCATTGTAAAATCAAGCAATTCCATTATCATTGACATTGAATACAGTTTATTCTTGTCAAATTATTTTCTCTCTTCTTTGTGCTTTCTATTTGGTCCATAGATCTTGGCATCCATAGCCAATTCTAATAGGAACAAAAATAATTTCTTTCAAATTTTGCAACAAAGGGCTTAAAAAGAACCTTAGAAACAATATACTAGATTTGGTTTAAGGTTAAAAATTGCACAAGGCAAATCACATACTTAAATTTGGTGCTCTCAAAAGAATTCATTTTTCTTTGTGGGATTAAAATGAACAAGTGTTATTTTCTCCTATAATTATTTATTAAAGTTAATATCATCAAAAGGGCGTATGTGCTTCTCTCGCGCCTCATGATGATCTTGAGAATCAAAAGCTTCTTTTGGTGATCTTAAGCTGAATAAAATAATTGCCTCCACATTTCAGTTTTGGAATTAAAATTGAACCAAATGTGTGACTATGAGCATTTTATATTGCGAGTGTTCTCTCTTTGTTTTTTAACAAAGATTGATTGAACTACGAGATATGCTACCTTGCTATTTTTATCTTAGAGGGCCTGGCTTGTGGGAAAAAGTAATCACTCAAGGGAGCGACCCGACCGGGAACACACTAAAGCCAATCGACTTCCAACGGGTATATAAGTGTGGATTCTTGAGTAAAGTTCAAGAATCACGAGGATTATTCTGACCAGAAGGGTAACAACGGTCTCTCACCACATGGATAGTCCCTCATAAATAGAATTCCCAAATTAAAACCTCTTGTTTAGAAAAGGCCAAATCCTATCTATTTTGTTGGTGAAAAAGGTCATGTCCTTTGAAGCCGCCCCATGTTATACTTACGGTTTTGTTGTAGCGATGAAACATATTCCATGGGAGATTCATGGGTACTTATGCTTGGCTAACCCAAGAAGTGTGTGTCATGGAGGGGAGCCAGTGTGGTCAAACATCTAGTCATCCACATAGAATATGCGCAACTGGATTTGTCCAAGTGGGAGGCCAAACAAATATTGTCTCTTTATCCTATGGTTGTACATGTGCTTGGAAATGGAAAATACATTGCTTGGTTCTAAAAAAATTGAAAAACAAAAATCCACAAAGAGATCCAAATTTCAAATCCCTTGGAGGAAACAAATATCTTTTGATGAATCTAAGTACTCTTGCTTTCCCTAGGGATCATATCCTTAGATGTTTCTAAGTGCTTAGGTTTAATCATCATTTTGTTTCACCAAAATCAACACTAGGTTGGCTTGATTTCAACATAATGCACTTTGTGGGATGAAAGAAAATTAGGACATTGGACATTCAGTTTGAAAATCATAATCAAGAAAGTGTTTGTGGTAAAAAGAACCAAACCTAAGCAAGATAACAAACAATTTAACCACACATGTGCTTGGTTCCTTTTGAGTCATTTGGTTTCCATGCAAACATTGGTCTTCTGGTTTGAACCACTTTTAGGGAAAAGAATGTTATTCATTACCTTCATCTTATAAGAAGGTCCTCTTAGGGTCATCTAGGATCAAATAAAACACTTCATCCATCCAAAAATTTATCAAAATTTCATTTCACGACCAACTTTTGGAACCTTGGAAACATCACTTATGCTAGAATTTTAGGAAAAATCAGCATCACCTTGTTTGGCTTAACGCACCTAGTTAAATTATCTTTTTTTGTATGATTTTAATCTAGGATAACACAAATTCCTAGGGTTTACAAGCTCACCATCATCTTGTTTGTCTTAACACACTTACTCAAACTCTCCAAATCGAACCAAATCAACTCCTAAAGTCTAGCATTGATCCAAAGCTCCTAAGAATTCAAAGCACCCATATCATTCACCCCTTTCATCCTTCATCTCATCATTGGTCCTAAACCCCTCAAAGGTCGAAAAGTTCAAAACAAAATAAAAACATGGAGTATAAAATCAACTCATACATCATGAGTAATCCAAGTCAACCAAACTATCCAAGGCTTACAATGCCAATTGATTTTCAAAAATTGCATTTGTAAAATTCTTACATGGGATCATTATCTCCTACAAACCTCAATGGTACAACAAATGTAAGTTTTCTGAATCTAAATTTTGTAACACCTGTCCCTTTGATAGATTTAAATCAAAGTCAAAACTTACAAATCTATAAACCAAACAATCAAGGCATGAGCCTTCTCCCTTTACTAGCCATCAATCAATCGAATCTGAGAAACACTCCAATCATAAACCAAAGCATCATATCAAGTCCTCCCATTTTTACATCGCAACAACATATGGAAACCATCCAAGAAACCCCAAAAATAAACACCATTCACAATCCACCACCACTGCCAAAACACATGCCAAATTTATTCTCTATCATGTTGCAAGATGCTCGACAAGCCGCTCATCAAAAGGTGCTACAAAACCAGAAAGATACACAAGCCCAAAAAGATGCACAAGTTGCACAAGAAGCTCAAGTATCCCAACAAACACAAGCTCAAGCTCAAGCCCAACACCAGGCTCAACAGGTGCAAGCATAATTTTGGGCACTATTACAAGCAATCCATGAACAATTCCATCAACAAGTAGGACAAAAACCTTTGTTGGCACAACAACAGCAAGACCAACAACAAGATTTTTTGGAACAACAATAACACGACCAACAACAAACATTTTTGGCTAAATAGAAAACACAAGAATTACTCACTCAACAAAGCTTGCAAAAAAATCCCACCACAATTGTTGAAAATAATAATCAAGATCTACCCATCAATGAGAACCTTGAAGATGTTTCCACTTCAGCCAATGATCAAATTAACGTACATCAATAGCTATTTTTTAGTTATGATCAATACCCCTCCTACAAAGATCTATTTCAAGGAGTGTTGATTTTATTTGATCCTATTGACATAAACCAAGATCCATCAACCAATGATCATGTTGAAAATGTCTCTACATCGCCTTATGAGTTAGAGGACATATCTCAAGAATTTATTCCAAAGCTTGATCAACATCTTTCACCAAGTTCTAGCAATGGTCCCTCCCAAGGCATATTGACATCCTTCGACCTCATGGTTGAGAATAGTGAAAGAATCTTTGACTTTATATTTGATCCAAATTCACTCAAAGATCAAGAGGATATTGAGCCACTTCCCATACCTTGTGACGATGTCCAACAAACCCTTGTATACAATCCATCCCTTGAAATTGACCCATGTCAAGAACTTGATCTAAAGAATGTTGAAAGCAATTCCGACATTAACCAAGATCAAGAATTTTTATATCCAAGACACTACAATGAGGTAATGGGAACTCTCCTATCTATACAAGATATCTCAAATAAGGATCATATCCACATAGCACATATTCCTCCATCTACCCATAAGATGCTTTTCTTAGATGGACATGTAGATGATCTTCATTCAAAACAAGAGTCTCATACTCTTGACATCAATACCAAGGAACAAGAGTCTCCTACTCTTAACATTTTTACACATGATCACGATATAAAGAAATGTAGAGACATACCAAAAGAGGATCACAAAGAAGGCTTCTACAGAAGTTTTGAATCAAAAAAATCATATGAATGCATATCAAGAATGAATCAAGAGGAAGAATTTTACAATAAATCTCTAACATTTCTTGAAGAAGTAATACAATCTAATATCTCACAAGATCAAGCTAAAGATATCAATGACAGAGTCATCCCACATATGGAGGATCCTATCACTTATAAAGTTGGATCACTTACCTTTTTAAGGGAAAGCTACTTTATCAATGAAGAATTTGTCACTTTTGAAGATCCACCATAGAGCAGAGAAGGATCATCACCTTGTTTCAAAGGTAAATTATATCCTATTGCAAATAAAAAATTTCAGCACCTGAATTATCAAGGTAGAGAATTAGGACTATATGAACAAGGTATCCTAGAACTAGTGCAAATTATTGGAAATCCTAAGCATCAAGGCCTTGGTTATTCAACAATCAAGGGATTTAAAAAAGTAAGTGATACCTCTATAAAATTCGGCACAACTTCATCTCAATAAAATGTCAATAAAGGGATCATGAAGAATCCTTATGATGAAACCAATGCAAATACTACAACCAGCCATGTAATGAATCTTCATCCACCCATCACCCCATCCACAAATTGGGACCAATGTCAAAAGAAAGAATTGAATAGAAGCATGAAGAACGTTATCAAAGAAAAAGAAGCTAAGAAGCATATCAGACAAATCAAATACAAATGGATACCAAAAAATACAAAGAAAGATTATCCCTATCAAAATCCATTAGTCAAAGAAACTATGGGGAAAAATAAAAAGGGGAAAAGTATTCATCAAAGGAAACAAGTAGCTGGTCCTAATTCCATGCACACTTCCATATCCACCCATCATTGCTCATCTTCCCAAGTTTGGAGAGCCAAACGTTCCAAACTATCAACCAATCCATATTTTATTCCTAAACACACTCTACCATCCACTCCTCCATGCATGATATCCAATTATCACATTGACCATGTATTGGCAGTGACCCTTCATCATAAGGATTTAGAAGGCACTCTATTGCAATGTGTGCACAAAGACAGAGTTAACTCTGGTATCAACAAAGCAGATCAAGGATCTAAACATTTGCATTCAAGTGCACGTATCTTAGCAAAGCAAATTCTTCAAACAGGATATCAGTGGAACATTACGAAAAAATCATCAATGCCAATAGTACCAAGTGGTTCAACATCAGCTTAAAATCTCTCAGAAAATACAAAAAAAATAAAAAATAAAAAAATCCAAAAAAAATAGAAAAAGGATTGAAAATAGTAAAGAAAAAAATCATCCTCTAGTGAAAACCCCTTCAGTGGCGCTTTGGACAGGTACCATGATGAAAACCTAGAAAACAGGCGTCATGTGTAGAATTGAGCATCTACATGCACTAGTTCAGGAGAAAGCATCTTATCACATCCATAATAAAGCTAACATTCTAGCCATATCATCCATTCATCCATGAACCATGTATCCAATCCATTTTTATCCATATTCATCCATACTCCAAGTTATCTTGATCTTGGAAAATTTTGGTGCACACTTTACACTTGCTTATGGTAGTCATCTTCAAATGGGTAATTTTCATTGATCCTATCCAATCCAACATTATATGAGCCATGAAGCACTATCCAAATGAGCATCCTCTATTCGAACATCTTCTTACAAGATAAAACTTTGCATCCTTTGCATGCTTACCATATCCATCTATCCATTCATATCCCGATCCAAGCATCCACCCATGGCTTTAAAACATTGCTAGACACTGGGGGGAGATATTTGCATCTTGCTTCAAGAATAAATATTTATATATATCCTTCACACTTATGTGGTGATTTGAGCACTGGAAAATGTGAAATCAAGTTGGTTAAGCATTGGTGAGCCAAAAATCCAAATCTCTAGCCCATGGCATATTTTGACAAGATGATGTTATTTATCAAGCTTTATCTTTCATTGAACATCAATCCAAACAATCCATATAAGTTGCATATAATGTGTACTTCAATGTCACATCAAATCATTCAAAATAATTTTGTTCTGAATCAAGCTTCATCTATCTTGATCAATCGAATCGAATCAATTATCACCTTGTTTCACTTAACACACTTAGTCATACTATCATCTTGTGAATGGGTTTACTCTAGGATAACACAACTTCCTAGATTTTACAAGTGAATTATCATCTTATTTGACTTAACACACTTATTCAAATTATCCAATCAATCATCAACTTGTTTGACTTAACACACTTAGTCAAACCATCCTCTTTTGTACAATTTTACTCTAGGATAACACAACTTCCTAGATTTTACAAGTGCATTATCACTTGTGTTTGACTTAACACACTTAGTCAAACTATCAATCCATCAATCTGATTGATCAACATTAAGCTTGGTTTTCAACAAAATCTCAAAACAGAGCACTGATACCATCGCATATCCATATCCAAATCGTCAAAATCATGTGAAAAAAAAAAAACATTCAAAAATCCATGAAAAATTCAAAAACATTCAAAAATCCATCAAAAATTCAAAAACATTCAGAAAATTCATCAAAAATCCAAAACATGTCCAAAACTTCAGAAAATCTTCAAAAAGTGTCATATTTTAGTCTTGTTAGTCTTCCACCTTGTTCGAACTATGTCATCTCTGAGCTTGAACTTAGGCATGGTCAATCTTTGATCATCCCTCAAGACATTTTAGGTCAGCCCCTTAGGCGTTTGTAGCAATAAAATGGCAATCTGTTTGCCCATCTATTTCACATTTTAGGTCAGTCCTTTAGGCATTCGTCAGAATGGAAATTTGTTTGCCCATATTTTTCACACCCTAGGTTAGTGCTTAGGTATCTGTCGCATTGGCAATCCATTTTCCCATTTATTTCACACCTTAGGCTAGTCCTTTAGGCATACATCACATTGGCAATCTATTTGCCCATTTATTTCACATTTTAGGTCAGTCCTTTAGGCGTTTGTCACATTAGCAATCCGTTTTCCCATATTTTTCACATTTTAGGTTAGTCCTTTAGGCATCCATCACAATGGCAATCCATTTTCCCTTTTATTTCACATTTTAGGTTAGTCCTTAGGTGTCTGTCGCAATAAAATGGCAACCCATTTGCCCATCTATCTCATCATGTAGTCAATTCAATTTTCATCTGAACTATGTCATCTCTGAGCTTAAATTTAGGCAAGGCCATCCTTGATCAGCCCTTGAGACACAAAATCCAAAAAAAGTTGCAAAAAAATTAAAAAATACCAAAAACAACCTCAAAATATTTGAAAAATCCAAAATGGTGCACCCATCTCGTTTCGCTTTCACCTACGATAGTCATCATTCTTAATAAATCAATTGTCATTGTCACCCTTTGGTGAGTCAGTCAGAAGCAAGTCTAGCAAGTTCAAAAGTGAACACCCTAATTGTCATAGTCTCAAAATTCTAAGTCAGTAAGCAAGCAAGTTCGTCAACTCGAAGTATCAATAGCTTATCATCCAATAAGTCCAACTAAAACCCTTATCACAACATGTCCTAGGATGAATCCTTCCCATGATGGACATAAAAATTAGGTACCCCTTAGTAGTTTAGTCTTTGCTAGTGGTATGAAGAACATTAGCTCATTTGTTTGTTGTATCTTGGTATTTTTGGACTTATCTTATTTTGTGCTCATTCCAACGACCTCTCGATGATTCCTAAACAAAACGCGTCTAGAGAGAAAGGAATGGGGCAATCATCATTATCTCTTTTATCTACTATGCTTGTTGGATGTTCTTGTAAAATAAATTGGCGAATACTTTCTTTGTTAGGTCTGCCCTAGCAAGGTTTATGTATGTCAAGTGTGGACAAGAATACTCCTATCTGATTGTTGAGTCAAAGTCCATCACACTAGGTACCACACCATCCTGGTCCTTTATACCTTGATGCATCGTACCTATGTGTGTTATCAAACATAAATTAATTGATCCTTTGAAAATCCCAACTCCTAGTAACCAAATCATCAACATCATTCATAGCACAGGCTTGTGGATCCTCCTTTCATCATTCTTTTCTTCTAATTATTCTATCTTTACTAACATTTCTATCTAAAACCGATGTGTTGAATCAAAATATACACAAGGTTACCAATGGTCGATGACTATCTATACATCATGAGAATTGTCTACATCAAATTTTTTTTATCTTTTGTCCTCTAATCAATAGAACCACTCCTCTTGCATTTTATCGTGAGCTCGATCAAAAAATTGTACATTTCTACTCGATCTCTCGAGGGGCCAGTATACCAGCAATATCCTTCAATTGGGGCAACAATGGTACATCTGAAAAAATTGAGAAATTTTGAACTTTGATCACAACAGTTTATTCTTTTGAATCAATGCAACAAGTACATTGCTTCAAAGAGGGGCAAAATGTAGACACGTAAAATATACATGCACCTAATCTTGATCCTACTAACGTAATTTCTTCCTGAATCATCTTCTCAACTTATCATCACTTGTTCATCTCTTAATTAGATAAATCAATATTTATTTAGTTGGGTTTTTCTCCCTTGATTAAATTAATCAATTTAATTTAATACAAAATCCCTCTTTAATTAAATAATTCATCTTATTTGACTAAATCCCTAATGTATTCTTATAAAATTTAATAAATTAAACATTATTTAATTTAATCTTACATTATCCCCTTTAGTTAAATAAATCAAAACATGTATTTAATTAAACCTTTCCTCTCAATTCTTGACTTAAATCAATTCATAAATTTAAGTCTAAATTGTCACTTCTCCCAATTCTTCGTTAAGTTAATTAAGCATTGATTAATTTAATCTTAATCTATGTCACATTCTCTGGAGATTGCAACTTGCACAATAAATCAATTACTCTGATTTATTAAATTGGTCATTTTCTCTCAACAAGGAATAAGGAAGGAATATTCCCTCAAATTTGAATTCAAAATCCAAGTGGATTGGTAATTCCAACAAGGCATTCACTCCTCTTACATGTCCTTGTGCATTGAGCCAGGTGGCATTAACTCCATTTCTTTCATCCCCCCTAAACATGTCACTTCATCAAATTCAAAATTCAAACTTTCACGTTGATCAAAATGTGCTCAACCTTCAACTATTGACATCTTGACAAGTGGCACTTTGCCATTGGATGTTGAATGATTACTGGATTGCTTATTTCCAGTCTCTCTTTCATTTTGGAAATCTATAAATGAGATGCCCTCCCTCCCATTCTATCATCCATAATTTGAGTAAACTTATTATACTCAAATCCATCTTCAAGCATAGCCATTCTTAGCTAGGTTATGCAAGAATTCAACCATCAAGTGGATCAAATCATCAAGATTACAAAAGCATTGGGAAATGGCTGATTTCGAGACATCAATTGGCACCAAATCCCCCATGGATGTGATACTTTTTCATTAAAATAGGATTTATTTTCTTTCATTTGCATTGTTATTCATTTTTTTCCTATATTAATGTTTCAATCTAATTTTATGGGGAATCCTTGTTTTAACCTTGCATATTGATCTAATATTATGTTTGTTTGTTTCTTATGTAGATGTATGAAATGAGGGTTAAGAAGACCAAGATCACATTCATCAAATTTATGCACAAGATCCTTGATCTTCTTTTCTATTAGATCCATCAGCCCCTGACATTCCACATTTCCCTTCACAACTTTATGGGTTGGGGAAATTTTGAGTTGTTTATTGGAATCATGAGTTGATCTAATAACCATATGCTTTAATGTTTCCAACCTAGGAATCAAATTATTCATCAATGGGATGGAAATTTCCCTATCTTTGTCAAAAAAAATTATTGCATTGAATATTGCAAAATAATTTGAGTGGACAATAAGAATTTTCATTTCAATCTTCTTAATTAAATGTTCCAATACCATAGTTATAATATTCATATTATTCATATGCAATGTCCTATCCAAGTGTTGAAGGAATTCATCATAAAAATGGATTTGTTCAATCAACTCCATTCTATTGGCTCTCTTCCTTGATTAAGCAACAATTGATGTACTAGGAGTAAGATGTTTAGTGGGCACATCATCTGGATTATATAAAATTAATTCTATAGAAGTGAAAAGAGGATGATGAACAAGAGACGATGGTTGAACTAGAGAATTTTGTGGGGTTGCAATAGGCACTTAAGTTATTGATGGAATTTTTTTGTAATGCCTACAATTTCTCTTTCAATAATGCATTCCCAAGTAGTACCTTTGCAATTTTTTGATTATCTTTATTATAATTTTCCACTAAATTTTGTTATTATCTATTAGAGCTGAAATTCTCTTGCAAACACTATACAATTTCTTTGGTGAATTGAGCAACATTTACAAGAAATTTGGTTGCCTCCAAATCAGAGGTACCTGAAACTCTCTTTATTATCAAGCCTCCCATAAGGTTAGATGTAGGATTTTCCACTCATGGTTTTCTTCTATCTAGGGCTAGTGCCCAAATCGCTAAAGTATCCCACTTAGGATAAATGTAGATCCTTGTAAGGAAATAGTTGCATGTTATTTTGTGGAAAAAATTGGAGTGTCACTCCTCTTCACACTATCAAAATAAATGGCTAAAGCCAAGTCCCATTGTATCAACAAGGGAAATCCACTCTTTCTCACTAGCTCCCTTCCTTGAGTTCGTGTAATATCCTTCTATTTAGCTTTCATTTCGATTAGGACCTTTGATTTTATCACTACCTTAGGGAGATTTGGGTTTTCAATAAAAATCATCTCTATGTTTTCATTATACTCATATATTTTGGCCCTCCAAACAAACTCTTGACAATATTTGGTTTTCACAAAATAATCATCATTCATAAACTCATTCCATGCTTTCCTGTTGACATCATCCACACTAGTCAATCCACTCAATTCAAATTTTCTCAATTTTAGGCTCATATCTCTTGTAGGTGAAGGAATACCCTACCTCATCTTATCTTCATTCACAATTATCTCATCATTAGAATTAGTGGATTAATCAGAAAGTTTGATTTCTTCAACATTTCTTATTTTTGGTGAAGGTGGCCTTAGTGGTGGAGATTCGTTAATAGGATAATCAAGTTAAATGACTTGAGGTGCAAGTTACCTTAGAGGTGATAGTGGTGGTAGTTGTTGTGCAGGTGAGGATTCCCTTAACCCCTCTAACTGAGTGGGGATAAAAATTGTTTTCTTCTTCTTCACTATACTCTTCCTCCTTAAGAACACATACAATTTATTTGGTGGTTGAGGTGTTGGTTCCTCTTCCACCATGGGCCTTTCCTCTTGTCTTGATCATCAACTAGCTTTTCTTTCCCTTTACAAAATACAATCCTTTCCTCCTTAAGCTACCCTACCACCTTATCTAAAAAATTAGGCATTGTCTTTGCCCTTCATATTTCATCATTTATAAGAGGGAGGGACTTATAATTTGGATCATTTTTCTTGCATTTCATTATCCAATTTATTCAAGGCTAGCCACTTAATTTTCCTATCTTCTTGTAATTTGTAATAAAAAATATTTATGATTACATCCTTAGGGAAATAAACATTATAATAGAAATTACCCCCTCTGATTCTATTCTTTAGAGAAACCATAACACCCTCTGGATCATGGCTCCTTGTTCTCCAATACATCATTATCAAGGACTCAATTTTTGGCATAATATTTTTCCATATATCCTTCACCATGACAAAATCTGCAAAAATAGTATAATAAGGGAAGAAAGTTCCCTTCCTCATTCAAACCAAATGAGTGTCTTCCACTTCTCCTAGTTTCCACATGACCTCTAGGAAACCAATCCTCAATGGCATGTCTCTTGGAAGTATGTGAGGTTTTTTACCTATGCCATACACCTAGATATGGGATAATGTCTCCCCAATTATGCTCTATGCCTAGTTTAGTCCTTCTCTCCCTAGGCCTTAGTAAATCATGTAACTCTACTAGAATCCTAGGAGGATTCACCACAAATTCTCTCATCAATTTGGAGGAAAAGACATTTCAAAACACCACATAACTAGAATTTTGATCATCCTTGTCCAATATGGAAGTCCACATTTAGACAAGCATATCCTCACCCCTTTCATTTTTCTTATCCAATTTTATATCTTCTCTAATGTACATCTAGCTCCCATATATAGAAACATCTCCAAGAAGAGGGAGTCCACCAAAATATTACTCTTGTTTCACCATTCTTAACAAACACATGAGCCTTATGCATATCTTCTAATAGATACCCTACAAAATCATAAGATGTGTTAATCATTCCATATTGGATGTTTGCATCCATATACATAAGCGTTGTTGGTATCCTTTCACTAGAATAAAATCCAAAAATTTGGCATAGGGTGTAGAAATTCCATCTAAAAGAATGCTCAAACAATTTGATTTCATAGAGCTCCTTGTTAGAGGGGTTAAGTGTGATTCTAATCCAGCCTTTCCCTCTTACCATGAATTTTTTTAATATGGAGACCTTGAAGGTTAACCTCACCTTCTCATGCTATGATTTCAATTTATTTTGATAAATAGGAACCATCTTAGAATGGTCAAGGATTAGTTTGAAAACCTCAATAAGTCCTTCCCTAGTAAAATTCACCATCTTTATCCCTAAGTGTGTCCTCACAACCCTAACAATAGGGTCATAGTTGGATGCAATGGATTTCAATAGGTCCACATCCAAATACACATTAGGGACAACCAACTCACCCATATCCAAGTTCCATCCATTACATAACGGAATTCTTAGAAACCTCTTCTTAAACCAATTTCTAAATAGGGCGCATCTAGTTACTAGTAGAATAACATCTTTGATGGCATATTGTTTGTCAAAAATGCCATCCTATGATCTAGGCCATTTGAAACTTACTTGGCCCAAAATCTTGTTATTAGTGGAGGGTTTAAATTGGTCAAGTATATCTTTAAACAAGGGTTGTCTCTTGGTATCAAAACTAGAAGCTTGGGCCTTTGTTGCCATTGTAATAAAGAAGAATGTAGGCTAGGGTATTTTATAACTAAATGTAGGGCTTAGAAAAAATTTAGGGAAGTAAACCAATTTAAAAATTACTAGATTGCAATTATGAAAATGCCAAATCTTAAAATATGTCTTAATTGCAATTTTACTATACGAAACTGATACTTGCATGTAATTTTAATGGAACTTTAGCATAGGAAGGGTAACTTTTACTTATTGGTGTTTGATGCTTGGAAGCCCTAATTCTGATTGTGATGAGCTCGAGAAGCACTGCTACAAATATCCAAATTCCTTAAAACACTTTCTAAATCAGAATGATGCTTTCATTCCTACTTTTATGGTGAGGAAATACTTTAACTTGGCCATTTTACATCACCTCCACCATTATTTCTTTCTCATGCAAACCAAAATGACTTCATCATTTTTTTTTGTAATTTTAAATTATAGCTATCAATCTTCCCATGAGTTGGTTCAATTAATGTCTCAAATGGAGTCTCAAAAGTTTGAAATGTTGACCTATGTTGACCTCAATATATGACCAATTAGAAACTTCCATGTGTTTTCCTTTCTTTGATATCAACACATGCTCCACCATAGCTTAGAAACCTTCAAAATATCCATGTGTCACCAACCCACTATCCCTTGCAAGTTTGCAAGGTAATGATAAATGACCATGGGCTAGTGGGTAGTGGTCTAGATTTACCCCATACACTTCAGCGTATGCACCATTAACCTTGAGGCTTACTCCCATGTGCATAACACCTTTATTAGATGGATGAATGAGATTAAAACATCTCGCCTTCCTTTTAACATGTGTGCTAAAAATACTTTTAGTAACTCGATATTTAATGCCTCTATAGTTGCTAGACATATTTCATGAAGTATTTCACTTCTTTAATAGTTCACTAGGTGTAATAGATCCTTCCACATGGAAGCCATCCACTATCTCTCGCGGAATCAAAATGTTTGAAATATTCCTCATGGGTTGGTGGGGACCACAAGGATTCAATTGCCAGGATCAATCATAACCCTCAGATCTTGGTCCCACCATCAATCCCACCTCATAAACTATCGGGGTCCACCACAGAGATGGGACACGTGGCTTACACCCGCTAACGCTTGCAATATTTTATGACATCAACATATCAATGTGAGTTAGTGGTGAATGGTCTAGATTTAATCTGTGGGGCCTAGCCACTTATTTAAAAAAATTTAACAACACGTGCTGTAAGTTATAACTTAAAAAGGGGGCTCCCTAGAATGACGCATGTTGGACTTAGGCATTTAAAAGAAATATTTTGACTCCTTGCCAAAAGTATGGATAAAAGACAAATATTTCAGCCTACTCAAATTATTAGACACTAGGCCAAATATTTAAAAGATATGTGACCAAATAATTCACCACGAAGATGATGCCAACGATAAAAATGACTCAAGTTGTAACTTAAGTGACTCAAAAAATTGAAGGCATGGCCAATGATGAATTAAAATAATATTAGGACTTTTGCACAAGAAATATTTTTAATAGGGTTTTAACCCTAATATTGAACCCTAGTAGTATGAAAATAAAAACCCTATGCTTAAGAGAACCAAAATTTTGAAACACAGTTCTCAAACTAGCTAAAAATCCCACTAGTGGCTCCGATTAGGGACGCTTGTTCAACATGAACAGAACAAGATCTTAGAGTCTTAGGTAGAGAAAACCAATATAGAGAAACAATAACTAGGGAGTTTCATGGACAAGGTATTCAAACCAAATGAAAACCCAACCAAACCCAACATATACATAGAAAATTTACATAAAAATATATTGTACATGGAAAAGAACATACCTCAAGAGAAGTATGTGGTGCAGTCACAGTAGGAGGGTCCTCAAAGAGAATAGTCTAGACCATGCAACAAGAGTTACACAACATAAGCCACTCAAAATATAGAGGTAAATGTAGATTCGAACATTCTTATAATATGAAATTTTAGTTATAATTGGCCAACAACATTCAAGTTCACAGATTGGGCTCAGAAGCCTGATACAACATGCTTGAAATACAATATTCCTATATGCTCCTTAATGCGAGTTGAAATATTACATCTTGAATCCCATACTCATTCTAATTTCTATCATAATGATCTATTACAATGATTTATATCACATTCGAGATCTAGAATCATTCTCGTTTTCCAAAGATCATTACAATCTCTAATGAAGGAAATGTAGTGTGCATGAAATAGGTTGGCCTTCAATTTGAATTTGTCCTTGGAAGGTGCATATGATGAAGTGTGGAACTAAATTAAGGTCAGGGAAACTCCATATAACAATTTAAAACACAACATGAGGATCCACATGTTATGGGAAGGATCCACGAGAGATCAAATTAGTCATTACACTTGAAAATTCTTTGGTTCTATGTTCTAGAAACTATCACTTAATCCAAAAGAAAAAACTTGTCAAAAAAATCCAATCATGGTAAAATCTTAGAATAAGGAAAATGAACATTTCCATGATGAAAACATAGATCTGTAGGGTGTGGTGAGAAAATATGATGAAATACTAAATCTACCAACTTGAACTAAACAAGAACTAAAATGAAAATATTTTTGGTTGATTAAGGATTGTAAAGAACCAAGGATTCTCCTATATCAGACATCTAGGGTTATTTGAAAAGTGAGTCCCTCACTTTGCTATGGCTAAAGGAAAACTAATACGGTCGACCTCAACCTAAGAAATCCAAGAAGAACCTCCATTGGTCTGCCCTTCCACTTTACAAGATATTATTTGTAATATCTTCCACACACTGTCTTCCCCTCTCTAATGTCCAAAACCTCTTCTATCTCATCTGATTGTTGTTTAGGAATCCATTTCTCCAATTTTTCTTTATTATCTTCACTAAATTTTGATTCATGGTATTGATGTAGATCTGCAATGTTGAATATAGGTGATAAACACATGCCATCTAGTAACTCTACTTCATATGCATTTCTTGAATCAAATTTCTTTAAAATATTAGAGGTTCCAAACTTCCTCATCTTGAGCTTATTGTATGTGTCAACTAGAAATATTTCCTTCCTCAAATATACCATCACTTCATCTCCAAATTTGAACTACTTATTTATCCTCTTTTCATTTTCTCGCTCTTTATACTTCCAGTTCATATCTTCCAATTGCTATTTTACTTGAGTATGCACTTTCTTCATATATTCTATAAATTCCTCTAATTTTGCACTCCTTTTTTCTTCCTTACTAATTTCTTACAACTCTGATATACCTATAGGACAAACTCCAGTAACAATCTCAAAAGGTTTCTTTTTACTACTCATGTTCACTAATATACTCTAAGAAAAATCTTCTTGTGCAAGGAATAAATCCTAATTCTCGATCTTCTCCCAAACCAAACATCTCAACAAGTTCCTCAAACTCCTATTTAGCACCTCTATCTCTCCATCAATCTATGGGTTAAAAGTAGAACTAAACTTTAAATTTATCTTTAAATTCTTCCAAAGTGTCCTCCAAAAGTAACCAACAAAATTTGTCTCTCTGTCTAAAATAATACTCCTAGGTAATGCATGCAATTTGACTACTTCCTTGAAAAAAAAGTCTACTACATGTACTTCATCTATTGTCTTCTTAAAAAGGTATGAAATGTGCCAGTTTAGAAAATATATCCACCACCACAAATATAGAATCATTAACTCTTTGTTTCTTTGGAAAACCAAGTATGAAATCCATGTTGATATCCTCCCAAGTTGTCTTTGGAAATTTCAAAGGTTTATACAATCCAACATTCTGACTACTCCCTTTTGTAGCTTGACAAAATATACAACTCTACAAAAATATCCTAACATCCTTATGAATTTGTAGAAAAAATTAATTCTCACTTACCAATGCTATCATCTTATCAATTCCAAAGTGTCCTACCAATCCTCCACTATATTTTTATTTCACCAAGCTATCCCTCATTAAACTTTGGGGTATACAAAACTAATTCATTATGAACAACATATCCTCCTGAATAAAATAATCAACACTAACTACTATCCTCCAAGACTAGTTCTTTACAAGCTCTCCAAGGTTCTACGAAATGTGGGTCTTCCTCATACAAGTTATTCAATTCACCAAAGCCTAATACCTCCACTCTCATCTCTGCCAGTAAATTCCTTCTACTCAAAGAATCAATGAATCTATTCAAATTTCCACTCCTATGTTTCAAAACAAAAGTATAACTTTGCAATAATTCTACCCATCTTATGTGTCCTTTATTCAACTTACCTTGACTATTTAAACACTACAATGCTTGATGATTTGTATACAACAAAAATTCCTTAAGGAAAAAAGTAATGTCTCACCTTCCTCAAGGCTTGAACTATGGAAAAAAACTCTTGGTCACACACTATATACCTTCTCCTAGCATCATTCAATTTCTCACTGAAATAATCTAATAGTCTTCCTTCTTGACTTAATACTGCTCCAATTGCATTTCCACTTGTATCACAGTCTACTTGAAATGCCTTATTAAAGTCTGGTAAAACAAACATAGGCTTCTCAATCAGCTTTTGTTTCAACAAATTAAAACTTTGATTCGCTCTAGATGTCCACCTAAAATCTTTCTTGTCCCCTCTCATTGTTTATGTCATAGGACTGCAAAAAGAACTAAAATTCCTAATGAAATTTTGGTAGAAACTAGAAAGTCTATGAGATGATCTTATATCTCCAATGCTTTCCGGTGTAGGCCATTCAAAAATTTATCTTACCTTCTTAAGATCTATCTCCAATCCATTAGAAAATATCACAAATCCCACATACACCAATTCTTTCTTCATGAAACTACACTTCATAATGTTTATTAACAACTCTTCTCTCAACCTTTGTAAAACTTGTCTTATATGAAACAAATTTTATCCTCTAGTCTTATTAAAAATAAAGATGTCATCCAAATAAACAATAAAAAAATTACACAATAATTTCTTCAATACCTCATTCATCAGCCTCATGAAAGTACTCGGTGCATTTTTTAGTCAAAAAGGCATCACCAACCACTCATGCAATCCTTCATTTGTATTGAATATTGTCTTCCACTCATTCCCTTATCTGATTCTAATATGATGATATACACTCTTCAAATCTATCTTGGTGAAATATTTAGCTCCACTCAAACAATCCATAATGTCATCCATCTAGGGCAAAGGAAATCTATACTTCACTGTGACTTTGTTTATAGCTGTAGATTCTATACATATCCTCCATTATCCATCCTTTTTAGGTGCTAGCACAATAGATACTGCACAAGGACTTAAGCTTTCTCTGATCAAAACCTTCCTCAACAAATCTTGCACTTTTCTATTCAAGTCTTCATTCTTTGTCAGTGTCATCTAGTGTGCGACTTTATTAGGCAAACTATCTCTAGGAATCAAATCAATGCAATGACTAATAGTCCTCACAGGTGACAATCCATTAGGTAAATTATCCAAAATGATAGCTTCATATTTTTCTAGCAACTCCTTTATCTCCTCTAGTTGTTATCTACATGCTTCAAGTCTTCAACCTTCTTAGAAACCAAAGCATAACACATGTTCTCATGTCTCAGTTCATCCAAAAATCTACTTCCATCAACCAAAACAATTCTAGCACTCGTGCAAACCTCAACTTTAGGAACATCCTCCAACGGAAACACAGTCTACTTCATCCCATTAGGAACAATGGTATAGGTGTTCTTATTTCCATCATGAATATCTTATCTATCATACTACCAAGGCTTTCCCAAGAAAACATGGCATACATCCATAGGCATGATATAAGACATAACTTCATCATTATAATTTCCTATCTTCAATTTCACAAAACATTGTTCACTTACCAGTATCTTATGCTCATCTTGAATCCATTCTATATGATAAGGCTTCAGGTGTTTCAATATTTCTAGCTTCAATTTGGTCACCATTTCTTCAGAAACTAGGTTCTCAGAGCTTCCACTCTCAATAATCAATCTGCAACATTTACCAGCTACCTTGCATTTGGTTCAGAAAAAATTCTTTCTTTGCAACAGTTCCTGCTCCATCTCACTTTGACACAATAATCTTCTATTCACCAACTCTTCTCCCTCTTCTAGTTTATTAGATGATCTGACATGATCCTCCTCAGCAAAGTTTCTTCTTCTTCTATTTTATATCTTTCTACTTGTCTCTTCCTAATTACATTCAAATGCTCTATTTCCTTCTTACCCACACTTAAAACAAGTTCCCCCGAATACTCTTTTCTCCTATCCTTTATCACCTTTTCTATAACCCTCATTCTGATAACCACCATATCCTCCTCTTCGATTAGAGTTTCCATCATCTCTATGGTATGGATTATCATTCTCACTAACTTCCTTATCTTTATTCTAATCTATAAAATATCCTCTTCCTCCTCTAGTGAAAATTCTTTTTCTTTGGAATCTTTCACCTCTTCCTCTCTATCTCTACTCATGTCTTTTATTCAGCTTCTCTTATTCTTTTAGGGCACATTGATATGCCTCCTTCATACTCAACAACTTGATCAAACTGATCTCATCCTATATAGACGGCTTCAAACCATTCACATATCTGGCTACTTGCTCGGTCTCGTCCTCCAAATGTCCAGATATGATATTCAACTTGTAGAAATCCTTAGTATACTTTGTCAGAATTGACTTCTTCTACTTCAAATTTTACAACTTTAAAAGAACATTGATCTAATAGTGTGTAGGCATAAAATTCATCTTTAACTTATTCACCATCCAATCCCATGATTTTATCTTCGCCTTCCCTCTTCTATGTCTATTTTTCTACAAATGTTCCCACCAAAGGGATGCATGTCATTTCAACTTTGTACAAGAAAATTTCAGCTTCTTGTTGTAGATATCCAAATTTGATCACTTCCATATGATCAAAATCGTCTATTATATTCATCTATTCCATTAACGGTGATTAAATAATTCATGTAATCATTATTTCATTTTCTGCCTAAGGTTCCTAAAGTATCTAATTAAATAAATTAAATACTTTACCTTACACCCTGTTCTTCTCTAAATTAAATAAATATGACAAATTATTTAATTTAGTCTTTTAACCCATTTGAATTAAAATCAATTTTTAATTCCTCTTTTCTCTCTCCTTGTCACATTCTCCATAACCCTCTTCTAATCCGGATTAAATTAATTAATCTGTGATTAGGATGTGCACCACTTAATCAAGATTAAGTGTCACATCCTCCATAATCTCCCACTTGCCTCTAATCTCTCATTAATTACTTAATCATGTGTTTGCACAACCTTAATCAGAATCATTAGCCACATTTGGCTTACCTTTTCTGGTCAACCTTCCCACTTACCATTTTTGGTATGGACTCCCTTCCCCATGTGAATTTTTAATTCACATTTATTCAACCAAGGTTCCCCTCTTCCCCATGTGAATTTTTAATTCACTTTTATCTTTCCAAGGTCTTCCCCATCCCCCATGCAAGATTCTAGAAGCCTTGACTTGTCACTTCACATGTGCCAAGGGCTTCTAGAACCTTGGACTTGTCACATCACCCACATGTGACAAATCTCCACTTTTTGGAGACACTCTTTATCCACTAGATTCTTCCAATCATTGTGAATTTTAATTCACTTTTATTCCTCCAAGGAATCTTCTCATCCCCAAGATCCACCTCATTTCCACATCACTCCACCCTAAGACATCTCACTCTTCCACATGTCAAGATGTGAGGGCTTGTGAGTCCCTCAACTCACCATAGCCCTTCATCTTGATCTTTGTTGGATCAATCCCAACCATTGAATTCTCTAGAGAATTCAATTTGGCTTATAAATACCCCTTCAATTCCTTCATTTTGGGGATCAAGTCTTTTGCAAATAAACTCTTGCAAAATTGCCATTCAATCTCTCATCTATTTTAGCATCCATATTGCATCAATTCATCTTGCATCCACTTCATTTTCATTGCCATCCAAGGAGCACACAAGACTTCAACATCAAGGGCCAACCAAGGAAGCAACAACATGAAGGTATAACAACAATTTACTTGTTCATCTTTCTTTCATATTGTTCATTTTCTTAGGCTAATCATTCAGGTGCCCCATTATCTTGTTGTTTCTCTCATTGACTATTAGTTTTATTTAACATCTCACATTTAGGAAGCAACACTTTATTAGGATCACGTTCTTTAGTGGTACCTTCAAAATCAAAATAATTCTCCATCTCCACTATCCAATCAAGAAATTCATTCAAATCCAACTTACCACTATAATCTGGTGGATTGAAACGTGTTTTAGTATTTACTCTTGTTAGGGCTCATATGAACCTCTCTTCTCCCTGATCAAGGCCACTTTGATTTTTCTCTTCCCCCTTCTTTTGGTTATTCTACCACTTCATCACTCACATCATCAATTGGTCGACCTCTCCTCTAGGTCATTTCAATTACTTCTAATCTAGCAAAAAATCCTCTCAACATCTCCATTATAGCTGGGTCTGCATTTATGTGCACTCCATTTTCTCTATCATTTATTCTTCCCATCATCTTTACACAAGTCCTCTTTAGCTGCAAGCCAGATCCCCAGTCCACCACCCCATAACAAATCTTCAACAAGACTTCATAAACTCTGATGATCTCTCACTGAATGAATCTCACTCTCATACCAATTTTGGTGTAGTCATGATAGGAGGGTCCTCAAATTGAACAGTCCAGACCATGCAACAAGAGTTACACAACAAAAGTCACATGAAATATGGAGGAAAATGTAGGTTCAAACATTCTTATTATCATAAATTTTAGTTACAATCGGTTAGCAACATCTAGGTTCACAAATTGAGCTCATAGGCCTAATATAACATGCTCTCAATATAGTATTCCTATATTCTCCTTAACCTGAGCCAAAATATTACATCTTGAATCCCATATTAATTTTAATTGCTATACTAATGATCTATTACAATGATTTATATTACATCTAGGATCTAGGATCATCCACGTTAGCCAAAGATCATTAGAATCTTTGATGAAGGAAATGTAACATGCATGAAATAGGTCGGCCTTCAATTTGAATTTATCCTCGGCAGGTGCACATGATAAAGTGTGGACCTAAATTAAGGTTGGAGACACTCCATGAAATAATTCAAAACACATTGCAAGGATCTGCAAGTTATGAGAAGGATCCATAAGAGATTAAATTAGCCATTAGGCTTGAAACTGCTTTGGTGCTCTATTCTAGAAACTCTCACTTAATCCGAAAGTGATAAATTTCCGAAAAAATATCCAATCATGTTGAAATATTGGAATAAGGAAAATGAACATGTCCATGATGAAAAAATAGATCCACAATGTTTGGTGAGAAAATATGTTGAAATATTGAATCTGTCTACTTGAACTAAACAAGAACTAAAATTTAAAGTTGATGTAGGATTGCAAACAACCAAGGACACTCCTACATCAGTATGGCTTCATGAACTGTCTATGTACTAGTAGTTCAATAAGTTCACCAATCAAATTTTGCAAGAAATAAGAGTCATCACCATGTGTGATGCTGATTAGATATGGTCGTAACCATAGGGCATCAAATTTTCCATGTTTTCCCTTCTCCTATGCTCTTGCATTCCACTATAAGACCATATCACCAACTTCAAATTTCCTAGATGAGGACCTCTTGTCATACAGATTCTCCACTTGCAGCTGCCTCTTCAATTTTTTTTGCTAAGCTGATATTCTTGTCATCAAATTCTCTCATAGTATTTAACCTGATTTTCAAATCATTTGGGAAATCACCATTATACTCTTGTATGAATTTGTACATTTGTATCATATTATTTGTAGGAATTCTATCCTTAAGCCCATAGACCAATTCATATGGTGACTTCCATGTGGCTTTCTTGATGGACACTCTATCAGCTCAAAGTGCTTGCTTCAACTTTAAATCCCAAGCTCTATTTTTCTTCCCAATCACCCTTTTTATAATCTTTAGTAAACTCTTATTACTGGACTCAGCTTGTCTATTTCCCTATGGGTGATAAGGGGATTAATATGAAAGTGAAATTCCATATTTATTGCAGAAGCTAACAAAATCTTCTGACCTAAAATACATAGCATTATCAAATACTAACTTCTCAAGTACCCAAAATCTAGTCAAAATGTTATTCATTAAGAAATTAGTTACTACTTCTCTTGTGGCCCTCTTTGTGGGAATGACCTCTTTCCATTTTGTGAAGTAGTCTGTTGCTACTAATATCCATGAGTGTCCACCACTTGAATTTTAAGAAATATTGCCAATAAAGTAAATACCCCATTGTTGAAATGGTGCTCTCATTGAAAATTCTCTAAGGGGTAAGTTTCTTGAAAACTTCAACTTACCAACAAAATCTTTGGCATGGATCACATGCACTTACAAATCTTTGTGCATCTTTAAATAGTGTGGGCCACTAGAAACCTACCCTCAGAATCTTATGAGTAGTTTTTTTGGCTATGTAGTGACCACCACACACACCATTATGCATCTCATATAAAATTTCTTGAGCCTACTTCCCAGTGACATATTTGATTGTAGTAACAAAAAATTAGCCTTTTCCTTGCTTGATCTGATAATTTACATTAAATTTGAACAAGTGGTGTCTTGGAGTAGTGTTGTAATATTTGGTACACATTCAAAATATTCTACAACCTTTATTTAACTAAATTATGCCTTAATTGGTTCTTTGCAAAGGTGTTATAAAGTGTTGTAACACACTTTCACACTTTTCTAGCACTTATTTTCTTAATTAAGCATAATGGGCCCCTTTTCAATAAAAATGTATATAATGCATACATGTTTAAGTGTTGTAAAGTGTTTTAAGGTACTTTCAAACTTATCTAGGAAGTCTTAATTAATTGTGTGTAATTGGAGTTATTAACCCTCTTTTGATTGAAATTCAGGCCTTAAATTTGACAAATCTCGGGGATCTTTCCCGACAATCATAAATTAAATATAAAATTATTTCGTTGGGAAAAATTTGGTTCTAGTAAGTTGAGACAAGACCACCTTTGGTGGTGAATGATTTCTCCCTTAATAAGACCCTAATTTTTTAATTTCATTATGATAGGAGTTTAATTACCTTTCTTTTCAGATCTGGTGTTGGCCTTAATTCTTTGAATTTTGGGGTTAATCTCCTAATTTAATACAAATAAGGGGTTAATTCAAATTGTCTCACTCCAGGACTTTCAAAAATTCAAGCATTTAAGGGATCAAGTAAATTGTAGAACATTTCAAAGGAATTCATAAGGAATTTCAAGGAATATTTAAACTATTTATTGCAGTTATTTAATATCATATCATCATTTAAGCGGTTTGATGCATGAATTCATGTTGTTGAGCTAAATATTGTGAGTGTAGCATTGAAGATCTACTTGCAAATATTTTATACATCATTTTCAAGGATCCTAGATCTACATTCTCCATGGCCAGTCCATGATTGTTTGTAGATTTGCATCACAAGATAAAATCCAAGTTGACATCATTTACATTATTTCATATTTCATGTTTCACTTCTTCATTTCATCACTTGGTGTAATTAAATACAAGGGGTTTGACTAATGAAAACCCCTATTCACTAAAAAATAAACAATTTTTCTACCCTTGAGTGTGTAATTGCAGATTTTATAGGTTGAAGATCAAGTTGAGGAAGATTTGGAGCAAGATTGTCAAATTTATAAAGTTGCTAAAGTTATTATTTAAAGTGTAAGATCAGGGAAAGAGCTCTACAATATTAACTACAAGATTCCATAACATGATAACCAATATTTCAAAAAGGCAGACATCAAGGTACAAGATCCTAAAATGAATTTTTTGAAACCCTAAAAGGACCCATTCACCAATGAATGGAAATTAGTCCTCCATAGCTCAAAAACAATAAATTTCTACCTAGGTACACATATTTTTCTGATCTAAAAACATCCCCTATAGTTTCTATAATAGTTAGGTTGCATTTTTGGTTGTTATTAGCATCATATCTTACACATAATTTTTTGAAATTCCTCTTAGAAAAATAGTGATTCATCACTCTTGTTTTGCTAAATCCATTTTTTGGTACTTCATTTTTTGTTAACTCAACATTTTCAATATTGCAATATCCTAAATTTTAGAATCTCTCATTGAATTTTAAGTTAAAATATTGCATTCATTGCATTTAGATTTGCATTGAATTATGGTTTTCTTCTTTTGCATTAAAATATTGCATATCATATAGGGTTTAGACATGCAATGTTTTTCACTTCTTAAATTTGAAAATTACAAAAATAAATCAATCATTTTGTATCTCATTTAGACCTCATTCAATTGAATCTGAAAATAAATAAAAATGAATTTAATCTTTCTATTGCATTTTGCATTGAATTTCTAAAAAATCTAAAAATGCATTTCACTATCTACAATCTATAACTGAAAGCTATATTTGAGAACTTGCAAATTATTAAAAAATAGTTTAAAAAGACCTTACTAGGACCTATTCACCTTTACTAGTGGATAAGTCCTTGATAAGGTCTAATATGTACCTTCTGGAACTTGCAAAGGCATTAAATTTTACTCTAAAATCCATAGAAAGATCCCGAAACGACCTAACTAGGACCCGTTCGCCTTACTAGAAAATGAGTCCTAGTTAGCTAAAAATCTGCAATTTCACGACATTAAAATCTCAGATTTTAGCTTTTGTTTGGTGCATTCATCTTTTTGTTTCAATTTACGAATTTTTGTTTCATCAATTTCATTTCATTTAGCTTAAATTGCTTCATCTTAGTGCATTGTTAGAAGTTAAAAATTGCATTCAAACATTCCATTTTTAGCTTATTGCATTCTAATAATTGTATTTCATTCTAGGTTATTACATTTTCCATTCTAGAGTTTTCACACTAGGGTTGTAAAACTTGTATGAGATTTACAACTTGGTGTCCTATTCACAATACTATTATAAGACGTAGTTTGAGGCTCATGTCATCGTGTGATATCTCACTTTCCATGGATCTTGGGTTTCATATCTCTCTTTCAGATAGTGTTGAGAATCAACCCTCCATGGCTCATAGTTTAACATACCTCATTTTCCATGGCTTCACCTCCTATAATCAATGTGCATGATCTTATTGACAAGATAGATGAACAACTAGAAAAATTACAAGCCCATATCCTTAGGGAATGCATTGACATTAGATTAGTTACTATCATATAAATCTAAGGAAAATTATTAAAAATTGAAATGAAACACAAATCATTTATAGCCTTAGTTACTTCCTTTAGGAGTATTTGAACAAACAAGAAAATAGCAACATACATGCCACAATTAATCCTCCTACTGAAACTAAGAACATTGTTAACAAGGATCATGATCATATGCCATTACCTCCCATAGAGAATGTAATAGAATTTATCAAAGCTAAACCTCGTAAGGGTTTGAATAGACAACTATAGAAGTTGAGAAAATACAACTTCACAAACCCCAAAGATCACCTGCATGCAAATAACCTGTCACAAAAGAAGAGATGGAGACAAACAAGCAAGGGTTCTCTGAAAAACTAAAAAATGTATATATCAGATAGAATGAGAGAATGAATTGATATGAAATACAATGGGATCAATCCTTATAAAAAGGAGATCATAAAAACCCTAATAAAACCTTAATAGGAAAAACCCTAATAGAAGCCCTAATAGGAAAACATTTAATAATTAATATAATTATTAAATGTCTTTTTATGCAAACTAACATGAAATATTAAGAAGGGAATAAAGGTAACTTAATCAACATAATTAAGTTAAAACCTTTACTCTAACACCCCCCCTTAAGATGAGCAACAATGCATCTACAAACAAATGCAAGAAAGAAAATGCAACTACAATGCAAGAAGACAAACATGGGTCCTAGCAACTAGGTCAGATCAGGTACCCAAATACAACCAAATCTCTATAAAGAGGAGAAATAGAGAAAACCTCATGGGCAAAAGCTCTACTCCAAAAAGTGATGCAAAAATCCAAGAAGAAACATCACTGAAGCAGAAGAAGCTACAAACAACTGTCGAAAGATGACAGCTATGGTGCTGAAGAACCTCCACTGAAGATAAGATGATCAAGAACAAGAAGACAACAATCTATATGAGTGCCCATACAACACTACTTGAATCAGATGGCAAAGAAAGTCAAACACCTAGAATGAAGATACAGATGGCATAAGAACCAATAGTCTGAAGCACTGATCAACTGAGAATGGAAGATTCCTTCCAAGGCGAAACCAAGGAAGAATTATCATGAACAATATAATAGCCCCCCCATAATATTGAACTGGGAGAGCCTAACAAATCCACTGAAATGATGTGAAACACCCTGTAGTGCATGAGGAGGAAGAAACAACATCTGAAAGTGCACAAGATAGCACCTACAATTGAAAAAGTGGTGTGCAAAACAAAGCACACATGCATGAGGCTGGAATCATATGGATCCATTGTCGTCGTGGAGGGACACTCACCGGACAAAGGTGTGATGGCAAAGAAAGGAAAACTAAACAACCCCCTATGGTATGGATTCACTGTCGTCATGAAGGGATACTCACCGGACAAAGATGTGATGGAAAAAAAAAGGTAAACTACACAACCCCTCATGGCACTTTATAATATCAGTGCGAGTACAAATATGGCACAACCTTATGTGCAAAATCCCCAAAAATACATGTACAATAGTGTCACACTTTATTTCAAAAATTTTGACGAAAATGCATAAATTATAATAAAATTTTACCAGACTTCTTTGATCCGTGCGCAATCGGACGACCATACAGTCGTACCTGCTATTTTTTTTGCCTCATTCTCTTTGATATATACATTTTCAGTTTTTAGAGAACCCTTGCTTTTTTGTCTCCATCTCTTCTTTTGTGAAAGGTTATTTTCATGTAGGTGATCTTTCGTATCAGAGCTCCAGACCTGCTGCTTCTTGTTCTTGTTTTGAAGATTTTTGGAGCTTTAAGGGTTTGGGGTTTGTTTTTTTGATCCAGGGCATAGCTGCAATTTTGAATCATTTTCAGCTCAAACGAACTTCACCATTATGTCTGTAGTAGTCCAAAACCCCTAAATCGACTATTCATTCATCCATTTTGGACAAAGTCAAAATTTAAAGCAAAAAAAAAGTTGCTGGTACGACCGTACGGCTGTCTGTCCGCCTGCCTAGTAATATTTTTTTTTTTTGTTCGAAATTTTTTTCCGCATATTTTTCAGATTATTGTTTTTCGTCAAAAAATAAATATACATATTATTTTTTTGCATTCAGCAGTTTTTTATTTTAAAAAAAAATAAAAAATTTAAAAAGCAGTTTAAAGGCCTGCTTAGGCCTATGACTGTGGGTACCACCTACGCCTGCAGGGACACTACCAAGGGTACCGCCGCCTACCATTATGGCAGGTGATGTCCCCTTGGGCATCAAGCCCCTGCAGGGCTGATGGTACCGCCCTACCACCTTGGTAGGCGGCGGCCCCCATGCCGTCCCTCCCTTGTTTTTTTATTAATTTATTTTTTAAAAAAAATTAACTTTGTAAAAAAAATTTAATTGTTTTATTTTATTTAAAAAACATTTTTTTCCAAAATAGGTCAACTTGTGCATTTACGATGACGGTGGTTTGGCCGTCAAATTTAAGCCAGTCTTTTTGCTGTGATGGCTGTATGACCGTCAAATTTAACCCAGCGCTGGCTTTTTTCTCTTTTGGACTTGATTTCTTCTAGAAGTTGTAGCTTGGGCATACGATATCTATTTTTGGAAAACAAGATATCATTAGAAAGTTGGTTTTCTCATATTTTCAATGGTGTGGGTCTCATCACTTCTTCTTTCCGTTGGTACATTCTACAGCCAGTTGAAGACAAAGGGGCTATTTTCAATCCCAGGCTCAT
Organism: Sequoiadendron giganteum; assembly: GCA_007115665.2. NCBI lineage: Eukaryota > Viridiplantae > Streptophyta > Pinopsida > Cupressales > Cupressaceae > Sequoiadendron > Sequoiadendron giganteum. The sequence continues at coordinate 84,568,242 of CM021105.1, forward strand.
AACTTTTGATCAGTATCTTCATTTTTCACAATCTCAGCGGCGTTGGAACCGTATTTTAGAGATTTTCTATTTCATCCATGCAATTTTTCCATATTTCACTCCAGGTATATTTTATTTAGTTATTTTTGTTTTCACACTTTGGTGGATTACCTGGACATATTTGCTCTTGGAAAATTTTTGTTTGCATGGGATGCTTTGTTTTTGGTTGTTCTTCATGTATTTCTAGCATTTTGTCCTTTGAGGGAATTTTGAGCATCATTTGTAATCTATCTTTTATGTAAATTCTCTAATACCATGTAGGAGTTGAGAAAATACAACTTCACAAACCCCGAGGATCACCTACATGCAAATAACCTATCACAAAAGAAGAGATGGAGACAAACAACAAGGGTTCTCTGAAAACTGAAAATGTATATATCAGAGAGAATGAATTAATATGAAATACAATGGGATCAATCCTTATAAAAAGGAGATCATGCAAACCCTAATAAAACACTAATAGGAAAAACCCTAATAGAAGCCCTAATAGGAAACATTTAATAATTAATATAATTATTAAATGTCACTTTATGCAAACTAACGTGAAATCTTAAGAAGGGAATAAAGGTAACTTAATCAACATAATTAAGTTAAAACCTTTACTCTAAAAACAACCTCTTGATATTACTTTCTCACAAAGTTACATACCTAAACATGCACTTGATGGTCCTGTTTACATAGCTGGTCGAATAAATAATAAGCCCACTAATGAGATATTGATTGATCTCATCCGTGGAGAGAATGTGATCACAAAATAATTCTTATATGTGCATGAGCTATATCAAGATGCATATAAAAATTGAAAGCCAAAAATATTAATAGTCTCATTCTCCATCATCCCAAAATTAAACCAATTTGGTGTGAAGCTAGGCTATCCATGTTTTTTCTCCATGAATGCCATCCCTTCAGTTGTGCATAAATTTCTAAAGTTTCAATTTGGAAATGACATATTCACTATGCATCATAGCATATTCCATCCTACCTCGACAAAAGGGATTTTTTCACTAGATTAATTTTGGCCCAAGCTTATGGAACCTATCAAGACTCGTGAATATTTATTTTTCAAATCATATAAAAAATTCAAGGAAAAGAAAATAGTAGAACTATTCCTTTGAAACATGCCTCAACCTATGACTGAACCAACCATCATTAATGAAACAATAATTGAATCAAGAACATTTTCGATCATACAAGAAAAAAATATAAAACAACCACCTATAATTTCATACAAGCAACCATGAGATAATACAAAAAATCCTGATGTCCCTCCTAGAGTAAAAGAAGTTTACAAAGTGAAAGAGAAAGTGGTTGAGCAACCTATTGTTGTTCCCTCTAGTCCTCTCAAGGAAGAAAAGGAGCCTATGATTGACGAACCTGCTCTTACACAAAAACAATTTGAGAATAAAATGAAACGAAATCAAAATGCTAGAGATCATAGACATAAACATCATGTTATTGCACATAGATTGAAAACTGAAGAAAACAACAATAACATATAAAATCAAAACCCATACCTACCTAAAGCAATACATGCTGACAACCCTCGCTGCAGCATAAACAAGAACATTATATGGACATTGTTATCTAACCTCCTGTTGTGATTAACTTAGATGATGACATTGAAATTGAAAATATTTATGAACAAGTGCATGATGAGTTGAATGCATTTTTTTCTTCTTCCATGAGCTTAGTTGAGAAATATCTTAAGAAGAGTGTTGAAGTTGGTGTGTGTCCTATTTTGGAACTTTCCATTGTACCTCTGGCTAGTTTCCCTCCTTCCATTTATACCGACTGAGATTGGGAGGTGGACAGCCTACTATAGGTTTACTCACCTATGCCTTACTAGTCTTTTTCTTTTTCATTTTTATTTTTGATTTAATTTGTGTAATGTGATCCCCTATGACATTCAGTTTGATGTTCCTCTCTCTTTTGTGCATTATTCTATATGTATCTTCATTCTTCTCTATGTCATAATAATTTTCATTTGTATTATGTTTTCCTTTTGGGGATGATGCAAGGCATCGAGACATTTAGGTCTCTTCCATGTTGACCCAAAACCTTTGTATTTATCTTTTACATTTGTCTTTTTTTTTCCTTTTGGGTATGATGCAAGGCATTGAGAAATTCATGTTTCTTCCATGTTGAATTGAAAGGGTTTTCTTTACAATCTTTCTCTTTCTTTGTGTAATTCTTCTAGTTTTGTGAGTATTTGGGGAATGATGATAGTTCCATGCTCTATGACAAAATTGTAGCATATAAATAATGACCCCAAATCCACATATCCCTTATGTGTTTGTGGGGGAAACCCTTCCTTCCTATTTCACGATGTAGCTTGCTTTAGAAACATATGACTTGGAAAAGGGTTTTATATGGAAAGCTCTCATTTCTTAGGACAAAAAAATTGTCTACTTTAAAGAAAGTTATCATAGTGCTGGTGTAGAAACCACTTTAAAGTGGGGTCATACAATGATGAAATATTTTGGAAAATATCATGGCATGATTTTCCTTTCTTCTTGCGATGTGTCCTCTTCTTAGCGGTGTCATTAGGTTTGATTCCATGAAAGAGTGTACAATCTACTAACATGGCATGATACAAAAAAGGCATCCCATGTCCAACAATCTGAAACTTTTGGCATGTCCTCTCTTGGAGGAATTGGGCACAATGCTCCATAAGAGGAATACCATTAGACCAAATAAATAAAAATAAACTTTAGGAAAAAAATTTACATGACATTTCAAAACAATATTTGTGGTACCTTATTAAATTTTTCAGGATGATAACTTTGGTCTGGTTAGTATGATGGGAAGTCGATACACTCGCATGAATTTATCATTATATTGTTGGAAGCTAACACACTGGCATGAATTTCTCACTAAACCACTTCTTTGGGACAACTCACCTAGTGGACAAACTAAGGTTTGACTACCCTAGAGTTAGCATCATTTATTATGGATAAACAACCATCACCTCACATCATATTGAATCATTTGTGCTTGATCCTTTTTTTTTGTTTTTGTTTTTTCTTTTGGCCTTTGACAGTGTATGATCATGTATCTTTTTTATTACTGCATGTACTTAATTGTCTTGAGTGTCTAGTTTAGTGTGAGTTTGACATGGGGTCATCCTCTCACTAAAGTGGGGGAAAAATTTAGTAATGAAAAAATTATCATTTTCCTTGCTTGATCTAATAATTGACATTAAATTTGAACAAGTGGTGTCATGGAGTAGTGTTGTAATGTATAGTACACATTCACACTATTCTAGGACCTTTATTTAACTAAATCATTCCTTAATTGATACTTTGCAAAGGTGTTGTATAAAGTGTTGTAACACACTTTCATGCTTTCCTAGCACTTATTTGCTTAATTAAACATAATGGTCCACTTTTTAAATAAAATGTACATAATGCATACCTTGTATAAGTTTTGTGAATTTTTTAAGGTACTTTCAAACTTATCTAGGTGGTCTTAATTAATTATCATTAATTGGAGTTATTAACCCTCCTTTGATTCAAATTTAGGCCTCAATTTTGACACCTCCCAAGGATGTTTCCTGATAATCATAAATTAAATATTAAATTATTTCATTGGGAAAAATTGGGTCGTAGTAAGCTGAGCTAGGAACCATTCACCCTTAATGGTGAATGGGTCCTCCCTTAACAAGACCCCCCTTTTTTAATTGATCTAGAATGGGTTTTTGGCCTTCTTTCAACTCCCCGAAGCTTGATCCTGGAAACTTAGCCATAGCCCATTTTCCTTTGTTGGCGAATGGGTCCTCCATTAATGAGACCCTAATTTTTTAATTTCATTTTGGCATGAATTTAATTACCTTTCTTCCAGATTTGGTGTCAGCCTTAATTCTTTTAATTTTGGGGTTAATCTCCTAATTTAGTATAAATAAGGGGTTAGTTCACATTGGTTCATCCTAATACTTTCAAGAATTCAAGTGATCAAGAATTTTAGAGCATTTCAAAGGCATTCATAAGGAATTTCAAGGAATATTTCAAGTGCTTATTGTAGTAATTCAATATCATACCATCATTTCAAGGGTTTAATGCATGCATTCATGTTGTTGAGATAAAAATTATGAGTGTAGCATTGAAGATCTACATGCAACTATTGTCTACATAACTTTCAAGGATCCTAGATCTAAATTCTCCATGGCCACTACATGATTGTTTGAAGATTTGCATCACAAGATAAAATCCAAGATGACTTCATTTACATTATTTCACATTTCATGTTTCACTTCTTCATTTCATTACTTGGTTTAATTACCTACAAGGGGTTTGACTGAGGAAAACTCCCATTCACTAACAAATCAACATTTTTTTTGCCCTTGAGTGTGTGATTGTAGATTTTACAAGTTGAAGATCAAGTTGAGAAAGATTTGGCGCAAGATTTTCAAAGTTATAAAGTTGCTAAATTTTCCATTCAAAGTGCAAGATCATAGAAAGAGCTCTACAAAATTAACTACAAGCTTCCAGAACATGATAACCCTGATTTAAAGAGGATAGACATCAAGGTACAAGGTCTTGAAATCAATTTTTTGAAACCCTAATAGGATCCATTCACCACTGAAGGTGAATGAGTGGACTCCATAGCTCAAAAACAACAACTTTCTATCTAGGTACATAAATTTTATTTCTCTAAAAACATCCCCTATAGTTTCTATAATAGTTAGGTTGAATTTTTTGTTATTATTAGCATCATATATTACACATAATTGAGTGAAACACCTCTTAGAAAAATAGTGATTCATCACTCTTGTTTTGGTCAATCCATTTTTTGGTTCTTCATTGAGTAATACCCCATCCATGTTTCTCCACCATAACTCATTTTCAATGATCACATACTTGATGTATTGGACCTTGAGTGTTCTCTTCTCATTGTTTTCCAGCCCTTCAAGGCATTTCATTGTTTATAGGTAGTGCACAATATGAATATACCATCTAGAAGTTTTCATATTAGAAATAGGATACACATCCACAAAATCACCTTTTTTTTATTTGGTTGGCTTATATATTTGATTGAGCCATTAAATTTTCTAACCCTCACCCTCTTACAAGCTTGGTAATCTCAATATTGATGTTAAACTCCTAGATTTAGTTGATCCACCTACACCTTCTATCAACGACCTCTTGTTGAGTAAATGTGTCTTCAACAACAGTTAAAGGTACATATGCAATAATTATTGCACCAATTAGATAAGTTTTGAAATTCTTAATTACCTTCACCAAAGCATAAGATTTATTTTGTCATGTCATATTTCAACTCAGCAACTTCCAATGATTTACTGAAGAAGGAAATTTTCTAATCATATTCCCCATCTTTTTTCTACAATAATATTGCAAAAATTGTATGGAAGGATGCAAAAGAGAAAATCTGAAGTGGCTTGGAAAAATATAGAGTTATAAGGACTAGATCCTCTTTAATTTCTTTCTTAATACTCTGAAAATACTTACTTGGCTCTTCACTCGAAACCACTTGTTCACCCTTCTTTAGTATTTTAGATATATGGAAAGTGATCTCTACAAAAGTTTTGACAAATTTCCTCAAAAAAATTATTTGTCCAAAGAATGACTGAATGTCTTTGGCATTTTTTGGTTGTGGGATTTTGTCTATTGTAGCTACTCTTTCAATGTAAATTCTCACTCCTTCTTTAGACACTATTTATCCCAACAATTTTCCTTCAGTAACCCCAAATGCACATTTCTTAGGGTTGAGTGATATCCCATATTCCAAAGACCTACTTAAAATTCTCTCCAAGTGCATACAATGCTCTTCGTCTTTCTTGGAGTAAGCGGTTAGATCATCTTAATAAACTTCTAGGAAAATGTACATGAAATCAAAGAAAGCTACATCCATAGCTCTTTGAAAGGTAGAACTATAATTTTTAGGCCAAATGGAATTGTTACATATACATAGGTGTCCCAAAGAGTTATAAATATAGTCTTGTACTTCTTAGAATCCTTCACTTTTACTTGGTTGTAGCCTGAAAAACCATCCATCATGAACATAAGCTGACAACCAATAACATTTTGTAACATGGATTCGATATTTGTTAATAGATAGATGTATTTCAATGATGACACATTGAGGTTCCTAAAATCAACACAAAATATGATGTCACCATTATTTTTCCTCATCAATTATTATTCTTGCGTTTGAGATGCCAAGTTAAGGTTAATAGGCCTATGTTTTTTCCTAAAGGACTTTGCATAAGATTTAAGAGGAATCCCATGTTGAAATAATTCCTCTCTATAGGACTTTAGGTCGTCATATGACTAAGAAAAAAAAAATCCTACACTTTTTAAGTAAAGAAATCAACATTTCTTTAATTTAGCACTTCATATTTTTTCCCACATACACTTTCTTTGGAGCAGGGTATGTGCAGGATCATGATGGGCCAAAAAGTGGCGATATGATGGGTATGTGGCTGACGACTTTTTTTTTACCCAAAATTGATGAAACGAAAAGGGTTTTTAAAGGATATTCTCAACTTTCCACCAATATAAAGTATTCTTTACTTTGAGATTAATAAATAATTATTATTCATTTTCTATTTGAATTATGAATAAAGTCTTCATTGATAGACTGATTGAAAAACATCTATAGCTTTTAAATGGTATCACATTTTTTGAATCTAAAACATTTTTCACATTCTATGCTTTGCGTACTATAGGATTAAACAAAATAAAATTGAATTTCATGAAGTTTTGACCAAGTTAAGGTGGTCAAACATATGATTTTTTATATTTTTTAAAAGTTGTAATAAAAAAATCATAATTAATTATATACTTGGAAAATAATTACAAAAAAATATTCATCACATCGGGACATGAGTCCTCTACTTATATCTAAAATATTATAATAAAATATCACTATTTTATTATGGTTAGGGTGGTCAGACAAAGACCTACTTCTTATTTTTTTCCTAAAATTTAAGTACTACGACATTGAAATTTCAAATTTTCACCAAATAGCTTTTTTTAAGTTTCAAATAAACCTAGTAGTTTAGAAACTAAATTGAATTTTCTACAGATTCTATTCTTAAATATTTTTTAAATAATATAGATAAATTATTCAAATTTTTATGTCAAGCTAGCTAACTCTGATTTTTCTTAATTTTTTGCCACTTAAAGGCCTATTTTTTCCATGATGATCCTACACATACCCAATACTTTCGATACCTAGGTTCACCTCTCTAAGTCCTCTAGATGTGTGGATGATTTTCTATTATTGTTTTTTTTAGAGACATCAAAAACCCTCTCTAAGGCCACAAGACCCTTCAGAATCTTATTATTCTTAACCTCAATGAATTCATTACCAAATAGTGTCTCCTTTCAATCCACAATCTCAAGAAATATTTGAAATTCAATCTCTCGACTCTCATACTAGTCCACACATGTCAAAAACTTTAATATGTCTTCATCATCATTGAAGACCTACCATTTTTGTATGCTATCGTGGATTCCTGGCCATGTCTACACCTCAACTTTGGATATTCCAACAAGAGTTACATCATCTAGCCAGAGAGCAATGTTGGCAAATAAATCAAATGCTTGATTATTTTTCCTCTCTAACCAATCTATGCGAAAAGCATCAAACTACGCAATTGAATCCCACACGATATTCCTATACTATTTTAAAAAATAAAAAATTGGATGTGTACTTTTATTTGATCTAGGAGACAAATAGCTTTGCATCACCAATGACTCAATTTATTGATACCATCCTTCTCAACTAATCTAAACCATAAAAAATGCCTCATATTGTTCCACATTATTTAGGCATACAAATAACATGAATAATAATTTATTTATTTTCCACTAGGGGAGATGAGTATTACCCCTACACCCAACCCCTCCTTTGAACATGCTCCATAAAAGTGCATCATACAAAGGTCACTATCATTTTACAATTTCATTATTTCTCTATCCAGGAGTGCATGTTTCTTTTCAGATTCCTCTAGTAACTCTTCCACTCTTAAATCCTCAATTTAAATATCAACAAACTACATTCTTTCTTCCTTTGAAGTAAATTCTATCATGTGTGAGACCCTAGACTACTTGACTAACTTGATTTATTTACCTTCAATTAGGAATGTGGCATAGGACATGTCACATTGCATACTATCTCCCATAGAGGTACTCCATTTCCTTGAAAACATCCCATATTTGGGTGGAATTTCCACCACTTTAATGCTCATAGTAAACGACTTGTCTAGGAATACAAGTTTGTAATGAAGTTCCTTAATCACCCAAATGACAAGTACTTCTCTAGAATCCATATCATAGCACTTTCCATAAGCACTATCTATTTGTAATACCATCTCCTTCATAATCTCTAATGGAATTATATTTGATTAAGCTCCTGAGTCTATCATGCATTTCTTCAATATATTTCCATCATAGATCAGAGTTAGAAAAATGGATCTACCTAGCTATGATAAGCAATAATTGTAGTTCCTAAGTATATTTGAGGGATCTCGATAATTACTCCCATTACTTCCTTCTCTTTAAAAACATTTCTACTCACTTTGGGTGGAGTAGACACCACTTGTTCAGTATGGGTTGTAGCCGTGCTATTGATAAGGGTGGCTAACTTTTTCTTGCTCTCATCAATTTTCATCATCTCTAACAAAGGAACTATGATGTTCACTTGTGATAGTAATTTTTGAACAATAGGGTAAATGGGTGCTTTATAACTTGGGTCATAAAACATCACTTTTCTCTAATTGTCATTCAAGCATGTCCTAGGAATCCAAATTGGATTGACTATCAACCCAAATGTGAGTCAATTCATAGCAAGGAAGACCTAGGACGGGGTTATTTAAGCTTTTAGGGGTTCACCACCAAAAAAATTATTGGAAAAGACAAGTAAACATTCAACTCATAAAACTTAAAAAAGCAAGCTAAATGATGAAATTATGCAATAGGAAGTTAGGATGTGTGTACCTGGGAAGTCTAGAAATACAATGACGATTCTAGAAATGCAAAAATTCTATCAAAAATTATAATGGAGGACTAAGATTCCCTTACTATTGTCTTAGTTCCGCTACTGTTTTTGGGGGTAGATGCAAAATCTTCAAGTGTCAAAACCGAATATGAAATAATCTTTGAAAAAATCCCTCAAGAGGACTAAGATGCCCTAGGTGTCGACTAAGTCTCACCTAGAATTTCTAAAATATCTGAATGTGATCTCGAGGTCCAAAGTCTACACTTCCCTCTTAGATCTCAAGTCATGAAACATCTGGATTTTCCTTGTAGGTGAGTTTCTATGAAGATGACAACTTTGCAATGCAACTTTGCAACTTTACAACTTTTCACTTCAAATGATCTTCAAGTTTTGACCAAAATCAGATAACACAAACATGCAAGAGGGGAAAAGCTTGTTGATTCTTAGTGAATGGGGGTTTGACTTGAAAAAACCCCTTTTTGGTAATTAAACCTTGGAATGAAATGGAATAAAGGAGTTAAATGATGAATGAGAAAACTTGTGTGAGATTTCTAGCTTGAATGTAGATCTTGAATCGAGTGAAAACTTGATAGATCTTGACTTGAGAATGAGTGAAAGAACCTTGTATTTATACTTATCCATGCTTAGTATCCCGATATTACACCACAACAAGATGACATATGAAATCATTAATTAAAGGAGGCTAAATCATGCCGAGATTTGAAATTAAACCCCAAAAATACCTTAAGGGGAACTAAGATTCCTTAGGTGGCATATTATTCCCAAGTCTTGACACTTGGGGAATAAGCTCCAAAAAGGGGCCCATTTAAGGTACAATTGAAATTAGGGTCCCAAGACCTTTGGGGAATAAAGATGCCCTAGGTTGCATCTTAGTGATGACCTAAAAATTAAGGACACTTGGCAAAAATCAGTAAATTATCATTTATGCTTTGATGCTTGTCGAGATTCTCCATAAAAAGTTATAATTCGTTAGGCTTGTGGATGCAAAATAGGATCGATAAAGCAAGGCAAGCCCAAACAAGTGTGAAAATTCAAGGGTATGCATTTTCCTACACTAAATTTAGCCCCCACTTTAGTAAGAGGATGAACTTGCTTAACCTCACACTAAATTAGTCAACCACTCAATCAAGATATATGAAGCCATAAACAGATCACAAACATATACCATCAAAGAAGAAAAATAAAAAAAAAGGAAAATAAAAAGAAAAGTGAAATGGGTCAAGCTTCAACTAGCCATCCAACATGTTGTAGGCTGGGTCTATATTGTTTTTCCAAAAAGGTTTACAAGTGGAATGGACTATCCACGATGAAAACAAATCACATACTCACAAGAGCTAGTGAAGCTAGTTGTCCACTAGGTGAGCCCTAGGGGACCATATCATAGTCATACCTCCATAACTTTAATAAGGTACAAGAATGAACACTCAAAAGTTCTAGTGAAGCTAGTTGTTCACTAGGTGAGCCCCTAGAGACCATATCAAATTCATAACTCCATGAATTTAATAAGGTACAACAATGCATGCTCACAAGGGCTAGTGAAGCTAGTTGTTCAATAGGTGAGCCCTAGGGGACCATATCAAAGCCATACCTCCAAGAATTTAATAGGGTATAGGAATGTACACTTAGAGGGGATAGTGAAGCTATGTGTTCACCAGGTGAGCCCCAAGGGACCATATCAAATCCATACCTCCATGAATTTAAAATGGTACAAAGAGAAAATGCAACAAGAAAGAGGGATGTTCGAAGATAGTTTTCTTAGTTTGTGCAAGGTCTTAGTCTTAGGGAACAATTTTCCTAATGTATCCAAGAGAGGACCAATCAAAGGATAAAAGATTCACAACTTAGGGAATGCAATGCATCACATCAACACTAAGAGGAATTTAATATGCTAGGATAGATTAATCTCTTGAAGGACATTACTCAGAATGGCACCACAAAGAGAAAAACACCTCACATGAAATAAGAGAATCACGCCAAGGAACATGAAAAAAAGTTAAAAAAAATACAAAATAGTGTCAAGACAATACCAATGTATGCCCCTAGTTTAAATAAATTACTAAACACCATGCTGTGAGAAATTACTTTAGGATATTGTAGCTTTTGTAATTTTTAAGGTTTTTGGCATTTGCTAGATTCACCAATTTCTCGAGTTGGAGGTTGAGGAGGAGGACCTAAGGTGATCATATCATCTATGTCATTTTTGTGATTCATTTGTTTTCTTTGGGAAGAAAGTCATTCATATCAAGGGGATAATCTGAGCTCACCATACTATCACTACGAAGCCTTAGATATTCTCTAGGAGGTTGTATGTTGTGAGCCTGGGGATCTTGATATCCTAACCCTTTTGTGTTTTCATTAGTTTATATTTTCTCTAGGAGTTAATGAAATTCATGTTCACTTGTTGTATCACATCCTTGTTTACTCAAAAGTGTGAATCCTTTTACATATGTTTCTTCTAGATTGATTGGAATGTTTTATTACTTTGTTTTCATAAAATGGTTGAGTGTTTTCTTGTTTAGAAGAGCTAGGTTCAGGGTATGTGCAAGATCATGATGGGCCAAAAAGTGGTGATATGTAAGTGATATGATGACCCATGTGGCTGATGACTTTTTTTACCCAAAATTGATGAAACGAAAAGGGTTTTTAAAGGAGATTCTGAGTTTTCCACCAATATAGATTATTCTTTATTTTGAATTAAATAAGTAATTATTATTCATTTTCTATTTGAATTACGACTAAAGTCCTGATTGATAGGCTAATTGAAAAACATCTATAGCTTTCTAATGGTATCACATTATTTGAATCTGAAACATGTGTCACATTCTATGCTTCACACTATGGGATTAAAAATAGAATAATTTTATTTCATGAATTTTTGACCAAGTTAAGGTGGTTAGACATACAATTTTTTATATTTTTTAAAATTTGTAATAAAAAATTCATAGTTAATTATTTACTTGGACAAAAATTACAAAACATATGCATCACATCGAGACATGAGTCCTCTATTTATATCTAAAATATTATAATTTTATTGTGGTTAGGGTGGTTAGACACACACCTACTTATTTTTTCCCTGAAATTTAAGTATTGCTGCATTGAAATTTCAAATTTTCACCAAATAATTTTTTTTATTTTTTAAATAAACCTAGTAGTTTAAAAACTATATTAAATTTGTTACAGATTCTATTCTTACATATTTTTGAAAAAATATAGATAACTTATTCAAATTTTTACATCAAGTTGTCTAACTCTAATTTTTTTGAATTTTATTGCCACTTAAGGGCATGATTTTTCTATGATGATCCTACACATACCCTTCACCTATTGTAGGGAACTTATGATCTATTTTTTCTTCGGTTTTGTGATGTAAGTAACCAAACATCTCAAGACGTGGTATTTTTGGGGGCTTTGGTTATTTCATAGATGGGTAAAATGATGCATTAGCTTTAATGTTGTTAAGACATTCTTTTAAGAACATATTAATTTTGTCGTTATCTTCTCCAATGATGTCAACATCATGAGGAGGACATGCATTAGGAGTTGAGTGAGCATGATTAAGTTCAATTTTGTTACCCTCATTTCTGAAAGCATGACTTAAAACATCTACCAAATATTTCAAGGGCATCCACAAATTTCCAAAGAACATATCCATGATGGGTATGTGTAGGATCATCATGGAAAAAATAGGCCCTTAAGTGGTGATACAATTCAAAAAAATCAGAGTTAGGCAATTTCACGTAAAAAATTGAATAAATTATCTATATTATTTCAGAAATATCTAAGAATAGAATCTGTGGAAAATTAAATTTAGTTTCTAAACTACTAGGTTTATTTAAAAAAATAAAAAATCTATTTGTTGAAAATTTGAAATTTCAAAGTAGTAGTACTTAAATTTCAGGGAAAAAATAAGTAAGTGTATGTCTAACCACCCTAACCACAATAAAATGACAATATGTTTTTATAATATTTTAGATATAGGTAGAGGACTCATGTCCTAATGTGATGCATATATTTTGTAAATTTTTTCTAAGTAAATAATTAATTATGAATTTTTTATTACAACTTTTAAAAATTTAAAATCTCATATGTCTCACAACCTTAACTTGGTTAAAAATTCACCAAAATCATTTTTATTTTTGTAATCCTATAGTATGTGAAGCATAAAATGTGACACATATTTTGGATTCAAAAAATGTGATACTATTTGAAAGCTATAGATGTTTTTCAATCAGCCTAACAATTAGGAATTTAGTTGTAATTCAAATAGAAAATAAATATAATAATTGTTTATTAAATTCAAAGTAAAGTATAATTTATATTGGTGGAAAGATGAGAATCTCATTTAAAATCCTTTTATGTTTCATTTATTTTGGGTAAAACAAAAGTCGTCAACCACATGGGGCATCATATCACTTACATATTGCCACTTTTTGGCCCATCATGATCATACACATACCTTGATGCAAGATTGAACAAATATAGTTGAAATGAAAGAAATTGAGATAACAAAAGTTTTGCAAACTATACCATAAAACTGAAAGAAGCCCACCAAAGCACAAGAAATGAATTTCAAACACTGAAAGTTGGAAATTCAAAGTCAATAGGAACTAAGATACCAGTAAGGGCCTCTTGGTGCTACTAGTGATATTTTAAAGTTCCAAAAAGTGAAATAGAAAGAAAACAACAAAGATGGTATTCTGAGCCAGAAACCTTAAGAGGGACTAAGATGCTAGGAAAGGAATTTTAGTCCTAGTAGAGGTTTTTCTAAAAAAACAACATAATCTAGATTGTCTATAGTGTTCATAGGTTGCCTATTCAAGGGGCTGATTTTTAGAAACAATATAGCGTGAAAATGAATGCAAGAAAAAGTAAATAATTATAGGTAGTTGGATGGAAATGTGAATGCATTCTTTTCCATTTTGAATGCAATATTTTTTTTTTTAAATGCAATTAGGATGATGAACAATTCACTTTTCATTTTTTCTTATGAGATAAAATGATGCAAGAAAGTAAAAATGCAATCTATATGTGGTTTGACTAGTGCAAATATGAGAAACCCTAGATGCACTTTCACTAATGCAAGATTCAATGCAAGAATGAATGCAGCCTATATCTATAACTTTAGTGGACTCGAAATCAGTAAATAAATTCTCTGAAATGTCAAGATCATTAAAATGATTAATTCAGGAAATGGGTGCTTTATAACCTAGGTCATAAAACACCACTTTTGTCCAATTTTCATTCAAGTATGTCCTAAGAATCCAAATTGGATTGACTATGAACCCAAAGGTGAGTCAATTTACAACAAGGAAGACCTAGGAGGGGGTTCTTTAAGCTTTGAGAGGTTCACCACCAAGAAAAATCTTGGAAAAGACAAGTAAACATTCAACTCAAAAAACCTAATAAAACAAGTTTAAATGATGAATGCAAATGATGAAATTATGCAAAACCAAGTTAGGATGTGTATACCTTGGAAGTATAGAAATGAAATGAGGATTATATAAATACAAAAATATTGTCAAAAAGTGTTATGGAGGACTAATACATCCTTACTATTTTCTTAGTCCTGTTGCTATTATTTGGGGTAGATGCAAAATTTTTGGGTGTCAAAATCGGATATGAAAGCATCTCTGAAAAATACTCTCAAGATGACTAAGAATCCCTAGGTGGTGACTTAGTCTCATCTATAATTTCTGAAATATCTGAATGTGATTTGGAGGTCCAAAGTCTACACTTCCTTCTTCTCAGTTCTTAGGTCTTGAAACTTTAAAATTTGACCTATAGGTGAGTTTCCATGAAGATGAAAATTTTTCAACTTCGTAACTTTTCACTTCAAATGATCTTCAATTCTTCAACCTAAATCTAAAAACACAAACATGGAAGAGAGGAATTTTTTTTTTATTGTTAGTGAATGGGGGTTTGCCTTGGTCAAACCACTTGTTGGTAATTAAAACTTGAAATACAATGAAAAAAAGGAGATAAATGATGAATGAACAAAATGCTATGTTGCAACTCACTAAACTCTTGTTATGAAGTCTACAAACTTGTGTGAGATGGCTAACTTGAATGTAGATTTTGAATCCAACGAATTCTTGATAGATCTTGACTTGAATTGCTTGCTTGAATAAAAACCCTAGATCACAAATGTTAGCTCAAAAATACACATTATGCAAGAATATATTTAATATGATGTTTGAATCTTGATGATGGCTCCAAATGCTTGATGAATTTCTCTTGAATGGTCTTAATCTTATAAAATTTCCTTAGGAGTTCTCATTCAACATGCTAGATGACAAATGAGTGAAAAAACATCCTATTTATACTTATCCATGCCTAATATCTTGAAATTACACCACAAAAAGTGAACATATGAAATCATTAATTAAAGGAGGCTAAATCCTACCAAGAATTGAAATTAAACCTGAAAATACCTTATGGGGGATTAAGATGCCCCTCTTAATCCCTAGGTGGCCTCTTAGTTCCAAGTCTTGAAACTTAGGGCATGTTGGTGTTCCTAATCAATAGATCAAATGAATCCTAAAGACTAGCCAATTTATTATATTTAGACTCAAAGATGGATTTGGACAACTGACAAGAAATGATATTTAAACACATTTCCCCTACACTTCAAGCTTTGTAGGACCTAGGGGGGTGACCGTTTAGCAATACCTAAAGATTTAGACACATGCTTAATAGGATATTTCTTAACAGATAATGATATCACAAAATTATGCTAAAAAACCTAAAATACCTCTCAATATTGGCTAAGACATTGAGTGAATTTCATTAACCAACATGGAGAACATGGAAAACACATAATCCATAATATATAATTAAAATGGTTGTTGATTTAATAATTTGGGACCAAATTGAAAATAGCAGAAAGCATAAATATTGACTAGTGCCAAAAAGAGGGCTACAAAGTCACATAACCAACACTTCATCCTATTGGTGTTTTTTCCCACATAGACATTGTAGTTCTCTAAGAGGTAGCCAACCCCTATTATGGATGACTGGAAATAACTAGTGGCCAACTAATGAGAGTTAGTTAAAGATTGAACTCTCCTACACTTTTGGCTCTGTAGGACCAAGGTGGGTAAACCTAAATGTGTTCATAAGAATTCCTTATAACTGGTAAGAACAAATTTTGTATACAGATTACAATCCCTACACAGCGAAGGGGATAGTCACCATTCATGGTATTGGCAGACCAGAGAATGATTACAAGCACCCAAGAGCAACGAAATTGACCCACTAAAAGAAGGAAATACTTCTCGTAGGATGACAAGGTTTTAATATGTGGTTATGTCCAGTACTTGGATTACCATGCTTAGAGCTTACAGTCTTACACCAAAGAAAAGACTTCAAATATTATTCAGTGCCTCATCCATTGGGCAACAGAGTCATACAAAGTATAATTATGATATTGTGAACTTATCTTCATATAGCCTTACTACCATGAGATATTTCAATATATTAAAACAGTGCTTCTTATCTAATCCTAAGGATATACAGCCATGAACATGTAATTTATCCTTTCAAGCATTTGATTAACTCATTAAGTTAAAGCAAGAAAAAAAAATATTCTTTCAATTAATCATTGAAACTGAAGAGATAAACCCTTGATAAATCCATTCATAATCCATGGAACACACACAAGAGAGCAAACCATC
Source organism: Sequoiadendron giganteum (assembly GCA_007115665.2). Lineage (NCBI taxonomy): Eukaryota > Viridiplantae > Streptophyta > Pinopsida > Cupressales > Cupressaceae > Sequoiadendron > Sequoiadendron giganteum. Next base: position 84,584,939 of record CM021105.1, read on the forward strand.
TTAATTTTTTGTAGATTTCTTTCGATATCAGTAATTAAAAAGCATACCATAATAACTGTATACAAATCCCTACCCGAGATGATTTCCTGAATAATGATTACGACATTTCAATATTAAAGCTAACTGTACAGACTCCAAGGTTTCAAACGCAAAATTATGACCCTACAATGAGCCATGAAATCTCCTTTATATAACATGAGAGAAACAAGTATTAGGCTACAATGTCAATACAAAATTGAATTTCAACCTAAAATGAAATTCAAATTCACATTCCTTATCATTCAATAAAATCTTGTATGATCAAAGGAATCAAAAAATGGTTACACAGTAACTAGTTAGAGAACAAAATTTCGTGCAAAGCATGCACACATCCACATCCACATGATGAAATAGCAGGAAAAGACACATCCAACAAACCCACCACCAGTAACCATTAAGAAAACACATGGCTCTGGTACAGGTGACTGCTTCGAGTCCATGCCTAAGATAGTGACGGAACCACCTTTCCCTTACTAGCCTTGACAGAGCATCCTCTAACAACCAGACCCAATGCCAAAGAAGATATAGGTTCAATTGCTAGGACCTCCTCATTTACTTCGATGAGCTTTGTTAAGGTGGCCAAGTAACACCGGTAGTCTGAATCAGTGTTAGATTCATTACCATCAGAATCCGATATCACCACAAGGGACAAGCAGCATACTGGCTTCTTTCTTGTATTTTTAGTACCTCAGGGCACTATGGGAGTAGTAGGCTCCATCACGACCAGAAACCTTTAGGCTCCCAGTCTTGGACTTCTTCTTTCAGTTGATTTGTCCATGGAGAAAAAAGGCCTTGCAATACATAGGAGAAGAAACCTTCTTGCACAAAAACACAAGAAAATGCAATGCTAATTGCACGTAACTTAGTCAACATTTATAGAATGGTCCAACATGCAGGATACAATTGCTTGAAATCAATTCAAGCACTCAAATAATTAGTGGCCAAGATAGCCATGAATTTTTTTAGTAGGATGGCAATATTCGCACACCAGAGAAAATCAGGAGGAGATCCCCTAGAGAAGGAAAATTTGTGCCATCAATGACACTAACAATAGCAAGGCAACATATGCCACTTAGATGAATCACACACCTCTCCTTTGAAATTGAACCATTGATTCATAACACACCTAGAAAATTAGAGGGCTGAGACCAAGTATTGAGAATCCACCTCAGTGCCTAGGAAAAGACATCCAATCAAAACCCATGAAAATAGAAGGTCTGAACCACATAGTGGGACTTGCATAGCCCCATTGGAAAAATAAGAAAGGCCATGTGTCAAACCCTCATAGACCTCACAACACTATTAAGAATATTTACTCCGATTGTGCGAGGTGTGTGAGAAGTCATAATTAACCCCGTTATTAATGACCATCGCTAGTGAGGAGACGACCACACATTACTGCCAACACCTCGGGAAGAAAACCCACACATCCATTCATGCCAGATGGTGACATATCGCAAACCTCACACCACTCTGGTGACGCGAGCAAGAAAACCTACAATCGGACGGTGCACCAGACTTCAGATGAAACATTCAGGTGGGACCTGCATTGAAACCCCGATGGTATAGAACATAAGTCGTCTTGGAAAAAATACCGGCAAGTTAGGTGAAAGGGGCTGGTAAAGTCATGACCTGAGAGGGATAAAACCTCACTTAAGTGACCGGTTACCATCGGTAGTAAGTCACTGTTGAAACATAACAAGAGGGTTTCCAAAAGTTGATAATTAAAATCACCACAAGTAGCATTGAAACCCCAAAACCCAACTCGCATCACTTCAAAATTGAAATTCCTATCACATCCCATAGTGTTCAACATGTTTTGAAGGTCTCTAAAATGCTATCACATTATGAAAACAAGACCATTGAAGCTTTATCCGGTTACCATTCTTACAAATCCACCTGAAAACATAGTACTCTATTATATTTGTTAAAGAAATTACTCCATCCTTGAAAAAAATGCAATAACATATGCAACTGACATTAGTTAAAGCAATTACACTATTTCACAAAACATAAGGCTATAACAACTATAACTCAAATGTGGGAAATATGCATGAGAAAACCCAAGTAATCTTTGATTATTGAATTCAAAGGAATTTTACATATGAGCAATGGAGACATTCATCAAATAAAATATATATGTGAGGCTCAAAACAAAACAAAAAACACCTCAAATTAATTGACTAGCAGTCATATTTCACCCTAACTTTACAATCTACCCAAAACTTCTTCTTGCCTTGCAGAGCTTTCAGAAAACTGGAACCCTTACACTGAGAGAAGAATGAGAATATAAAGAAGAAAAAAGAAAGCTCCAGAAGAATGATCTGTAGATGCCATCTAGAAGTCTCTTTCCTCTTGATTAACAAAATTTGCAAATCCTCTCTCATCTCTCCTCCAACAAAATTTGCCTCCAAATTTTATTTGTTGCATTAAAATTATTCTCAGTTATGTGCCCAACACATAGTCTTTGCTAGTCTTTGCTTATAAAGTGAGTAAGTTCACTTTATCCATATTTTCTATTGTTGCACATTATTAGCAAAGTAAAATATTTCACTTTCCAACCAAGAAGAACTCTTAAACAATGAATATTTAATTCACTTTATCTGGGAGAATAAAAAATATAACCCATGCACCCATATTTGGAATATTTTCCCTATGCTTGTATTCTATTTCACTATTTACACTTGAAATGTTTTCTTTTCTGAAAAAGATTTTAAATCAGTGACTAACACAATTTAATCATATCCATATATTTCATCCAACAATATTTAAGGCCTTGATTTTAAAAGGTAAAAATGATTTAAAATTTGTTTGGGTAAAATAATTTACCCATACATTTCTCACCATTTACAAGAAAATTTCAATTGGGCAAGTAAAATATTTTTACCTATGCATATCTTCACCAATTAAATCTTTTCATTTTAATCACCCCCTTTGCATTTAAAAACAACCTTGTTTTATTGGGAAATGTTTTTGATTTTAAATGGTTTTCTCTCAAAAATGAATGGAGGTCCTTTTTAATATTTGCATCAGGCACATTAAAACTATACCCGTGTGTTGAAGACACTCAGGGCCCACACTCCACATTCTAAATTCTCGTTCATCTCATAGGATTTAAAGGACTTTCATTTTAAACCCACGAGACAATGGGGAAGGCTAGGAATTATTTTAATATTTCCCTCATGCCTTTCAATTTTATGGAGCCCACCACTTTTATGAAATAATTCACATTTAAATATTTAAAAAAGCCTTGTTTCTTGAAATATTGAAATTCAGAGGCATGTTTTATCCATTTAAATGCTTTGCTTTTGGAAAAATAAAATGAAACACTAAAAGAACTATCATTGGGCCCCATTTCAAATTTTTTGATATAAAATTTGAAAATATTATAAACCTCATCCTGTGGTCGCACACCTCGCAACCCTTGTGATGACATCACATTCATTTGTATGATGTTTGTGATCAGCAGTGGGTATTTTACTAGCTCCCATGTACAATACAGGCCATGTGATTTTGGAGTTTTCCCTAACTCCATTTACCTTACTCAATTGCTTCTACAAATTCCCCATGAACATGGCCGCAACATTTTTGTATTGCATGCCTCCAATTTTGGCACCATACTTGATAAATTTTGAAGCCCGTCTATCATGAACCATTATGTTCATACGCTGCAATCACAAAACTACATTCATTTGGGATTTTAGCAAATTCACATGCTCTCTGAAGGAATTTTTTGTGCAGCTTGAATGTCATCAGTCTCGCCTCAGAACCAATCAAAAGAAAGAATTAAAATTGCTTTGATTAAATAAATTTGAAAGCGATCTTTATTTTTTCCCTAAATTCTCCTTTTACAAATACACAATACTTAAAATATTCACAATATTTTAAATATTGGCATTTGAGAACATTAGAAAATAGGCAAATTTTAATTACCCCTCTGAGCCATTTGAAGAAATTGATTGCGGGTGAACCGGGACACCTTTAGCCATGAAAATTTGCATAGGATCATAATAAATTATTTAGAGAAAACCCATTTCCTTATATTTTTCCTAGCCCTTAAAATTTGGGTACCTCCTTTGTAAATTGGCCCCCGAGACATGTTTGCCGCAACAAAAGTATATTAAAATAATGTACCATATGACCTTTTTTTTTTGATGAAAATGGAGATGTAGTAGTTTGCGACCAAAAAATAAATGGGTTGTCATTAGAATTGAAAAATTTAACTTTCTGGAACACCATTTTTTGCCTTGTCATGATTAGAAAATGATTATTAAACATCCCATCACAATTTATTGTAAGACCCTGAAACTGAGCAGGAAAGCAAAAATTTGATCCAAGAATGGAATTAAAAAGATGGTTTCAAAAAACAGATCCTTAGGAGAAAGATAATAAATTCTAAAATTGTTTACTCAGACTTTTCTGCAATTGCATCATTCAGAATCAATTAAAATTCACCAAATTGGCATTTTCCAAAAATATCAAATCAACACCTGGCGAGCTACCACTGGAAACACAAGATCATTTAGATACCTTGAGTACGTTTGCAAGAAGTATTTTCTTGAACCATCATCCATCAAAATATATTTAAGGTCAAATTTGACCTCCCCAAAACACTGTAAAAAATGCATATGTAAAATAGAACAAACTGCATTTGCTTTTGATCTCTAAAAAATAGAAAATCAAATCATGAAGCTCTTAAACCTGACATGGGAGTACATTTAGGCATGAATAATGGAAAAAAAAATCATTTTTTATTGACAGTCAACCATTTGTGAAATATTAACCTAAACAGGAGGCCACTTTGCAAATCTGAAAGTTTGCAAATAGTAGAAAAGTGTCAAAACCCTCCAGCTTCACTTTTCAAAACCCTATCAAAACTAATTGTGGTAATATTAAAATTTACATACATGTTCACATATGTCACATGAGTGGGTCCATCAAGGGGTTTGGCTTGAAAATCAACATGCTCCAAAAATGACCCTCGAAAGTGGGTTATTTAGGAAGATTTGTCAGGTGCACTTCTCAGATTGCAGAGGCAATTTTTTTGAAATCAACACTTCAAATTTGTAAAATTTTAGAGTGCCACTAATTGATCCAACTAGGGATGTATGGCCCCTGTGGGCATAGAAAGAATCCAAATCTCTGGAAAGTAGACCAAATACTGAGTCCATTAGGTGCCCTCAAACTGCTCCTTTATTTATTCTTCCTTTTGAACTTCATCTAGTGACCTTGGGCCACCAAATGAAAAATGGGAATCAACATTTACCTCTGTCAAAGACAATTATGTAGAAGGATTTTATCTCCCTCAACTCATGCTTTCCTTTTTCATACCACAATAACATAGGTGATTGCACCCCTACAAACATAAGTATCAGGCTACCCTTGTGCAAGTGGAAATTTTCTCTCTATTTGGCATTGTTATCACATGGTAGAAAAATCACATAGGACACTCCACTACGACTCTCTTTATTGTCTAATTTGTATCAAGTGGCAACATTTGGGGATAGTGATCAAGACCACATGAATACAGAGTCTCATCACATTCAATAATGCCTTCATAATTATCATGTTCAAAGGAGATGTCAAGGATGAAAAATAATACGCAACCCTTTTGTGTGTTGAGCAAATATTTCTTGCACATTTGTGACTCCTTAAAACTAAACTGCATCACAAGCTGGTTTGTCTTCACTCAGACACCACAACCCAAACACATTGTCATGTGTTTCAAGATTCTAAGAATCATGTTTATCAACACTAAAAGTACTTTCATCTTTATTCAAATCATGGAATTTACCAAAAAAGTTAACATCCAATGCATGAGTAGTGTTCTCTATCTCTGGCTCACACATGATGTGAGTTTCATTCCTCAGACCACTATACAATTCCATATGGAATGTATCAACTAAAGATTTAGATAGCTTAGAATTTGACCTTGAGCTAAGAGGCTCACATTGACCTTTCATATCATATTCATTGTTTGAATAATTTTGGATGCTATTATCTTCAGGATCAATAAGATCAACACAAAAAAAATTGTGTGCACTAGAAATTTCATGTGCACTTTTAGCTAGTAAGCATATTGATCCATGCACCAAATATTGACTATTATCTAAAAATTATTCACCAAAAAAAGAACCAACACCTTCATTATCTTTCACACCAATGCATTCCTCATTCAAAGGAAACATATCCATTTGCATACCATGAAGATGGGAGATATCATCAAATAAAGACCCATATTCAATCTCATACTAACTGATCTCACATCCATTATCATTTGCATCATATGGTTACACTATTCATTGATCAAAAGGTTTTACAATGTCAACACAAAATGAAAAACCCATAAAATTGTTTCACATTATCTATGGGTGATAATGTTGATCCTAGATCCATCTGATTGTTACAATGCATGACTTGATCCTTTATAAATGAGTTTCTTCCTTCATAAATGCATACATCATAATCCTTTTCATACATAATTTCAGTTCCCATCTCTACTTCATATAAACAATCATGGACAACAAAAACATAAGTAGGTTCATCAATATCTTCATGACTTCCAACAATACTATGTTAGTGATCAGAAAATTGAACACACATATGCTTGTTCCTAAATTCTTCATCACTCACAGAAGTAGCATGCTCCATTAATTCCAAATCTAACATACATTCAAATTTTTCATCAAATGCAATTATATCATTCACTTGTGGATAAGTGATTTCATGAGCATTCATGTCATTGAAATCTTCATGTGAAGAAAGTACCTTTGTATCATTCTTATAGGAGCATTCATAATCATCAAAAGAGAAATCAGTTTGGTTGTCATCCACATCCTCATCACAAGAAGACTTATCACTACATAATCCATTCTTAGATTCCTCAAAATAAGTGCTTTAACTTATATCTTCAATGTCTCGATCACTGATTTGTGATGAGAGGTCATCAACAATTTCATTATTTTCACTAACCAAAACCTAACATGGAATGATGTATTGCACTTCTTTCATTTATTCATCACACAAGATATCGCAAGAAAACATTTCATGGATATCTACTTTTTCATCATACCATGTATCTTCCTCTTCAACACTGCTGCAACGATCTACACATGTGTTGATTGTGAGTTGATTACAATTAATATCCTCGTTCATACATCAAAAATCTTCATTTTTTGATACACTCATTTTCTACATAATTACACTGAGCTAGTTCAATAGTCTCTATCCAATCAAGTACCTGGTGCAAGCTATGTGGCTTCAACCCCTTTGGAAAATTAGTTAGCCCAAACTTAGAGATATCACAAAATAGATTAATGCACACTAAATATTTAGGTCCAAAATTTGTGGGGATTTTCAGCAAGGTATCCAAAAACCTTGAGAACATATCATGTGTTGATTCTCCAATGTGTCTCTTCATTTTAGAAATTTTTTGAACAATAGATGTTCAATCACCATTGCTCAAAGTTTTAAAACATTTAACACATAATTCATTAGGATCTATAGATTATGATGATGGAGAGATCAAAGCAGCAACATTGTCATCTTTACAAGAACTTCTATTATTTGGTCCATGATTTCTATTTGCATGAGGTGTTTTAGGATAATGAACACTCACAACCCTATGCACTTTCATCATTGAATATCTCAAATTGTTCTCAATATCTATAGAAATTTGACATGCTTCGTGCAGGGTTGTGGGCTATTTGTCTCTTAATAAGAAACTCGTCTTCTTGTCAAATGCTCCTAAATACACGACCAAAAATTCAACATAATCTGGTCTTATGTCTTTAGGAATCTCTTGTATGATATTTGAAAACATGATATTAAAAGATGGTACTAACTCATCTTTCCTTTCTCCATGTTCATGAAATTTTTCCTTATCAAAACAATGTCCATCCTCTCTCCAAATTTCTCCATGAACATTGCCTTAAATTCTTCCCATGAATAAATGGAGGAAGTTAGTAAATCAGAGAAACAATCCCTTGCATCTCCTCCTAGAGACTGAACAAATAGTCTCATGATCACATGTTTGAGGTCAATCTCATAATCATCCATCACATTACTAAATTCTTGGAGATTCTTATTTGCTAATTCAAACTTATCACCAATGAATCTTGGTAACTTATTTCTAACTTTAGCTGGAATTTCATTTGGGTAATAACTAATGCTACTAAAATTTATAGCTCTATACTTTCTAGTATTGAAACTTCTTTGACAATTTGTCTGGGACTGATCACAAACCATGGTTGCACCCGAAACCATACTAAGATGCATATATTGAAGCATTTTTCCATGCCTCTTTCAAATTTCACATATCAGTTGACCCTATAGTTGATCACTCATTTCCCTATTTCTATCTTTCATCATGATCTCATAATATTACAATGCATAATTCAAATGCATCTAAGCCTAAGATCTACTTAGTGGGAAAATTAATAACTAGCATACTTCTCTAACATAATACATGGGCTGCAAAATACAATTCAAAAGTATGCAAACCTAATTCTACTATCATTTCCTTTTGTTAGTGCTAATCACTCAATAAAGAAGTGAAGTTTTATCCTAAGATATTCAAATATGGTTTTCACACATGAATTTCTTGAAAACCAAGAGTGAAAAATACCTGGAAACGTTGCAGCTAATCCAAATGGTCTTCTTGACTAGAAATAGTGTAGATCTAGATCTTTCTTCAAATCTTCGATAGGTTCTTCTAACAGAGTCGCCACCTCTCTTCAAAGAGAACTAAATTTCAAGAAGTATGAAGTTATTTCACAGATAAATTTTCTTTTGAGGTCCTTCCACAAGTAGAACACCGCAGATCATGGAATCTTCAGGTTCACTATAATAAATCTTCCTCCAGGTCTGAAATCCTTCAGTATTTAAATTAAATACAGAATGGAAAATGGTATGACTCTATGAAATGAATCTTAAGGCTAGATTCTACAATTAGAATTTTCACAAATTCTCCCCAGCAAATTCACCATTTTGTTGGTGTTCCAAATCAACAGATCAAATTAACCCTAAAAAGTAGCCAATTTCTCATGTTCAGGCTCAAAGATGGATTTGGCTAACTGACAAGAAATGAAATTTAAACACATTTCCCCTACACTTCAAGCTCTGTAGGATGTAGGGGGGTGACCCTTTAGCAATACCTAAAGATTTAGATACACACTTGATAGGATATTGCTTAACAAACAATTCTCTCATGGAATTATGCTAAAAAAACTAAAATATCAATATTGGCTAAGACATTGAGTGAATTTCATTAACCAACATGGAGAGCATGGAAAACACATAACCCATAATATAGAATTAAAATGGTTTTTGATTTAATAAATCCAGACCAAACTAAAAACAAAAGAAGCATAAAGATTGACAAGTGCTGAAAAGAGGGCTATGTAGTCACATAACCAACACTTCATCCTACAGTGTTAGACATGTTTCAAAGGTCTCTGAAAATGCTATCACATTATAAGAAAAAGATGAGTGAAGCTTTATCTAGTAACCATTCTTACAAATCCACCTAAAAACACAATACTTTGCTATATTTGCTAAATAAATTACTCCATCCTTGAAAAAAAGGCAATAACATATGCATCTAACATTAGTTAAATAAATTACACTATTTCACAAAATATAAGGCAATAACAACTATAACTCAATTGCAATAAATGTACATGAAAAAACCCAAGTAATCTTTGATTATTGAATTCAAAGCAGTATGGCATCTCAGCAATAGAGACAATCATCAGATAAAATATGTGTGAGCCTAAATTCAAAACACAAAACACCTCAAATTAATTGACTAACAGTCATATTTCACCCTAGCTTTACAATCTACCTAGAACTTCAACCTGCCTTGTAGAGGTTTTAGAAAATTGGAACCCTTACAATGAAACAAGAATAAGAATATAAAGAAGAAAAAGAAAGCTCCAGAAGAATGATTTGTATATGCCATTTGGAACTCTATGTCCTATTGATCAACAAAATTTTCAAATCCTCTTGCATTTCTCCTTCAAAAAACTTTTCTCCAAATCTACATTTACCTCAAATTGCCCAACAACTGAAAATTTGCCCATGTGGAGAATCTTCATCCATTCACCAGTAGTTGGAAAACAAATTCCCATGAAAACTCTTTCCATTTTACCCTACTGTGTGAAAACAATTTTCGTGTAAGAATATTAGTTTTGCCTTTTGTTTACCTTTTATTTGCTGCATTAAAATTATTCTCAGTTATGTGCCAACACATAGTCAGATAGTCTTTGTTTATAAAGAGAGTAAATTCACTTTATCCATATTTTTATTTGTTGCAAATTATTTTCACCATTAGCAAAGTAAAATATTCCACTTGTTAGCCAAAAAGAGCTCTTAAATAGTGAATATTTAATTCACTTTATTTGGGAGAACAAAAAATATAACCCATGCACCCATATCTAGAACATTTTCCCTATGCTTGTATTCTATTTCAATTTTTACACTTGAAATATTTGTTTTTCTTAATCTTCTTTTAAATAATTGAGTAACATAATTTACTCATATCCATATATTTCATCCAACAATATTTAACACCTTCATTTTAAAAGGCAAAAAGGATTTAAACTTTGTTTGGGTAAAATAATTTACCCATACCTTTTTCACCATTTAAAACAAATTTCAATCGGGCAAGTAAAATATTTTTACCTATGCATAACTTCACTAATTAAATATTTTCATTTTAATCACCCCCTTTACATTTAAAATCAACCTTGTTTTATCTAGCAATGTTTCTAAATTTAAATGGTTTTCTCTCAAAAATGAATGGAGGTCATTTTTAATATTTTCATTGGGCACATTAAAACTATACCCTTATGTTGAAGACACCTTGGGGCCACACTCCACCTGTTGCATTCTCTCTCATCTTGCGGGAGTTAAAGGGCTTTCATTTTAAACCCTCAAAATAGTGGGGAAGGCTTGAAATTATTTTAATATTTCCCTCATGCCTTTCAATTTTATGGACCCCACCACTTTTACAAGGCATTTCACATTTAAATATTTAAGAAATCCCCATTTCTTGAAATATTTAAATTTAGACTTTCTTGGGCATGTTTTATTCTTTTAAATTCTTTGCTTTCAAAAAAATAAAATGAAACACTAAAAGAATTGTCATTGGGCCCCATTTCAATTTTTTTATTTAAAATTTGAAAACATTATAAACCTCAACCTGTGCTCACAAACCTCCGAGTCATTGTGATGATGTAACCTTTATTTGTGTGAGGTTTGCAATCAGTAGTGGGTATTTTATTGGCTCCCCCGTACAATGTAGGCCTTGTGATTTCGTACTTTTCCCTAACTCCATTTACCTTGCTCGGTTTCTTCTGCAAATTCCCCATGAACATGGAGAGAACTTCTTTGCACTAGATGCCTCAAATTCTAGCACCATACTTGAAAATTTATGAATCCCATCTATCAAAAACCATTATGTTCATACACTGCAATCACAAAACTACATTCATTTGGGATTTTAGCAAATTCACATGCTCTATGAAGGATTTTATTGTGGAGCTTGAAGGTCGTGAATGCCGCCTTAGAACCAATCAAAAGAAAGAATTAAACTTGCTTTGATTAAAACCATTTGAAAAATGCACTTTATGTTTTCCCTAAATTAACCTTTTATAAATACACAATACTTAAAATATTCATAATATTTTAAATATTGGCATTTGAGAACATTAGAAAATAGGAAAATTTCAATTACACCTATAGGCCATTTGAAGAAATTGATTGCGAGATTTTCAAGACACTTGGAGTGGTGAAAATTAGTGTAGGATCATAATCAATTATTTGAGAAAACTCATTTCCTTATATTGTTTTCATCCCTTAAAATTCAGGTACCTCCTTTGTAAATTGCCCCCAGGATGTGTTTGCTGCAACAAAAGTATATTAAATTAATGTACCAAATGACCTCCGTTTTTTTATGAAACTGTATTTGTAGAGGATTTAGACCAAAAATAGAAATGGGTTGTCACTAGAACTGAATTTTTTGGAACACCATTTTTGGCATTGTCGCGATCAAAAAATGATTAAAAATCACATCAAAACTTATCATAAGAACCTCAAACTAAGCAGGAATGCACACATTTGATCCAAGAATGGAATGCAAAATACTATTTAGAAAAAAGCGATTCTGAGATGAAAGATATTTAATTCCAAAGTTTCTTACTCAGACTTTTTTGCAAATGCACCATTTAGAATCAATTAAAACTCACCAAATTACCATTTTGTGAAAATACCAGATCAACTCTTGGCAAGCTACCACTAGATACACAAGCTCATTTAGGTACCTTGAGTATGTGTGCAAGAATTATTTTCTTGAATAATCATCCATTAAAAGATATTTAAGGTCAAAGTTGACCTCCTTGAAACACTGTGAGAAATACATATATAAAACAGAACAAACTACATTTGCTTTTAATCTCGAAAAAATAGAAAATCAAATCATGAAGCTCTGAAAGCTGTCATGGGAGTACATTTAGGCATGGAGAATGGAGAGAAATAATCATTTTGGCTTGAAAGTCAACCATTTGTGAAATATTAACTTGAACATGAGTCCACTTTGCAAAACTTAAAGTTTGCAAATAGTAGAAAAGTGCCAAAACCCTCTAGCTTCACTTTTCAAAACCCTATCAAACCTTATCATGATTAGTTGTAAATTGACATACATGCTCACATATGTCACATGAGTGGGTGCATCAAAGGGGTTTGACTTGAAAATCAACAGGCTCCAAAATATGACCCTCCAAAGTGTGTCACTTAGGCAGATTTGTCAGGTGCACTTTTGAGAGTGCAAAGGAATTTTTTTTGAAATGGGCACTTCAAATTTGCAAAATTTGAGAGTGCCACTTGGACACATACTCCAAAAAGGGGCCCATTTAAGGCACACTTGAAATTCGGGTCCCAAAACCTTTGGGGGACAAAGACGCCCTAGGTGACATCTTAGTCCCGACCCAAAAATCAGGGAAACTCCGCTGGAAAAATAAATTATCATTTATCCTTTGGTGTTTTTCGGAATTATCCAATAGAAAAGTGTAATTCATTAGGATTTTGGATGAAAAATAGGACTGGTTAAGACATAAATGAGGATGAAAGGGTATGCATTTTCCTACACTACAATTGGAAAATATCTATAGAGGTATACTTAAGAATATTAGGAAATTTCATACCTTTTTTATCAACATTAAATTTCTATTGCTCACATATTTATTCAACATTTGTCTTGTCTTCCTTCTTTCCTTCCTCAATGCTCTGCTTTTGAGCTTTTCCTTAACAACTAGGGAGATGACTTTGCCATCCACCTTGGTTTTATCGCCCTTCTTAGCCCAAATCTTACTTCCCTTATTGTAATTTACTTTTTCTCCATCCACCTTACCTTTTGGATTTAAAATTTTATTGTTTTCATTATTTTTCTTTAATAAACATGTTGCCTCCTTGACCTTGATAATAATAAAAAACCTCATTCTTGCGGTTGTAATTGTTCCTTGCTTGTACAACTAGGGTATATTTCACTAGTTCAATCTCCTCATTGGATGTTTGTCTAAGAGATATGTTAGGCTCCTCAGTTTATAAATTACAAAAATTATAATTATTTTTAGTAGCTTCATCAGAAAGGACAAATTTTTCATATGCACTTTTCATTTGTCTTTGATTATCAATTTAAATCTCATGAGACTCCTCAGAAGAACACTCCTCATTAGAAATGTTGGATCTTCTCATAATGAAGTTTATTTCTTCACTATGATCCTGAGAGGGATCATAATCAACAAGTATAATTTTCTCTTCCTCCAAAGACTGTGCAATTACGCATTAGTGAGGGGAGTGTGTGAACTGACAGGCCACACACCAAGTCATTTCATCAACAAAATTAGCAGAAGTTTTTTGCAATGAGTTAGGTGGGACTCGATTTTATGAATTTTTTTGTATAATACAATTTTAAAGGCATCCCTAAAGGTTTCAAGGTTCTTGTCTCTTAGGTGATAACTCATTTTTGAGTCAAAAAAATTGCAATAGTTGACCAAGTATACTTGATCATTCAACCTCAATTCAACAACAAATCTATTCATTATTTTTTGAAATCTAGTATTGATGTCAGAAACCATTTCATTAGAACCTCTGGTGATGTTTAATTCAATTAGCATGAATATAAAATCAGTTTTATCCCTATAATGCTCCTTGAATACCCTCTTGAACTCTTCCCATTAGCCAATTCTCTCCACTGGTAAGCTTTTGTACCAGTCTCTTGAATTCTCAATTAATAACTGCATAAACAATTTCATCATTACATCTTTATGTTCCACCTCAAAATAATCCATCATGTTGTTGAATGAACTTAAGTGGTCTTCTCCATTGATTGCATTGTTTCCAAATAATATTGCCAATACATTTTATATATCTTCCAAAAGAGGATTAGAAAAATTAGGTGTCCCAAGGAAACACAACTTTTTATACCTATCCAATAGCATTAGTCTCCTAGTAAATGGATCTCTTCCACCACCTTGACCACAATGGGAGCCACCACCACTACCATTAGTATTTTTGTTTCCAGAGTGTGTGTTCTTTCCTCCATCTCCCCCTCTAGAACCATTCCCTCCACCTCCACTCCTACTAGGAATGTTCCCAGCAAATTAATTACTTTGTGGCTAGGATGTAGGGATGGAATGACTAGATGTGGAAGGTATGTTCATGCTAGTAGTTTTCACTAAACAATGGGGTGAATTCTAAGAGCTACATTTTTGGGGATCAAGAATTGTGGACTTTGGGAAAGGAATTTTCCTTTCTATTTCATCTTTTGTAGCAAAAATTTGTATCTTATCTAGCTCATTTTGCAATTGTTCATTTGCTAACTAAAATTTCAAAATTGTATGGTCAGCGATTGCACTTGTAGGAATAATAGTAGATATGGAAATTATAATTTTAGTAGTGGTTGTAGCTTTGGGATGACCTATAGGTTTTTTCCCATGATCTACAAGATGATATGTTTTTGTATTGTTGGGAGGATCTCAAACTTTGGTAGTGACAATAGAGTTCGTATAAGTACTGATGCATGAGCATCCAGTGGTGTAAGGGCAATCCTACATCACCCAAAAATATATTTACTTTCATTTAGAGTTTTGTAGATGTTTTTGCATTTTTGGATACCCTTTTCGTCAAAGAAGAATTCCCAACTTTCATAACTACTTTTCTTCTTTTTTCTGCTCAACTGCTATTTTTAGTAGGTATGAATTTGAAGGCGTGAGGAGATCGAAATTTAAGGGAAGCTTCAGGACAAAATAATAAACACTTTAGTGAAAGAATCAGGCGAAGATCATTCCTGGTTCAAAAATTATTCAAGGTTCAGTTTTTGCTTTTTGCCCTACAAAATCTTCGGAGGTAATTTTGAGGGACTTAAAGGCTCCAGATGGGCCCGAAAACTGACTGAAAACAAAATTGGTTAGCTTTTAGGCCCCACTTTTTGATATTTCATTTTTGCAAGACCTTTCTGAAAAGGTATTATCATTGAAGATCTGACGGTTAGATCTTGAGTTAGGGCTTCCGGAAGTTGGTGCATAATTAGAATGTTGTTTTTGGCTCCAAATGGAGAATTGGGCTATTTATGGGGTAGTTTCTGATTTTTGGTGAGTAGTTTTTGGGAAAGAAGATCACATGTTGCGAATAGGGGAATTTCTATAGTTTCTTTCTGTAATTTGCATGTATTGCAGAACTCGAGGATTTGATATCCTCTGCATGTAATAATTTCACACTTTTAAAATAATAAGATTTGTTTGTTTTCTGTGTGATTTTCTATTTCTCGGGTTGCACCCTCATCAAGTACTAGTGATGTACCAATAGGGATATTCACTTTAAGATGGTCCATCTTTGGGCTCATGAATAGTTCATAAGTGGTAGTAGGAGTGGGTTCTTCATTAACCATTTCCCTCATATTCTCTACCCTTCTCCTTAATTGGTCTCTTTCATACATGAAACCCAATATCTTTTCTTCCCTTGCCTTAGTTTGTTTTCTTTGCAGATTATCAAGCCTTAGTTGTTCCTCATGAAAGGCTATCATATCCTTGGGTGATCTCATAATACTGGTTCACAATTTTTGGCCAAACTAGACACTGAATTAATTTTTTCTAACTAAATATCCACTTTCGAGCACCTCTACTGGCTAAACTGTGAGGAATTTGAATACAATGCAAACTAGTGATTTGTGAAATTTTTTTTGTAGATTCTACATATATTTTATTCAATTTATTGGGAATTATATTGCACTTCTTTTTTCATCTCCTTTGAAAGCTAGTTTTTTTATTAAACACCATTTTTAAGGAGCGATGTTCATCATATATAACATAATTTTTTTTCCATGAAAGATAAAATTCTATTTTTTTTGAATTTATATTTGTAACTACAATATCTATCACTTTCATTTGGTTTCATAGTGTTTTATTGAATATTTTTTCCTTAATCAAGTTTCAAAGTTAAACCAATTACAATTAAGACATAGGCAAACTACATACAACATAACAGTTTTTGTATGTATCAAAATTCAACCTTTTTTTTGTTGGATCAAGGACTTCAATATCAAGTGCACTGATATATATATTTTTTTTGATAATTTTCTATTTTTCCACATGTAGAACATAGACCTTGATTTTTGGTGAAAAACCTGCATACACAAGAAATAAAAAATAAATATAATAATAAAACTAAATTTATTTAATATTATAATTTTTGGGAAGCTTATAATAAGGACTACATACTTACAAATTTTCTTTTTAAATAAATTCATTTGATCCCTCAAAAGGTAAATCAAAAGTGGTTTTTATTAGCATTTTGATAGGTGTAAAGGAGACTCCATTATAGGTATGATTTAAAACTAGCGGGGTTCTATCCAAGGGGGTTTGATCTAAGGTGGTTTGATCAAGCCCTCTTCAATTGGAATCCATTAAATGGAACTTTTCAATGCTTAAATCATTATATTTTCTAAACATATGTTATTTTAGAAAAAATCAAGATCTCCTAGAAATTGTAAACTAGTATTGTGGGATTGCCCCATTTTCTATGTCCTCTACATCTTCCAAAGTGACTTCTAATTTAGGGTGTTCAAGAGTGCAGTTGGTCAAATTCAACCCCTCTCTTTGTATGAAAGTTTCAATAGTCCTATTCCTAGATCTACCTCTTGGGTTAAATTCCTTTCGAATAGTAGGAGCCCTAGGATTCCTTCTTTTGGTGGCCAATTGCCTATCCTAGAAGTTCCAAGGCTCAAATTATTTTGAGAAATTTGGATCAGAATCTAGCTTATTAAGAGTAAGAGGTGGATTAGTGGCAGTAGCATCCTTGAAAATGGAATTTTCTTCATTCTCAGGAGGCATACCATATTCATATAGATCATTTTGTATAACATCATTAGAATTTGAATTTCTTGTCACAAAAGGATTTATGAACTTACTTGTGTCTACATTCTTAGCTTTCCAAGAAGACTTTTGGCCATGCTGCAATTTCTCCATCTTTTTCTCAGGGTGCTTCTTGATTTTTCTTTTGGTTCCTTCCATTATTCGAAATGCTTCTCAAAACTCTCTCTCTCTCTCTCCTTGAAATCAAAACACACTAGTGCAAGATACTTTCAGAGTCACCACCCACTTAGTGGGGAATTGAAAATATTGTGATAGATTCTTGAGAGAATTTTTGAATATTAAGAAAATTTGGATACAACCTAATAGGAGGAAACAAAGATACCTAGATCCTAGAATTACAAAATGAAGACCAAGATTATGATAAAAAATTTATGAAATTTTTCTTTGTACAAAAAATAATAATGAAAATATTTGACTCTAACTGTCTTAGATCTAATACTAGAGACACATAGACAAGTATTATCCCCAACGCAATCACCATACACCACCAAATTTAAGTTTCCTATTCCATTTATTGCTTATTTTCTAGACAAATCGAATGGAGATATATATTTTTCTAGAGTTGGATCTTAGATAAAGTTATGACCAAATTTGAATTAAGGAAGAAGATATTTGTAAGACATCATTTAGGACTCATGAGGGTCATTATGAGTTCTCGGTCATGTCATTTGGTCTTACCAATGTACCCTCTACATTTCAAATTTTGATGAGCACCATATTTAAGAAATTATCAAGGAAGTTTCTATTAGTGTTCTTTGATGTATTGTTTTAAGGAAAGACACAAAAATATTAGTTATAGCATGTAGATAAATCATTAAAATTTCTTGAAGATCATAAAATCTTTGCTAAGACATCTAATTATTGTTTTGGTCTCAATGATGTGGAGTAATTGTCACATAGTTTTGTATGGATTAAAAGTGGATCCTAACAAAATTAAGGCAACCATGGAATGACCTAACCCAAAACCATTAATAAATTAAGGGGTTTATTTGAATTTATTGGATACTATAGAGGATTTATGAAGAATTATGTTTGAATATCAACAACCCTCACAAGTTCATTGAATAGGGATCATCTTCATTAGAATAAATCCACTAATACAATATTTAAGATATTTCTAGGAGGCTATGTGTATAAATCATGTTCTTTCAACTCTAAACATCACCACTTGGGAGTTATTATGAAATATGATGATAAAATAAATAGTATAGGAGGATTTCTCATGTAAGAAGGTCAACCCATTTATTTTTAGAGTTATCAATTAAAGGGTAAGAATTAGCTAAAACCTATTTATGAGAAATAAATGATAGCTGTTATTCATATAGGAAGGAAATGGAGGCCTTATCTTATGGGTAAACACTTCAAGGTCAATAAAAATCATGATATCCTAAAATATTGTTTGGAACAAAGATTATCTTTCAAAGAGTAAGAAAAATGGGTCACTAAAATGTTCAGATATGACTTGGAGATTGTATATAAGAAACAAAAGGAAAATATCATAGCAAATGAACTATCTAGAAAGGATGAGAAGAATGAAGCTTTATTAAGTGTCATTTCAATATTACAAAAATATTAGGTATTAAAAACCAAAGTAGAGTGGAATAATATGTTGCTACAACTAAGATTATTCAAAAATTACAAAGTGATCCTAGTAGTTTTAATAAGTTTTATTGGAAGAGAGATGCTTTTTGGTATAACAAGTAGTTGTATCTTTTAAATAATTCCTCTCTCAAACAAAATATTTGCAATGAGCTTCATGAGTTTCTATTTGATGGTGATTCATGATTATTGAAGACATATCATTGGGTCAAGAAAGTATTCTCTTGGGAAGGGCTATATGGGGATGCTCAAAAATTTGTGGTAGAATGTTTGGTTTGTTAAAGAAATAAAGGAGAGAAAATTAAGACATATGGTCTCTTGCAACCCTTAGTTATTCCTATCCAACGTTGGGAAGAGTTTTCCATGGAAATCTTTGTAGGGCTTCCAAAATATAAAGGTAAGAATGTCATCACGATAGTTGTGGATTGCCTCACTAAATATGAAAATTTTATTGCATTATCATATCCTTTTGCAAAAGGTATGGTAGAAATATGAAATTTTGATAATATTCAGAAGATACATGTTATACCTACTATTTATTATCAATCATGATGATCTTATCCTTACTAGTAACTTTTAGAAAAAATTATCTCATGTTTGGGTAATTAATTGGCTCATATTTCTTCATACAATCCTTAATATGATGGGAAAAATAAGGTTGTTAATAAATCTTTGGAAGGTTTTACTTGAAATAAATAATCTCAGTGGATACATTGGCTACTAGTAGCAGAATGTTGATCTACAAATTCCATAAATAGTTCATCAAAGATGTCTCCATTTATGACATTATGGTGATATTATCCTCCTTCCATCACATCATTGTTGAAAGTGTCACCAAGAGTTCATGTCATGGAGGACCACATAATTCATCAAAAAGTAATTTTAGGACTCAAAGGGAATCTGGCCATGGCACAAAATCAAATGAAGCAACAGATGGACTAGAACCATACTAAAATAAATTTTTAAGTTGGGGATTGGGATTTTTTGATATTTGAGCCTTATAATTTAATATTACTAAATAAATAAAAATAACATGTTATCCCCAAAATTTTATGGTCTAACCAAATCATGGAAAAGATAGGTATTGTTGCCTACAAGCTTGAATTCCCTACACTAAGAAATGGAGATCTAGTTTTTCATGTTTCTTATTTGAATAAGGTAATTGGGAATAATATCCCTACGTGAACAATATTACCTCATCTAGAGGGGGAAGGAAAAACAATATTGGAACAAGATTTTGTTCTTTAGAAATGTATAAGGAAGCTAAAGACTAGAATATTGACTTAATATCTCACCTAATAGAAGAATATACCAATTGAAGATGCGACATAAGAGTTTGAGGAGTTCATTAAAAATTATCCAGCTTGATTAGCATGGATGAAAATACTTCTCTAAAGGGAGCATGCTATGCCCTTAATATTAGAGTACATTGAGTTAGGGAAATTAACCTTGTGAATATCTTAACTCTAAATAAAGTTATATTTGTTTAATGAATAAGAGAATTGAGAGGGGGGTGAATTATTTGTACATTTTAAAACACCAAAACCTTCATTAACATTCAACTTTGCATTAGTCCTTAAACCCTTAACAATGATTAAATCCTTATCATTCATTAATAGAACATGAAAATGAGAAAACATTATGCAAATACATCCAAACACATGAGAACACCATATTTACATGAAAAAATAAGAAGGGAAAAACCATAGTGAGGGTTACTGGGTCGAATGCCTTTACCTTTGTGCTTGCAGGTTCTGTGTCTGGATCTGCTACTCTACCCACCCTTGCTTCTGTGGAGTAAAATTATTCAAATGCACTTGTTTTCGGTAAATTGCGAGTGCATTTTCTATAGCTTTCTTTGTTCCATCTACCTTTGCAGCTCGTTATGATGCTGATAGCTTCGCATATGGATTTGAATCTGCCTTTGCTTCTCCCCCAGAGCACATAATCCTAGATCTAGTTGATCTTGATGTCTTCCTCGGCCTATATTATCTCACAATATAAAGTAATTGCAACACCAAATATGATAGGATTACTACCAGATGGCTCACTACCCAGAAGGAAAGAAGGGATCACTACTAGATTACATAAAAGAAGAAAGAAAATTTTTACAATGCTAAATGCATCTCAAAGAAACAAAAAGAACCACAACAACATCACCAATACATGTACAACCTATCTAAATAATGTAGACACCTTCTGCTCATTGCTTCTAGTTTTCTAACACATTAAAGCTCACATTACATTTTGCACATTCACACTTCACAACTCTACACTTTGCATCACACAAAAGTCACACCTTGATTCTCCATCAACATAACACTTATTTATACCATCCTCAACCTTAAAAATATTTGACAAGATCTGCTAAGCACCTCAACCATGCAAAATCAAATTAGGTCAACACTAAGCATTCCTATGGTCGAAAGGAATGAAAGTGGACCACACCACACCTTAACTCAGACCCCAATATAAACATAAACACCATATTACAATTCCATAAACACTGAACCATACTTTCAATTAGTGTAAACACCCAAGGTTGGATTAACCTATGTAAACACAATTAAAAAAATGATTACATGCTTCATTTGAGCTAAATATGACTCAAAGACCACACACAATACTTCAAGACCATCTCAAATATTCCATTAACACCTTGAAATCTAAATAATCCTTCACAACATCATACACATATTATTTTTCACACCTAGTTAACTTTTCTCATATTGTAGCACATGAATCCAACCTTGTAGAGCACTAGACTTTGAACAATTTAGACTAAAGATAGACACTAGAAATATATGCACACTTCCATATCTAAAACACCAAAAACCAAATTTTGAAGAAATGTGGATAAAAAATATTTCTCCTAGACACCACTGCAATACACTATTCACACACTAGTGAACATAACTTTCTCTACACAATGATCCAAAAAAAATATTTTTCTATGTAACATCTCTGATCAGTATATCCAAATAACATAAGCATATCTTCAACCATGAAGAAATGTAGAGAAAAACACAAAACACAACTCTCTCACACTAAACACTCTTCACCACATTATTTTCTCTCTTTTATTCAAATTTTCTCAAAATAACTTGGAAACCAAGCACCACAAACACATTATCATCATCTTCAAATATTCTTGATCACCAAAAAACATTAAATAGAAACTCAAACACACACAAGAGGTTGAACATCCACCAACTGAAGCTTATTAAAGCAACACTAGAGGTTGACACCAATGATAGTAGTAATGACAACATAATGCAAAAAATCAAAGAATCATTTCAAACTTCCAACAATCTCTCCATAGACCTATTAACATCAATTTAAAAACATAGAATTGTTGACATCAATAACAACACAAAAGCTACTCATACCTCCAATAATATCCCCATTTGTCATGGATGGAAACAAATGATGTGAAAAACCACCAAAAAAAAAAATAACAACTTTGATTACCAAAAAAAATATTGTACCACACTGCACATTGGTCCCTTACACTTTCTCTTTCTCCCCCTTACTTCATGAATTTTTTCAGTTAGCTCTCTCCCCTTTGACATCAATGGAAAAGGGTAACAAAATTGTATCTTTCCCCTTTGACATCAATGGAAAAGGGTAACAAAATTGTATCTTTCCCCTTTGACATCAATCATAAATAATTTCTCTTTGCCAAAGGAAACAGCTATAAGGGACAACAACTTCTCTACAAATACCTTTCCTTTTGATGCACATTTTTTCTTCACACCTTCTTCGCAAAACTACACATTTCACTTCTCAGTACACCCCCCCTTAGTAGTACACACCATAGTGCACCAACCAAAAAAAATTTCACATATCCTTTGACACAACTAAAAAAGGAAAAACACTTGTCTACCATACAATGATAACACTTACTTGGACCCCTGATTGCAACAACCAACATTCTACTACCTACTCCCCCTAAGAGGTATCCATTAACATGAATCCAAAACAAGGAATGAATCCTTAGATTTGTTGGAATGATGGAAATTGTAATGTAGGAAATTTTACCCCTTTACATTTTCACACTTGTTTGTGCCTTCCCTACTAAAATTTGGCTTCTTTATTCCTTATTTGATCCTATTTTACATCCACAAGCCTTATTAAATGTATTTTTTTTAGCATAATCCTGACATTTAACAAATAGAAAATAAAAATTTCATGTTTGAGGTTGTGTTCTCTAGATCTGGGGATCAAGGAATCATATGCCACCTTGGGCATATGGATCCCACCTAGGTCTCGGGGCTTGATTTTAAATGTTACATTAAACTTAACACCTCTTGGAGTTTGTGTCCCGTGTTTAAGACATTGGGACTCATATGCCCAACGTAGCATATGAGTCTTTCTTTAACCACAACCTATTTTAAATCAAATTCTTGGTGGGATTTTATTATCCTAGATCTAATGTCATCTTATATTGTTGTAATTTCAAGAAATTTGGCATAAACAAGTAAAAATACAAGGATATTCAACATAATTTATCTTAGAAATTTTCATGAGAAAGTGTGATCTATTAATTTCAGGTATTTAAGCATTATAGAAAAGTTATGATCAAGAAAAAATTCAAGAGATTCAAGAGAAAACCATCAAGAATTTGGAGCTACATTCAAGATTCAAGCATTATGTCAAATTCTTCATGCATCATGTGTTCTTTTGAGCTAATATTTGTGATGTATGTTTCATGATTCAAGAAAGCATTCAATTCAAGTTTTAAGAATTCAATCAAACCAAGATCCACATGCATTGGAGCCCTTTCACATTAAATTATAGCCTTCATTTCAAGGGTTTTGTGAGTTGCAAGATAGCATTTTTTCACTCATGATTCCTTCATATTATTTCATTTGATTTCAAGGTTTAATTACCAAAACAGGGTTTCACCAAGCCAAACCCCTATTCCCTTATGCAAAAAAAAAATTCCTCCTAATGTGTGATTGTAGATACAAGTGAATTGGAGCTTGAAGATCCTTTATAAACAAACTTGGAAAAGTTTTCAAATTTTTCAAGAAGTTGCCATCTTCGTTGAAGCTCATCTATAGGCCAAAATTCAGTCTTTGAGACTTGGAGGACAAGACAATCTATGGAAGATCACTAGAGGATATAGAAGTTTCAATCAAACCCTAATATTGGGACTAAGTCTCCTCTCTTGGAATATGAGTCCCAATATACCTCTTTTTACTATTTCTATGTATATCATGATTTATCAGTAGAAGATTCTAGATTCTACCTAGATTCCTGTAACAGGACTAAATCGCACAGTCTGGCCTATGATTCCTAGTGCACTTAAAAAAGAATAATTTTAGATTTGTAGATCTTTCTTGGAATCCATCAATTTACCAAGTTCCTTTCAGATTATTCAGACTAATTTTAGTTTGTTCATTTGATTTCATTCTCTCAAGTTTCTAGGGTTTAGTGTAGAATTTAAATTTCTTCTTTGAAGCTTCATTTTAATGGTGAACGCTCATTTAATCACACTAAATGGAAACCCCTTGTCTCCTTCAATTTAGTCACTTAGTTGAGGGATATTAAGAGTTTCCTAATGAATTGAAGTTTGGAAATAGGTCCTAAGCTTAGTTCCATCTCTGAAAAGGTGGAACTTGATTTCCTTCGATTTATTTTGGTGAACCTAACCTTTGGCCACTTAAATTTATAATTTGGAGAACACTATAAGTCCTAGATCTATATTTTATTAACTTTTCATTAGATTGACATCAGTTGAATTGCATTTAGGGCTTCTAAATCTTGCATTAGTGAAAAGTGCATATAGGTTGCATTTTTTCATCTTGCATCATTCAATTTCATTCAAAAAAAGTAGTTTCAAATAGTCATTTAGGCATACAAATTAGAAACCTTAACATCAACTTAGTGTAATGTATAAAAATGTATCCTTTGGAAATTTTTATGCTCATTTGGGTCTTTCTTGTGAATTTTGGCCTAGTTTTTCCTAGATTTAATGTTGTAATATGGTCAACACAATCACATTATGTCTTGGAGCCTCGCAAATCAATAATAATTCTATGGTTTCTTGTAAAAGTTTTGTGAAGTGTTGTAACCCACTTTCACACTTTTCTAAGACATTTTCAACATATTTCACCTTAACAACCTCTTTTTATCACTTACCAAGCCTTATTTCAAAGTTTTGTAAGGATTTGTAACAAACTCTTACACTTTTATAGGATTTTCATCAATAATTACACCTTTCTTATGGCTTAAATGGCCTGATTATGCACTTACAAGCCTTATTTAAGTGTCTTTTTTAGAATAAACTCGAGAAAAATTATTTAATATATCTTAATCTTTGACACCTATTCAAATTTCCCTTGTGGGACCAAGTCACAACCTTGGGTTACTTAGTCACATTTGGCTCAAAAATCAAAATTATTTCAAAATACTGGAAGGTTTTTATTCTATAAGACCTAAGGTTGACATGTGATGAGGTATTTCTAGGAATTAGGGCACAATTGTGTATAAATATGAGGTTTTCCATTCATTTTTGGGCCTTTAGTCTTATTCTTCCACTGTCTTATATTTCCCTTCCCTCTCTTCTCTTCATCATTCTTCTCAAGCAAGCTAGGGTTTTGGCATTCTAAATCATCAAGAAGCATTCAAGGGTAGATTCTTCAACCATTATTAAAGAAATTCAAGATGAATCTTCATGGAAATTTTCTAACTCCATTATTTCATGTCCATGCTTCATCATATTTCTTCATTTAATCTAATTGCGTAACAGTGGTTTGAACAAGGAAAACCCCCATGCCCTAATTTTCAACATTTTTCTTCCTCTCTTTGTGTGTTTACAGATTTAGGTACTTTGAAGGCTTGTAAATCATTGAATCAAGGGTTGTAAGATTTTTGAATACATCTCCTCATTGGATAGGGAAAATTTCCACTAAATGTCTCTTATAGTTCCAAAAATCATAGTTTCAAATTTAGATATCTAGAGGAACAAAAAGTGTAGGCCAAGAGCTTTTGTTTCCACTTTCAAACTTTTAGAGAATTCAAAGTGGACTAAGTTGCCATTATTTGTGAATTAGTCCCACTGAACATGTTTTCCAAATTTTTTTGTAGATTTGGATACCCATTTGGCAAAAATAGGCTTTGATGAAGTTTTCCAAATTTGGGACTAAGTCATGCAGAATGGCATAAGTGTCCAAGTAGGCTGAAATTTTAGAATCAACAACATTTCCAGTCTTCAATCCACTCTCCAACACATTTCTAGGTGCATGCTTTCAGTTTTATTTTCCTGTTCTATTTTACTTCCAATTCTATTCATCTTTTTAGGTTTTTTTGCATATCACATTGTGTTTTCAAAAACTTTAAATTTATTTAGTTTTACATTCATAATTTATCTACTTTATCAACTTCCAGCCCTAAGAACAATCTACCTTGATATATTCCAATATCTATTGCATTTGGATCTCTAGGGTTTGTTCTTGAATGTAGCATTGATCTTTGTCTCCCTCTATTTAGGCACAAAACCCTAGAGGTGCACGAGGTAACAAAAATATTTTGTTACATTTTGGTGAACCCACCTTTTGATTAACATATTTTCTACCTCAGATTTCTTCTTCATCCTAGATATAGCTTGCATTAACTTTGCATTAGGAGTTTTTGTTCGTTAATTTGCATTCTAGGGTTTCAAACTTTTGAATTCATGAAAGTGCATATAATTTGAATTTTTGCATCTCAAATCATTGAAAATCATATAAAATATTCATTTACCTTTCCTCTTCTGGTAATCCAACATCAAAAGCATCAAAAGCAACTATTTTTTTTTTTGAAAATCTGAAAATAACCCTTACTTGGACTAGTTCACCATTCTAGGCGACTTTGTCCTAGTCTAGATTTTTCACTATTTGTTATAACATAAAAAACCTCGTATATGTGCTTCCTAAGCCTCCTAATATCATATAAGTTATAAGTCTGAAAAGTTTCAAGAAAATTTGTTTTATGCATCTAGCTCAAAAATATCAATTTAGGGTAGTCATTTTTCACATCATTTCAATCTAAAGCATTGAATTAGATCTTAAAATGCTTACATTTCTGAAATTTTGTATATCATGGATAAAAGTAATTTTCAATTTTTCATACACAATGTTTCTATTCATAAAAAATTTCATAAGTATAATAAAATTTATTTTCATTCTTGAATATACGTTGTTCACATTCTTAAATTTTTGCATACATCAGATCAATTTTTTTTGTATATTTGGATATACATTGTTTATATTACTGAAACATTGCATAAAATGGTTACAAGTTCTTTTCATTTTTGTTCAAACAATGTTATTATCTTACATAGCTAGACACGCTAAGAAACATTTCTTGTCATCTCCCTATGAGAGTGTTTTAGTGGAAGAGGATACAACCTTAGACATTCCTAACGATCATATTTTATTTTCTCCTAATATCTATCCTCTTAGCAATGATGAGTTTGTGGTGTTAGAAGAACCAATCAATGAGAGTTTTGAGAATCCTATTTATTTCTCTCCTCTTACATCTCTTAGGGGACAAGACATTAATGAACAAGATAACATAACCATAGGTAATCATTACAATAACATTTATTCTTCTCCTAGTTGTGAAGAAGATACTTTGATGTTAGAAAAAGAAATTGATGAAAGTCATGAGAATCTTAGTTGTCCTCCTTCACCTAGATAAACCCTTACTAGGAAATAAAATTCAACCATTGATCATCCCCCTACTTGTGACGAAGTCATTTTAGAAGAACCAACCTTTGATTGTCAAGAGTAGTTGGTTTGTAGTTCTCCTAAAAACCTTCCTCCTAGGGAGGATACCATGACACACAATAAGGAAAACAATGACAATAATAATATTGTATCCTTAGAAAAATATGTAGAGAAAACACTCACCTCTCACTCATTACAGGGTTTTAATATTATATTCAACCTCAACTTATCCTTTGCCCACATTCAAACACACCTTCAATTCCAAACAAACCCAAACTAATCCTCTACCAACCTGAGAATAATGTGTCACAACAACTGAGTTATAATATTTTTTCTCATACATATGACACTCAAAATAATCTACGACCACAACGACCAACCTCCACACCTTTACCTTTTCCTAATACCATCTTTCCTCGTGCTCCTTGATTATCTCCTAAGGAGTATGATCTTGTTGAACAACTAAGGAACACTCCTACCAAGATATCATTATGGGATCTTATTCAAGCTTCCCCTCACTATCAAAACATGATTCAAAATTATTTACAAAAAGTTCCTATCCCTTCTAATGTACAACCTAATGACATAGAAACTATAATTTAAGGAATCAATGCTGATAATGCTTTTCACCAAAGTGAAAATGGATGAAGATAACTCTTTTTTATACCGTATATAACCTTAATGTGTGTAGTGTGAGCCTTTTGGATTAACTTGGCATTGATATACCAAACATTCAACCTGCCTCTTTATCTATTAAGGGATTTGACAATGTCGAGAAGAAACCGCTTGGCGTGATAACTTTACCTCTTATAGTTGGAAAGGCCACATTAGAAACACCGATCCATGTTATGCCTCATTGATGCAAGGGAATAATAAAGATTTAAATCAGTTGGGACAAAGACAATTCAGTTACAGAGAGTGACCTTGGAGTTTATTTTGTTCCTTAGTATGATGGCTATTTCAGAAGTTGTGGATTAAAGGGTTTTTCAACAAGTATATCTAGTTTATCCACTAGAATTTTTAGAGGTTCATGTGAATATTTGATCAAGTTATGAGTATTTTTTTTCTAATAGTCATTTTGTTGTTGTATCTGGTATTCCTAAATAAGATGGTGTGATTCTAGTAATTTGAGTTGTTGTGAATTCTTCTATGGTGATTCATGATGCTTTTGGATGTTTCTAGATCGTTATCTATCTATGTTGTTGGTTAAAATTGATTGTTGTCCTTGTGATTTGTGATTTTCTTTTGGGATTTAATTTTTTTCATGCTCATGGCTGACAAGTTGATTGTAGCGTGTTGTGGATCTTCACTCATGTCAAGGGTAATTTTCTATGGTGTTTCATGTTTGAGACATGTTGCTTGGGGTACCTACTATGTTTTGGCTGAAATTGGTTGATTTGCATTGATAATTGCTTATTGATTTGGACCGACGGTTTGTACACATTTAATATTTTTTTGGGATGACATGTAGTTGATGTTATCCTAGATGTGGATATATATGATTGATTGCTTTGAGGAGATTGACAAAAATCCATGAATTCATAGTGCAAGATGTGCGAGTTATGTGTGTCAATAATGTTCTAATATTTTAAAAGCATAGATAAGTTGTGAAGAAGAGTAGTCATAAAGCACGGTGACAAAAAAAATTGATCTGGAAAGATCACCGAGCAGAGAAATCATGGAGTAGAAGGAAGAAGTGATGCAAAAAAATCATTTACAATGAATTGTTTGAAACTGGTGGGTTATGGCCTAGCATCTGTAAAGCTTGATTTCCATATGTAATGTGTTTTGAGATCACTTTGAAGGCTGGTTTTTTCCCTTTGAGGGTTTTCCTATGATAATTTTGGTGTCATGTGTTATTTCATCTTTATGTTGATTATTTGTTAGCTTCCATTGTATATATATAAGATTTGAGTGTTAGTTGTTTAAGCTGGAGGGTGGGAGATTACCTCACCAAACCCTCCTACCTTGGACTGCATCAACTGTTATTAGAGTTGGTTGTAGATCAGGTTGAAGTGCTATTTGCAAGTTTATCAAAGTTGGATATTAATCTGTTGCAAAATGGGGAAGATTGGGAAAAGGATAAAGAAGGAAAAATAAAACCTAATGTGTGAAAAGGATACTTTGGAGGAACAATTGTGTGAACTTAGGAAGTGTAATTCAAAATTGATGGAGAGTATGAAATAACTAGGAAAAGACAAGTGTGATGCTCTTGAAGAAGAACTGGAAATTGAAAGAAGCAGAAATGAAGAAATGGAAGAAGAGTTGGATAAGTTTTAGGATGTTGAAAAGAAAATGGAATAAGGATTCAAGTTGTTTAAGATGTTGGAAAAGAGGAGTAGAGATCTGGAAGAAAGTGTAGAAGAATTAAAGAAGGAAAATAGAAACTTGAAGGAAAATTTTAATCAGATGGAGAAGGGAAATGAAAGATTGGGATCTAAACCTAAAGTATGTGATATTTCTTGTGATACTAATGATTTGTGTGATGTTGCAGAAACTTATTTAGAAATTTGGATTGAATATGAAAGTACGACTAAGCTTGTAATTTTTGGAGATGGTATTGGTTTCAAAATCATGTATAAAATGGGATATAGAGGAAAAGGATTGGGAAAGCATCAACAAGTAATGAAAAAACCTATTGTACCAATAAGGAGAGAAAGAAATGAAAGCCTCAGATGTGATAGAGGTAAGGATGTTATTGAAAATTCAAGAAAATCAAATTAGGGGGGAAAAGGTATGTCTTGTTCACATTGTCATAGACCTAGACATAAAAAGGAATTGTGTTGGAATTTACACCCTTGTAAGTTTTGTGGATTAATGAATCATTCTAAGAAGATGTGTTGGAATAAAATGAGAGGGAGAAAGCCTAGGAAAAATTGTATATAGATGAATTATGGATGGATTGATGGATCAAAATGGAAATATGTTTCTCATAAGTAAATAATTTTTTCCAATTTGAAGAATTCATGTGTTCAAGGAAAGGAAGGACTAGGATAAAAAGGAAGAATACCTTATGAAAATGAGGACAAGAAAAATAATTCAAACTATAAAGAGAGGAATGACTAGATTCATATATTTTATCCTAGTGAAGGAAAATATGGAGATGAAAGAGGATTTTCTAGAGAAGGAACATGTTTTCAAGTTTGGAGGAAGAAAAAATCAAGCACTCAATGTCATAAAGAACCTAATACTAGGGAAGCTAAAGAAAGAGAAGTAGTAAATCATACAAAGATAGTTTGTGTAGATGAAGAAGAGCTTGATGATACAAAATTAGTTTATGCAGAGGAAGAGGAACCTTTGGAGGTATCAGATTTCATATAGGAACCAGAAGAAGGTGAAGCATTGATCTTAAGGATAAATTCTATGAGAAAAGTAAATGTGAATGAAGGAATAGAAAAAGGCAATGATCTTGAGGAAACTTGTAGAGGAGGCTTTCTCAAACTACCGACCAGTGAGGCAGTACAAGGCTTACAAATAGAATGTCAAAATTATAAGAACTTGAGATAGTTTTGTAGGGTAGACTTGAAAAAACCACTGACCTTGAGGTAGTTGTAAGTACCTGTGAAAAAATTGTCGAACCAATTCATTAACTTTTAATTAATTGAAGCATACATTGTTCTTGAGGAAACTTGCGAAGAAGTCTTGCTTAGATCATTGACCATTGAGGCAGTGCAAGCCTTACAGGTAGATCGTGAAACCCAAATTACACTTGAGGAATCTGTTTAGGGTGGAAGTGAATAGACCTCCGACCTTGAGGTAGTTGCAAGTACCAGTGAATAGACCACCAAACCAAATTCAAAGAGAGAACATTGATTTTGACATAACTTAGCCCAAAGTGAAGAGGCTCACTTTTCAAATAACCCTTAGAGTCTGATGCAGGGGCACCTAAAAGATTCAAATTAGTTGGGACAAAGAAAATTTATTTACAGAGAGTGACCTTGGAGTTTATTTTGTTCCTTGGTATGATGGCTAGTTCAGAGGTTGTGGATTAAAGGTTTTGTTGATAACTATATCTAGTTTATCCATTGGAAGTTTCAGAGGTTTGCCTGAAGATTTGATCAAGTTATGAGTATTTGTGTTCTTACAGTCATTCTATTGTTGTAGTTGGTGTTCCTAAAAGAAGATGATGTGATTCTAGTAATATCAGTTGTTATGAATGCTTCTATGGTGAATCATGATTCTTGTGGATGTTTCTAGATCATGATCTATCTGTGTTGTTTGTTTGCATCGATTTTTGTGCTCATGATTGGTGATCTTCTTTTGGTATTTCATGTTTTTCATGTTCATGGATGATAGGGTGATTGTAGTGTGTGGTGGATCTTCGAGGCTAATTTATTATGGTGTTTTGTGTTCAAGTTGTGTTGTTTTGGGTCCCTACTATGTTTTTTCTAACATTGGTTGATGCAAATTGATATTTTTTTATTGATTTGGACCGATAATTAGTACACATTTCATATGTTGTTGGGCCGACATGTAGTTGATGTTATCCTAGATCCAGATCTATACGATCGATTATTTTGAGGAGATTGACAACAAGGCATGAATTCATGCTGCAAGATGTACGTGTTTTGTGTGTGAATAATGTTCTAATCTTTCGAAGGAAGAGATAAGGTGTGAAGAAGAGTATTCATGGAGCACAATGACAAAAATTTTTGATTGAGAAAGATCACAAAGCAAAGAAATCTTGGGTTGCGGCCTAACATTTGTAAAGCCTGAGTGGCATATGTAATGTGTTTTGATATCATATTATAATGAGGAGTGGACTTTGAAGGCTGGTTTTTTCCCTTTGAGGGTTTTCCTAGTTTAATTTAGGTGTCATGTGTTATTGCATATTTATTTTGATTATGTTGGACTCAAGGGAACACTAAGAGGGGGGGTGAATCAATGTTTTACAAATATAAACGTTATTAATCTGATATTTAAACCATTTACAACTTTGAATTGAAGGAAAGATGCAAACACATAAACAAATCATTGAAAACACTATAACACAAAGATTTTTACATTGAAACCCTATTAGGGGAGAAACGATAGTGGATTTTAATCCACAATTTGAGTAGTCAAATATAAGTATTGCAAAATGGGAATGCATTTTCATTTAGGCTCACTACTTAGAGCTCACTTCTCAAAAGGGAAGGTTCATTGCCTTAAATAAAAATTAGATTAAAACCATTTGAAGGGTTGAACTAAAGTAATAGAATCTACTCCTACCTAGTTATAGTTCAGGTTAGGCTTATAGATCATACTCTGGACCTTCTATCTAATTTTTTAGTTTTCTTTGCTCTGCTCCGCTATTCACATCTTATATCTTATATGTGTAGATGAATTTTCAAAACAACTCTTCTAACATTTGTACCACACACTAAAATACTTTGCTTCTCATTTTATTTTATATCCAAAATGATATATCCGATCTCTTATATATATTTGTAACCAAGGATTTGATCTTCCATATGTCAACTTTCATAAAAAATAAAATATTTTTCATGTGTTGGATAAATCCACAAATTATTCTTAATGTTTACCCTCCAAATTCATCCAAATCATAGTGAGGACCCAAATAAACATGTTCAAGCACAAAATCATTTAAGAAATTACTCCTTAAAAATTCATGATGGCTCTATCCACCAAGTCAGCCTTCTAGCATTGATAAACAAAAAATTAATACACTGGATCTCCTAGCTCATACACTGATTGATGAACCAGCACAAAACTTGAGAATAATGTATTCCAAATACCCAAAAACCTTCCCTAAGATGCAAAACATGAACTAATAAGTAGATAATGTACATTGATCGATAGACTTAACTTTATTCGGATACCTTGTTCTTCACTTGTTACTGCCGGTATGAATAGATATTGATGTGCATATCAAATCAATGAGTTAGGTTTCCATCAATAATGACACTAAAATACATATTCCAACAATCTTACCCTTTGGCATTGATGGCAACACTTAGTGAAAAATAACTAAGTGTCAAAACCAATATGAGTACGCTGCCAAAATTCAAAACTTTAAAACATAACTTCCTATGAGATTGATGAGGAATTTTTCACTAATCTCTCTCCCCTTTTGACATCAATCAAAAATATGTATTGGATCTCCCCATTTGAAATATAACCAAAACTTTGAAACTTATTCAAAATTTTGAAAAAGAACAACTGCTACTTGAGTTAGAAGATTATCTTATGATTTTCGTTCATCACTAGGAGGAATTTCTTCCACGCTTCTACTACAATCCCAATGATTATGATCATGTTTTTATTCTTATATTTCTGATTGATTATCTTGATAAGAGATTCCAAAATGGTGATGAATTCCTATAGTTTTTCTCCTTTCCTTAGTATTTCAATCAACTGATCCAATCTGCATTTTTTTATATCCTTCACTTTCTAGAAGGTGTCAACAACCTTGTTTCTAGTGAATTGAAATTTTTCATTCTCACACTATAACTCTTGAATCCTTTTCTTGATTGCACCATCCTAGTCCTAAATCATATCAAATCTTTGTCCAATACTATGCAACTCTATTTCAATCTTCTCCAACTTTTCTTTGTATTTTCCAACTACATGAGGCCAATGGAAGCAATAGTTATAAATGTTATTTGATGCACTTATGCATTGCCTCAGTTCATTCACTTTTATTTTCAACTTGGTAAGAGATATCCTATACTGCTTCTTCAAGTGTAAGATTACTTATTCTTCTTCTTTGATTTGAGACTCTAATTCCATGGTTTCCTTGATGCATTCAATCATTTTCTAGAAGAATATTCTGCAAACTCTCCAATCTGATCTAGATGTGCAGAATGTGAGCACTCAGTACACTCAAAATCATATTATGATCATATAAAGGTATGATAGACTATAACTTTAAAAAAAAAATTATTCCACTTTCCTCATCAACAAGTTGTAGTAGTTTTTATTTTGTTGAGGCATCTTCTTCTTCACTTGATTATATCATTTCCTGTTCTGGTTTGGCTGATTCTAGTTATTTTTCTTGGGTGTCCTCAGTTTCCTTATCAGATTCCTTATCTGGAATATCCACAACCACCTG
The DNA here is from genome assembly GCA_007115665.2 of Sequoiadendron giganteum. NCBI lineage: Eukaryota > Viridiplantae > Streptophyta > Pinopsida > Cupressales > Cupressaceae > Sequoiadendron > Sequoiadendron giganteum. Next base: position 84,619,777 of record CM021105.1, read on the forward strand.
TTGTTTTCCTTTCCCTTCAACTCTTAGAGTCATTCATATTAGAGGAGTGCAGACCCCAATTTATTTTTCTCTTTTCTTCTTTCTCTCCATCTCATCAGAAGAGGAACCAGCTTCAAGTGCTTTTACCTGAAGAGAAATACCAATTGAGCCAAATTTTCCTAGAAAAATCTTAATGAAAATTTCATATGCTTGATCACAGTTTGCCAAAATTTTAAAGTGAGTGTAAATTTGTTTGCACAATGGTTCACTCTCTTTCCACATTACATTTTTGTTCATTGATAAGGAATTCAAAAAATACATTAACAGACACACAACCAGAGTACCAAACTTGAAAGGGTAACTTGTCATCTTTGACAATTACACATTTTCCATCAATTGGTATTTCACCAATTAGCAAAGGTCAAAATCTTGATCTTCCATTATAATCTGGTGAGAGATGTAAACAACACCTGCTAAAGTTGCACCTTCTTTTTTTCTGAAAAATATTTTGTAGCATATTCTGTGAACAATGTACCTTGCTACTACATCTTTGATTGTCAAAATTAGCAATGCCCTTTGATCTTCACTAACTAAAATTAGGGTTTTGACTTATTTATTCTAGATTGACTTATTTCTCAGTATATCCCCAATTTTACATAATCCAGTAAAATTTTCAATTAATTATTTCGAGATGACATAGGGTTTGTCCAGAATTAACGTATTTTCATTCAATCTTCTCAAAAATAAACTTAATGATTTATGTGTTCTTGAAATAGGGAAACTCATTCCAAATGTCCAAATTCTTGTGTTTAGCTTCTTTTAGCCATTTCAATTCGTCAAGTGACAAAAAATTCATTACGACTCTAATATTTTCACTATTATATTCATCTAAATTGATTGTTCCTTTGATTTGTTCCATTTATCCTTTCAAACTCATGTTTTATTTCTATCAAGCATACACCAAATTAAGTGAAAGATTTCTGAAGTACATGATCAATAAGGGTTTCACTATTGAATTACCTTCATGCCTTCAATTTTTTTTGCAAATCATTATCCTTCTTCTCTTCTTCAATGGAAAGTGACAAATGAAGGTTTCAAATTCACTTTTATAGCTCTCACACTTGTGAAAATTTTATTTGCCCTAGGTGTTTTGAACACCCAATTTTCTTAGATAGCGTGAGAAAAAAAAATTGCGGACCTTCAATTTCTTGAATTTCATTGTGAGTGTTTTCCAAAACCTTTGAAGATCATTAATATAGTTGTTGAAAGATTTTCAAATTACAGTATCAACTATGGACAAGGGAAAATGGATAATCCTGAATAACTATGCCTAGGCCAATGGCCTCAAATCATTTTTTAGAGGAATTACCGGAAATAGGTTCCGATGCAGAACCATTTTCAGCATCAAACTCGTTCTTCTTTACCCATGTATTCTACATCTAATCTCTTATTTTATCCACAATCATTTTCCCTTTTTCTTTCTCATCTTTTTGTGCATTTATTCATTTATATACTAGACCTCTTTTATTCACATTTTTATTTTTGTATAACTTTACAATGTGACCGTATCTATTGTAATTGTAGCACATAGTATTTCCTTGTCCAGACCAATAATTCCATTGATTTCTTCTTGATCTGCATTGATTAACAATATTCCCAAATCTTCCATAAGTATATTATTCAACATTCCTTCTACTGAAAGAGTTGTTTGACATATTTATGCATTCAATTGACTTATGACAAAACTTATTGCAATTGAAGCACTAATAAGAGAATAATGAATCACTATATTTAATTTTACTTCTACATTGAGTAATCTTATGAATAAATTTATTGCAAGAAAAACAGTGTCCATTAAACTTTTGAGAATTAGGTTCTTTTACAAGATACCTTCCACCTTTGTTCATCTAATTCCTTTCCTGAAATTCTTTTGTTCAGATCTAGAACTTTCTCCATTTTCGTATCCAAGACCTCGCTTGTTATTATTATTCTTCTAACTTTGGGTTAGCTCATTAATCTTAACAAAACTGATCTTAAAGGTCTCCTTGTACTCATTTGTATTAGTGAGTTCATTCTCAAGAATAACAATCTATTTTTCAATCTCTTCTTCATTGTTTCTAGATTATTGTAGTTCATTTTCTAACTGAATTAATTCTCCATTAATTATTGTACATTCATTAGACATTTATTTTAAGGGCTAAGAAATATTATCCTAATTCTTGTTTCTTTCTTCAATTTCTTTAGTCAAATTCATCACCATAGATTCTATTTCATGCTTTAGGGTAGTATTTTCACATTCTTTAATTATGTTCTTCAAGGTTTCACTCAAGTGAGCATCATCCATAATTTTGCTATGAAACCATTGAGACAAAAATCATCTACTCCTGAAACCTATTTTGAAAGGAATTATGATTCCAACAATGAAGTTGTCTTTGGAGTTGTTCACGAAACTAGAGAAATAAACGAACCGGTGGAGATCAAACCTGTTGACTATGGTGATGCAATGTATGATCATCATAACTTTAGGTCTCGTATGGGAATGGTACAATATTATGATCACTGACCTTATTGCATAATTTGATTTCAAGGATAGGGTCTTTCAGTCTACAAACTCTTGATATCCTTTAATGCAGTGCAACAGACTGTTTATTCAAGAAAAACAACCTTTCAAGTGGAAATCCAAGCCAAAATGGCTGCATTGATTACTTTTAGGGCCAAGGTTTTTGGGTTGTCCTATTTCCCTCAATTTCCAGCTTCAATCTATGTATGCTAATGTTACACATATTAGAAGGATTGGATTTGGGTTTTTGAGTGGGGGATTTTGGGGCTGGGTCTATGTTATCTAAATATGTATAAGGTTTGTGTATGATGAATATTGCTACTTGATGAACCAAATTGGCATTGAACTCTATGCAATTCACACCGAACCTGATCGCAAAGATTCTTTCTCCTTTCCTTGGATTTAACAATCTGATCCTTAAATGACTGAATGAATCTCTTAGCATCCCTAAGATTTTCTTCCAATTCTAGAACTTATGCTTTAGACTGATCAATGTCATCAAGTGCCACCAAAATTTTCTATTGAAGACTGTCAGATTCCATTACCTTCCAAGATCCACCTCAATTTGTCAAAATTATTTTGAAGAATGAGGCTCTGATACCAATTGTTGGACTCAAGGGAGCACTAAGAGGTGAATTAGTGTTTTGTAAATCTGAAATTTATTAATCTGGTATTTAAACCATTTACAACTTTGAATTGGAGGAAAAATGTAAACATGCAAAACAATCATTCACAACACTATAACACAAGGATTTTTACATGGAAAACCTATTAGGGGAAAAACCACAGTGGAGGTCAATCCATAATTTGAGTACTCAAATATAATTATTACACAATGGGAATGCACTTGCATTTAGTCTCACTAACATACAAAATGTTCAGATTAAAGCCATCTGAAGGGTTGAACTAAAGTAATAGCATCTAGTCATTCCTGGTTACAGCTCTGATTAGGCTCATAGATCAGATTTTGGACCATCTATATGATTATGTACTTTGTTGTGCTCTTCTCTACTCTGCTCTACTATTAACATCTTAGATCTTATATGCATAGATGAATTCACACAAAATCTCTTCTAAAATTTTCACCACACACTAACATACTTCACTTCTAATATTATTTGATATCCAAAATGATATATCTGATGTCTTATATATATATGCAACCAAGGATTTATTCATCCATATGTCAGCTTTCATAAAACATAAAAGAATTTTCATGTGTCAGCTAAATTCATAAATGATTCTTAATGTGTACCATCCAAAGTCAGTCAAAGCATAGTGAGGACCCAAATAAACATGTTCGAGCATAAAATAATTTAAGAAATTACTCCTTAAACATCTCCAACGACTATAGCCACCAAGTCAACCTTCTAGAAATGATAAACAAAAAATCAATACACCAGATCTTCTAGCTCATACATTGATTTATGTCCTAATAGAAAACTTGAGAATAAGGTATTCTAGATACCCAACAACCTTCCTTGAGATGCGCAACATGAACTGATCAACATATATTGCACATTGATTGAAAAACTTAACTTTAGTCAAATACCCTGTTCTTCACTTCTTACTTTCAGTATGAATAGATACTGATGTGCATACCAAATCAATGACTTAGGTTTCCTTCAATGGCAACACTAAAATCCATATTCCAAAAAATTATCTATTAGCTTCCATTGTATATATATAAGATTTGAGTGATAGTTGTTTAAGCGATGAGGTGGGACACTCCCTCACCAAACCCTCATACCTTGGACTCCATCACTCATGCACTCTGATGTAATATTCTCTTAGGTAGAACATGGATTAATGCAATGAATGCAGGTCCTTCCACTCTTCATCATAAAATTAAGTACATCTACAAAAAGCAAGTGTACACACATGACGTTGATCTTGAGTTATATAGTGTCTTAAAACTCGATAAAAACAATGAGAATCCCTTTAACACATCGGCACCAACCAAACAAGTAGAAACCATGTGAGAACATACAACATATACATGTCCTAAATCCTTCATAATGATATCAATTCATGATTTTGGATCGTTTAATTTTAAACCAACATTCAATGGAGAATACAAGACCATAAAAAAGGACTCCTAAAAGGGAACAATAGTCTTGTCAACACAAAACTTGGTATATCCTTTAGAAGCATCCACCTCAACCACTTTATATGACAATCCAACTTCTACAGTCAACTCCAATCATGAACACTCACCTGATCCAAAAGTAATTAAAAATATTTATGGAAAAGGTTATGAGCTTATAAAACAACTTGGCTATAGTGGAAAAGCATGTGGTGTTAGAGAACAAAGTATGTGTGTCCCCATTGACCCTAAAACACAAACAATGACTCATGGTCTTGGTTATTTTCCTTTGATTGACACACCAAGCCTTTCATCAAAATCAATACCATCAGAAAATATTATTCTAAACCAACCAAGTAACACTAGTGCATCTTGAACTGATGGACACTAGTGGTCTCAAACATGGTCATTTTCAAATCATGAAACAAACAAAGAAGTATTTTCTTAGTGTCAATTTCATCTCTCAAAACACTAATGATTTGAATGGATATGTGTAGGATCATGATGGGCCAAAAACTGGTGATATGTAAGCTATATGATGGCCCATGTGGCTAATGATTTTTTTTTTATTGAAAATTGATGAAACAAAAAGGATTTTTAAAGGAGATTCTGAGCTTTCCACCAATATAAATTATTCTTTACTTTGAATTTAATAAATTGTTATTATTAATTTTCTATTTGAATTACGATTAAAGTCCTCATTGATACATTGATTGAAAAACATCTATAGCTTTCAAATAGTAACAAATTTTTTGAATCAAAAACATGTGTCACATTCTATGCTTTGCATACTACAGGATTCAAAAAAAAAAATTTGAATTTCATGAAGTTTTGACAAAGTTAAGGTGGTTAGACGTATGAGTTTTTATATTTTTTAAAAGTTGTAATACAAAAATCATAATTAATTATTTAATTTGAAAAAAAATACCAAAAAATATGCATCACATTGGGACATGAGTCCTCTACATATATCTATAATTTTATAATAAAATATTAACATTTTATTGTTGTTAGGGTGGTCAGACAAACACCTACTTATTTTTTCCCTAAAATTTAAGTACTACTGCATTGAAATTTCAAATTTTCACCAAATAGGTTTTATTTATTTTAAATAAACCTAGTAGTTTAGAAACTATATTCAATTTTCTACATATTCTATTCTTACATATTTTTGAAATAATATAGATAACTTATTCAAATTTTCACATCAAGTTTCCTAACTCCGATTTTCTGAATTTTCATTGCCACTTAAAGGCCTATTGTTTCCATGATGATCCTGCACATACCCAAGTTTTACACACTCCTCTATGGGAGAATCCAAAATCTCACAATATATAGCACCTTGTGTAGATATGACATCTTGTACTAAGGAAGACACATCTTTGTCACAAGCTAGATGAATACCTTCTATGTTTGATCAAGAGGGTATCTTTTCGAGACTCCTCCAAGATCACTTGATATCCATTCCTCCACAAGCTTGAAATAAATTATATTACAAAGGTTTATTTTGTGCCTATCACAGAGTTCATGATCATTATACTAATGAATGTAAGATCTTGAGAAGTAAAATCCAACATATTAAGGAGTTTGGTATTCTTCCTTATGTGGGGGCACCTCATTCCTCTAATCGATATATATTTTCACTCTACCATGCATCTCATCGATCCTTTTGGCTCACTCCTGTCCTTCACTAAGTGGGGGAAAGGGGTTAGGTAACCTTGTCATCATATGTCATGTGTCGCTATCTCTTTTGGCTAGTCGTTAATATTTCATGAACATATAAGAAAAAGCTTGGGATGTGAATGACATGTCCTAATTTCACTTGCATGTGACATAGGATTCTTTTCATGACATAGCTTATTGGAAACGCATGACTTAGCATAAGGATTTTCCAATAAGCTCCTATTTCTTCTTCTTCTTTAAAGAAATTTCTCATAGTAATGGTGTTCACAATCGCTTTAGAGTGGGGCAATACATTGACACTCACATTTCATTGTATGATTTTATTTTTCTTGTGATTCCCTCTCTTGGAAACATTAGGTACAATGTTTCTCAAGATGAGACATTGCACTTGTCCTCTCTTGAAAACAAGATGAGATCATTTGCACTTTTCCTCTCTTGAAGACATTAAGAACAATGTTCCCTAAGATGAGACAGTGCACAAACTAAGGAAAACCCCTTTGAACATTCCTTACACCATTTTTACATTTCAAAAATCATTCAAAAACATTTTCTTTTGTGGCTCCTTATTAAAGTTATCAGGAAGTATAACTTTGGTATGGTTGAGCGGGAAGCCCATTTTGAGACATTAATTTGAACCTCATAGCCACCTGCATGTGTGAGAGTGCATACCATCCATGCGTATATTTTTCTCACCTAGTGGATAGCCAAAAATTTTGTTGCCTTAGAGTGAGTATTATTTTTTTGGACAAACAGTCTAGATGTGTTCCACAACTAGCTAGACAAACAATCGAAGCTTGATCCATCCTTTTACCTTTTCTCATTTATGCTGGATGAACCACCAACGTCTCCCCTTAGATTCATGACATGTTTTAACCACCTCCTATGGATCTTAACAGAAGCTTATATTGGGCATTAACAAGTTGATCTTTTGGTGCAACGAGAAGGCCACTAATTGGTATTAGAGAAGGTCACGGGTTCGAACCCCTCAGGTGACATTGAGGGGGGTATTTTTTGACTAACCACCAACATCTCCCTTTGGATTCATGACATGGTTTAATTTCCTCTCGTGGATCATAACTGAAGCCTATATTAGGTATTAATAGGTTGATCTTTTGGTGCAATGACAAGGCTGACAATTTTTATTTTTCATTGCATGACTGTGTATCTCATTTTGTTGCATATCATTCACCCTTATGTGTGTCATCTTTCACTTATGTTGGTTTGACTTAGGATCTTGGATCCTAGGAGCTTACACTACCTCCTTTGATATGTTTCATCCTTTGTCATCTGCATTGGTACAATTTCACCCCTCTTCTGAATTTCTACTTTAGTGTGAGTTTGAAGAAATTTCATCCTCTCACTAAAGTTGGGGCTAAATGTACTGTAGAAAATGGTATCCTTTAAAAAAATTCATGCTCATTTGGGTCTTTCTTGTGGATTGTGGCCTAGTTTCTCCTATATTTAATGTTGTAATTTGGTCAACACATTCACATTAGGTCTTGGACACTTGCAAATCAATAAGAATTATATGGTGTCTTATAAAAGTGTTGTGAAGTGTTGTAACCCATTTCACACTTTTCTAGGACCTTTACAACATATTTCACCTAAACAACCTCTTTTTATCACTCACCAAGCCTTATTTCAAAGTTTTGTAAGGATTTGTAACAAACTATCACACTTTTCTAGGCTATTCATCAATAATTGCACCTCTCTTATGCCTTAAATGGCCCCATTATGCACTTACAAGCCTTATTTAAGTGTCTTTCTGAGAATAAACTCGATAAACATTATTTAATATATCTTAATACTCAACACCCATTCAAATTTCCTTGGTTGGACCAAGTTGCCACGTTGGGTGACTTAGTCCCATTTTGCTCAAAAACCAAAATTATTTCAAATTATTGGTAGGTTTGTACTCTCTAAGACCTAAGGTCAGCCGGTGATGAGGTATTTTTGGGAATTAGGGCACAATTGTGTATAAATATGAGGTTTTCCATTCATTTTGGGGCCTTAAGCCTTATTCTTCCATTTAAGTGTATTTCTGAGAATAAACTCGATAAACATTATTTAATATATCTTAATACTCAACACCCATTCAAATTTCCTTGGTTGGACCAAGTTGCCACCTTGGGTGACTTAGTCCCATTTTTCTCAAAAACCAAAATTATTTCAAATTATTGGTAGGTTTTTATTCTCTAAGACCTAAGGTCAACCGATGATGAGGTATTTTTGGGAACTAGGGCACAATTGTGTATAAATATGAGGTTTTCCATCCATTTTGGGGCCTTATGTATTATTATTCCATTTTCTTCTATTTCCCTTCCCTCTCTTCTCTTCATCATTCATCATTCTTCTCAAGCAAGCTAGGGTTTTGGCATTATAAGTCATCAAGAAGCATTCAAGGGAATATTATTCAACCATCATTGTAAAAATTTGAGATCAATCCTCATGGAAAGTTTCTAACTCCATTATTTCATTTCCATGATTCATCTTATTTCTCCATTTGGTCTAATTACCTAAAAGGGGTTTGACCAAGGCAAACCCACATGCCGTAATATTCAACATTTATCTTCCTCTCTTTATGTGTTTGCATTTTAGGTACTTTGAAGGCTTGGAAATAATTGACGAAATGGTTGAAATATTTTTTAATACATATCCTTTTTATATAGGGAAAAATATCCACTAAAGTCTCTTATAGTGCCGAAAATCACAATTTCATATTCGGATACCTAGAGGAACCGAAAGTGCAAGTCAAGAGATTTTTTTTCCACTTTCGGGCTTTCAGATAATTCAAAGTGTACTAAGTCATCATTAGTGGTTAATTATTCCCACTGACATGTTTTATAAAGTTTTCTATAGATCTGAATACCCATCTGGCAAAAATGGGCTTCAATGAAGTTTTCAAATGTGGGACTAAGTCACCCAGAATGGCGTAAGTGTCCCAACATGCTAAAATTCTAGAATCAACATCATTTCCAGTCTTCAATACACTATCCAACATATTTCTAGGAGCATTCTTTATGTTTTTATTTTATTTTTCTATTTTACTTGCATTTTTATTCATCTTTTTTAGGTCTTTCTACATTTAACATTGTATTTTCAAACACTTTACATTTCTTTAGTTTTGTAACCATAGTTTATCTCCTTTATCAGCTTCCATCCTTATGAAAAATCTCCCTTGATAGATTCCAATCTCTATTGTATTGGGATCTCTAGGGTTTATTCTTGAATGTAGCATTGATCTTTGTCTCCTTCCATTTAGGTGCAAAACCCTAGATGTATATGGGGTAACAAAATTATTTTGTTGCACTTAGAATTTGTTCAATTTGGTTAAAAAATCCTAATTTGGGACTCATTTTCCCACTTGGGAAATTTAGTCCCTTAACAAGTGATTTTTCTAGATTTTCTAGAATTTTGTGTTATCTATTTTCTAGTATTTGAACCTTCTAGAAACCCTAACTGGGACTCATTTTCCCATCTAGGTGATTTAGTGCTATGTCAAGTCTAAATCTACATTTTATAACATTAAAAACTTCATTTATGTGCTTCTTTTTGCTATTATCATTTCTATGTTTCAATTTTTTGAGTTTCTATTTCATTCATTTCATTAGACCTAGCTTTATTTAGTTTCATTTTGAGTGCATTTGTTAACATAAGAATTAGAATTAAAATATATCATTTATCTTGTATTCATTGATTTTCCTTTGCATGAGCTTTACAAATTGGTGTCCTTTATGCTAATACTATAGTGAGACATAGTTCAAGACTCATGTCATCCCATGATAACACATTGATCATGGATCTTATGTTATCTATCTCTTTCACTCATACTGTTGACACTAGTTCACTAGGTATGGACCATACCTTTTACAACTCTTTACCTTTAAGTAGTATGACAAGTGTTAAAACAATGGTTGCTAGTGTCCCTCAGAAAAACATAATCCAAATCCATGAAGAATTAGAAAACCTACAAAACCTAGTGAGTATTGAAAAAAATTCCAATACTGCTGTTCCTACAATAGATAACATACACCAAATGATTGAAAGTGAAAAAGTAAAAGATATTTTGTGTAACGTAGCTCATATTTTTGGAAAACATCTTACCTAAATGAGTAGTTCTGCTCAAACCTCAAACAATGGTCAAAGTCAAGGAGGAACCCAAATTAATCCTCCAACAACCATTGCCTCTATTCCTACTTACACCAACCCTCAATCTACCACAATGATGCAACCTACTAGTAATTTTATTTCTACCTTGGGTATATCCACTAGCAATCCTTGTACCTTTGTGGCATCTCATGCAATATATCCTACAACTTTACCTTCCATAAGTATTACATTCACTTCCCCCTCAAACACATATATACCTCCACCATATTCATCTACATTCCAAACCACAACCAATGATTCCATCCTTAACCAATTATTACAAAATGTTTCATCCCTTCAATGAAAAATTTCCAACCATTATACCATGTCTAAAGCAATCCCTTATCCTTGGAGATATTAAAAACACCAATACCACAAGGTATAAATATTCCTAGATTTGATAAATATGGGAAAGGAGATCCTTCTAGCCATGTTTCCACTTACATTGCCTTATGGAGTTATTTCATCCTTAAAATAATATTTTGGCTAAGCTTTTCCCTAGGCCCTTGAAAGACACTACTCTAGAATGGTTTTCCTCATTACCGAATAACTCAATTCATTTATTCCATGAACTTGTTGAGGCATTTATTAACCATTTCCAAGTGCACATAATTGCTAAGATGATATTATCTGATTTGATGAGATGTAAGTAAAAGGATAATGAAAAGGTTACTGACTTCATTTCACAATACTAATTACTTTATTCCCAAATTGACATAAAGATTCCCAATCCTCACCTTCAATTAATGTTCATTGAGAACTTACAAACTAGGATTCAAGATAATCTTGGCATGATGAAATTTCCCTCCTTCATACACTTGTGTATTACCCTTCGTGATTATCAAAACTTAGCTAGTAGTCATGAAGCAAAACCCACCTCTAGCTGTCCTAAAAAGTCTGAATACACAACTCAAAATAATTACCAACCTTTTAGGGAATAGAATAAAGGATTTCTTCAACTAAATCCACCTCAGCTAACCCAACATATTGATACCCAAGTGGCTACTATAAATAAGACAAATCCTTTTACATTTGGGGATTTTAAAATACAATTTAATCCCTTACCTAATACCCTCCATGTTGCAACTTCTAGATAAGAACTCAATTTCCTTACCTACCATTAAAACTCTCGATACTAATAAACTATTAACTCTGAACTTTAGATCAAATTCCTATTGTCATTTACACCATCAAAATGGACATGATACATAATATTGTAAGCATCTTAAACATCGTGTGCAAGACCTCATATATTTTAATCATATATTCAAATTAGAGGTCTCAATGATCAAGGTAATAAGTGTATTGCCCCTCCCAACCAAAACCTACAAATCTTTACCAACCCCATGCCAAATAATTATATTTCATTTGTCAAAGCTAGTGAAAATAAGAATGATGTGATGAATGTTGACATGTATGATGACAAAATGGATACTAATGAAAAGAGTACTATAGATAGTATGATTGGATTGATAGAAATTAAATCTCGTAAGGGAGAAACTAAAGTACCTCTTGAAATTACTTTCTCATCACTAGATATAATAAAAAACACACCTAATGGTCCTCTTTACAGAGTCGTCCATATGAATGACAAGCCCACTAATGGTATATTAATTGATCCCATCTCTAAAGAGAATGTGATCACTAAAGAATTATTACTTGTGCATGAACTATATTAAGATACATATGAAAAAATGAAAGCATGGATAAAAACGCATAATATTTTTTCTTTCTCTACAATTGGTTTGATCATCCTTCCTTTAAAGTTGGACCGAAAAAATTAGATTTCTCATTCTCCATCATTCTGATATCAGATCAATTTGGTGTGAAGCTTGGTTATCCATGGCTATGCTCAATGCAAGCCATCCTATTGATTGTGCATAAAGGCCTAAATTTTCCCTTGGAAAATGAAATATTTACTATACACCATATTGGCTTTAATATAGTGTCTTCCCGTGGGAGATTTTCATTGGATTTATTTTGGCCGAAGCCTACTGAACTTATTAAACCTCTTGAAGATTTATTTTTCAAATATTACCAAAAGTTTAAGGAAAAATGCGTAGCATAATTATCCCTTCGAAACATGCCTCAACCCATGATTGAGCCTCCCATCCTTGACAAAACCATGATTGAACCAAAATCCCTTCCAAATAACCAAGACCAGCCCAAGACAAATACTTTACCCATTTCCTACAAATGACCAAGAGACAACCAAAAAAATATTGTTATGCCTCCTAAGATTAAATTTTGTTTACAAGGCTAAAGAGAAAGTGGTTGAAAAACCTCCCTTGGTTTCTTTTGGTCCTCCTTTAAGGGAGCTACAAAAACCTATGGCTGATAAACTCATTCCTACACAAACACAACTTGAAAACCATACCAAAAGAAACAAAAATATAGAAACCATAGGTGTACATGACATGATATTTATTGAAGGTTAAACAAAGTAAATAACAATCAAAATAAACATCCAAACATAATTGAAATAATACACGATGAGTCTCCATCTTCGCTGCAACAAAAGGATCCTATAGCACAAACACAATAGGAACTAGCACCTTCTTCAAAAATTATCATTCAACCTCCTATTGTGATTAACTTGGATAATTATGATGAGGTTGCTAAAATTGATGAAGAATTGCATGATTATTTAAATACATTATTTTACTCTTCCATGAGATTAAATGACAATTCTCCTCAAAAGAGTGTTGAACAAGTGATTGTTCCCCTAGTTTGGCACTTGATGTTTTTTCTTTGGCTAGTTTTTTTCCTTCTAAAAATGATGAAAAATATTGGGATGTGGATGACCTACTATAGGTTTACTCACATGTGCCTTACTTTTCTTGTCTTTTTTTTCATTTTCATGTTATGTGTGTTCTTGCATGTGTGTAAGGTGATCTCCTATACTATTTTGTTTGAAGTACCTCCCTCTCTTTGTGGCATTTATCTATTTGTATATACATTATTCTATACGTCTTAAACCTTTATCTTTTCTTTGTTTTGTGTTCCTTTTGGGGATGATTCAAGGTGTCAAGAAATTTAGGTCTCTTCCATGTTGACATTTTAATTTTTTTCACTCTCTTTGTGTCATTCTTCCCATTCCATGAGTATATAGGGAATGATGATTTTTTCAGATCTATAATAACATGGTAGTAAATACATACTCACCCCAAATCCATGGATCCCTTATGCGATTTTCGGATTTCATTTTTGGGGCAACCCCTTTTCATGACTTAGCATCATTTGGAAACATATGACCTGGCATAGGGCTTTCAAAATAATCTCTCATGTTCTCTTTATTGTTAGAATTTATCATTTTATACTTTAAATTAATTTCTCACAGCATGGTGTTTATAAATTTATTTTAAAAAGGGGCATACATTGGCATTATTCTTTTGCATTTCAATTACAACTTATGTTTCATTATGCAATTTTCTCACTTCTTGCAATGTGTCTTTCTCTTTGTGGTGAAATTTTGTGTGATTTCCTTCAAGAGTGTGATCTCTCTTAGCATATTATATTCATCTTAGTGTCTTGATGTGATGCACTACATCCCCTAAGTTGTGAATCTTATATTATTTGATTGGTCCTCTCTTGGAGACATTAGGCACAATTTTTTGTAAGTTATGACCTTACATGAATTAAGAAAAACCCCTTTGAACATACCTTATATTATTTTGTATTTACAATAACCATTATATGGACACCTTGCATAACACACTTTCCTTTCCCATGGATCCATCTTTTTTGTTCATGGGTGTTAGCATATGAAGTTTTTCTTGCCTCGTGAATCCTCTTCCCCATGTTTTGTGGTGCCTTATCAAATTTATCAGGAGGTATAGCTTTAGTATGGTTTGTACGTATGGGAAGCCAAAATTACACATGAAATTCTCATAGCCAATTTTTTGTTTAGTTGGGTACATACCAATCATGTGCATATGTGTCTTACTAGGGTCTCACCTAGAGTAGATACTAGATTCCACTAGCCTATGTGAGTGTGCATTGTTGTTTGCATAGTGGAAATCATGTTCTATTTGTAAACTTTATTTTTGACAAATAGATTAGACCTAGTCCACATCATGTTGGATAGACTATCAAGGCTTGATCCACCACTTTTCCTATTTATTTCTTCTTTATGTCTTTGGTAGTGTATGGTTGTATCCTTTTGTTGCTTCATACATCATTCACAAGCACGTTCTTCTATGCCTATGTTGGTTTTCCATACGATCTTGATCCTAGGGGATTGATCATCTATATTTATTGTTGTTGTCCTATCTCTCTAGGACTAGTACACTGTGACCCCTATTGATGCGATTTTGTCTACTTTAGTGTGAGTTGAAGCAAGTTCCTCCTCTCACTAAAGTGGGGGCTAAATACAGTGTAGGAAAATCTACCCCTTTACATTTTCACACTTTTTTGGGCCCTCCCTACTAAAATTGGGCTTCTTTATGCCTTATTTGGTCCTATTTTCCATCCACAAACCTAATTAAATGTATTTCCTAAGGATAATCCTAAAATTTAACAAACAGAAAATCATAATTTCATGTTTGAGGTTGTGTGTTCTAGATCTTGTGATCTAGAAGTCTTATGTCACCCTAGGCATATGGGTCACACCTAGGCCTCAAGGCATGATTTTAAATATTTCATTGAACTTAACACTTCTTGGAGTTTGTGTTCCATTTTTAAGACATTGGGACTCATACACCCAACCTAGATTATGATTCCTACTTTAAACAAGACCTATTTTAAATTAAATTATTTGTAGGATTTTATTATCTTAGATTTGAAGTTGGCTTGTAGTTTTGTAATTTTGAGAAATTTGGTATAAACAAGTATAAATACAAGTATATTTTACATAATTTCTCTTAGCAATTTTTATGAGAAAGTGTGATCTAGCAATTTCAAGTATTCAAGCATTATAGAAAACTTATGATCAATAGAGCATCGAAGAACATTCAAGAGATAATCATCAGGTATTTGGAGCTACATTCAAGTTTGAAGCATCATATCAAATTATTCATGCATCATGTTTATTTTTGAGCTAACATTTGTGATGTAGGTTTCATGATTCAAGAAAGTGTTCAAGTGAAGTTTCAAAAATTCAATCAAGAGACAGGATCCACATCCACTGGAGCCATTAAACATAATATTTCATACTTCATTTCAAGGGTTTGTTGAGTTGAAACATTTCATTTTTTCATTCATCATTCCTTCATGTTAATTTATTTAATTTCAATTTTTAATTACTAAAGTGGGGTTTGACCAGGGAAAACCCCTATTCCCTAACACAACATTTTTCCTTGTGATGTGTGATTATAGATCTAGGTGAACTGGAGATTGAAGATCCTTTGTAGACAAAGTTGCAAACTTTGTCAAAATTGTCAAGTGGTCATCTTCATAGAAACTCACCTACATGCCATAATTTAGACTTTCAAACTTGGAGATTGGACAAGACAAAAGCTACAGAAGATCACTAGAGGATAAATTTTTTTCAGTCAAACTCTAATATTGGTACTAAATATCCCCTCTGGGAATATGAGTCCCACTATACCTCTTTTTACCATTCTTTTGTAGATCTCGATTTATCAGCAGATGCTTCTAGATTCTACCTAGATTCATGTAGCGGGATAAATTGCCTAGTCTGACATATGATTCCTAATGCACTTAAAAATGAAGAATTTTAGAGTTACAAATCTTGCTTGGAATCCATCAATTTACTAGGTTCCTTTTTGTCTTTTTTTTTTTTTTTTTCATTTGATTTCATGCTCTCAAGTTTCTAGGGTTTAGTTCATTAGAGTTTTTCATTTCTCCTTTGAAGCTTCATTTTAATGGTGAATCCATGTTTACTCATACTGAAGAAAACCCCCTTGTCTCCTTCCCTTCATTGAGTCACTTAGTTGAGGGATATCTAGGGTTTCCTAATGAACTAAATTTTTGAAATAGTTTGTAAGCCTAGTTCCATCTCCCAAAAGGTGGAACCATATTTTCCTTTGGTTGATCCTTATACATGAAGCTGAAAGAAGTAGAGGAAATAAACCCTAGGTTCTCCCAAATATAATCAAAGGTATCCTTAGGAAGAGCCTTCATGGAGATACACGCAACTTGATAATTAGAAGGTACATATTATAACTTCACCTCATTCTTTTCAACCATCTCTCTCAAAAAGTGATATCAGATTGAAATGTGTTTTATCCTTGAATGCATTATCAAATTCTTTGAAATGTTGATAGTACCTATATTATAATAAAAGATATAAATAGGTTCATAATATACCACTTTGATATCCTTCAAATTTAGTTTCATCCATAACAACTGTGTGCAACATTATGTTGTAGAAATTTATTCTACCTCTATATTGGATAATGATATTTAATCCTGCTTTTTCTTAGCCAAGATGCAACCTTCTTCCAAGAAAGAATGCACCACCATTTGTACTTTTTTTTCATCCATAGAACCTACCCAATTTGCATCTATATAAGCACTCAAAGAGAAATAATTATCCATTGGATACCACAAGCCATGTTCTGGAGTGCCCTTCAATTATTTGAATATTCTCTTAACTATTGCAACATATGACCCTCTTAGATATTTTTGGACCCTAGCCACTAGATAGACTGCATGCATGATATCTAGTCTAGTAGAAGCTATATATATTAGTCCTCCAATCATTGATATGTATGTAATTTTTTTGATAAACCTTAGGATATTCATCATTCTTGATCAAATTGCAACTAGTGACCATAGGAGTACATATTGGTTTATAGTATTCCATCCCAAACTTCTTTATGATCTCCTTGGAATAATTTGATTGTTAAATGAATATACCTTATTTTTTCTAATTGATTTTTAATCCAAGTAATAAATTCATCTCTCCAAAAATAGACATCTCAAACTCTTTTTGCATCTTTTCTACAAATATCTTGTATATAACTTCATTTTCTCCAAAGATTATTTCATCGACATACACAACCACAATCAAGATTTGATCTTTTTCAACTTTAAAGTGAAGATTACTATCTACAATACCTTTATTCAACCATATTTAAAACAATTAAATATCCAATCTTCCATACTAAGATCTAGGAGCTTTCTTGAGTCCATATAATGAATTCTTCAATCTGCATACCATATTATGATTATCTCATAACAAAAAGCATTTTGGTTGTTCAATGTAAACCTCTTTTCGAATTCACCATTCAAGAATATAGAATTCACATCCATTCAATAAATTTGGAAATAATGGCTTTCATCCTTACCACTAGAGTAAATTTATCCTCAAAATAAATTCCTTCCACATGTGAATAACCTTTTGAAACCTAGAAAATGCTTGGTTTTGATGTTTTGGGAGATAGAACCACCAATTTCTTTCAATTTTCATTCAAGGAAACCTTAGAGATCTCCATCAAGGGATATAAAGAGGGAAAGATATTTTTAATAAAGTTTCCTAAGGTGTGATCAAAGACTAAAATGGGGTTCACCACCAAGCAAAGGCTTGGAAAGAGAAGAATTGTAAATAACATGCAAAACCTAATGACATGATCTAGAAAATGAACTCAAATCAAAATAGAAAAAATGAGATAAATAGAGGTGCACTAGAAAACCTGAGAAGCTCAAAAAAAGGTATGAATTCCAAAATTCTAAATTTTAAAGAACATTGGGACTCATATTCTAGTAGCAATGATTTAGTCCCAATTTAGGGTTTCAGGCTTAATTCAGAATTTGGAACTACTAAACTAGGATGTAAAAAAAATTCTTGAAATATGGTATACTGGGACTCATACGCCACAAGTGGTGATTTATTCCTAGTATCAAGGTTCATATAAAACTCTAATATCCTTTGATTTTCTCCCATAGCTTCTCTCTTGTCAAATATCTGAGTTTCAAACATTGAATTGTAACCTATAGGCGACTTTCCATGATCTTGCAATGTAGATGAAAACTTTGACAACTTTACAACTTTTCTCCAATATTTCTCTTTAATAGATATTCACCTTGATCTACAAATCACACATAAAAGAGAGGGATTTTTTTTTTTTTTGTTAGTGGATAGGGGTTTTCCATGTTCAAACCCCATTTTGGTAATCAAACCTTGAAATGAATAGAAATAGAATGAAGGAATGATGAATGAACAAATATTCTATGATGCAACTCAACAAACCCTTGAACAAAAGGCTGCAAACTTATATGTGATGGATAGCATGAATTTAGATCTTGACTTGAATTCTCGCTTGAATCATAAGAACATACATCACAAATGTTAGCTCAAAAACAAACATGATGCATGATGAATTTGACATGATGCTTGAATATTGAATAGTGCTCCAAAATACTTGATAATAAACTCCTGAAGGCTCTTTAATGCCCTTGAATTCACTTGTAATTCTCATAATATCACTTGCATCCACTAGGAGAAAATATGTGAAATAAACTTTTATTTATATTTGTTTATGCCAAATTTATTGAAATTACAACACTAAAGTTGACATCAAATATAGGAGAATAAAATCCAACCAAGAATTGAATTCAAAATTAGGTCCAACCTAAGTGAGACTTATACACCATTTGGGGCGTATAAGTCCCAGTAGGCTAAGTTTTAGACACACATTTCAATAAATATTAAGTTTAATGCCAAATTTAGGTTTAGGCCCTAAAACTTAGGTGGGACCCACATGGCCAAGGTGGCATCTGAGTCCCATATCACTAAATATGGTTCATACAAACCAAAATAATTAAAATTTGATTGGTCATAAGATATGTGTCAGTATTATCCTCAGAAAGATGCATTAAATAAGGCATGTGGATGCAAAAATAGGATCAAATAAGACATAAATAAGCCCAATTTTAGTAGGGAGGGCCCCAAAAAGTGTGAAAATGTAAAGGGATACATTTTCCTACACTAAATTTATCCCCAAATTTAGTGAGAGGATGAACTTGCTTCAAATTCACACTAGCGTAGAAAAAATCACATTAAGAGGGGTCTAAGTGTACCAATGCTAGTAAGATAGGATGACAATGATCAAGAGGGATGATCAAGCCCATAGGATCGAGATCCTATGGAAAAAAACATAGGCACAAAGGAACACACATGAAAATAATATAAGGAGCAACAACAAGGCACAAGAATACATTGCCAAAGACATAGAGAAAAAACAAAATCAAAAGAAAAGGGGTGGATCAAGCTTCGACCATATGTCCCACATGTTATTTATTTGTCCAAGAATATTTAAAATTGGAAAACCATGTCCATTATGAAAAAAAACAAACATTCACATGGGTTAGTTGAACCTCAAGACATCCACTAGGTGAGCCCCTAGGGAGACACATTTGCACATCACCGATATGCACTCACACAAACAAGCAAGTGGCTATGGGAAAGTCACACCTAAGTTTAGCTCCCATATGCAAAACCATACCAAAGATATACCTCTTGATAACTTTGACAATGCACAACATAACATGAAAAACAATATTCACAAGGAAATAAAAAGTTTTTGTATGCTTGACAAATATGAATGAACAAGATGGCCCCACAAGAAAGTAAAGTGTGTTATGCAAGGTGGCCATATAACATATGTTGTAAATGAAAAATAGTGTAAGGTATGTTCAAATTATATTTTCTTAGTTCATGCAAGGTCTTAACTTATATAAAATTGTGCCTAATGTCTCCAATGGAGGACCAATCAAAGAATAGAAGATTCACAATTTAAGGGATGTTTTGTGTTGAATCAATCCACTAAGAGGAGTATAATATGCTAAGAGAGATCACACTCTTGAATGAAATCACACCCAATGTCACCACAAAGAGAAAGACACATCACATGAAGTAAGAAGACTTCACAATGAAACATAAGATATGCAAGAAGAATAATGCCAATTATGGGTATGTGCAGGATCATGGTGGGCAAAAAGGTGACGATATGTAAGTGATATGATGGCCCATGTGGGTGACGACTTTTTTCTTACCCAAAATTGATGAAGTATAAAGGGTTTTTAAAGGATATTCTTAGCTTTCGACCAATATAAATTATGTTTTACTTTGAATTTAATAAATAATTATTATTCATTTTCTATTTGAATTACGACTGAAGTCTTGATTGATAGGCTAATTGAAAAACATCTATAGCTTTCAAAGGGTATCACATTTTTTGAATCTAAAACATGTGTCACATTCTATGCTTCACATACTATATGATTTTAAAAAAGAATTAAATTTAATGAATTTTTGACCAAGTTAAGGTGGTTAGACATACGAATTTTTATATTTATTAAAATCTGTAATGAAAAAATAATAATTAATTATTTACTTGAAAAATTACAAAAAAATATGCATCACATCAGGACATGAGTCTTATATTTATATCTAAAATATTAAAAAAATATATTATCATTTTATTGTGGTTAGGGTGGTCAAACAGACACCTACTTCTTATTTTTCCTTAAAATTTAAGAACTACTGCATTGAAATTTCAAATTTTCACCAAATAGATTTTTTTTTAAATAAACATAAACCTTGTAGTTTAGAAACTACATTCAATTTTCAACAGATTCTATTCTTACATTTTTCTGAAATAATATAGTTAACTTATTCAGATTTGAACGTCAATTTTCCTAACTTTGATTTTTTTGAATTTTATTGCCACTTAAGGGCTAGTTTTTTCCATGATGATCTTGCACATGTATGCCCCCACTTAAAAGGAATTTCTAAACACCATGTTATGAGCAATTACTTTAATTTAGAAAATGGTAAATGCTACCAATAAAGAGGACATGAGAGCTTATTTGGGAATCCCTATGCCAAGTATATGTTTCCAAACGAAGCTACGTCATGAAAAAGGGTTGCCCGATAATGAAATCCAAAAATCACACAAGGGATTTATGGATTCAGGGTTAGAATGTCTTTGCTACAATGTTTTTATAAAGCTCAAAACTGCCATCATTCCCCAAATACTCATGGAACAGGAAGAATGACACAAAGAGAGTGAAAACAAAAAATATATTTTGGGTCAACATGGAAGAGACCTAAATTTCTCAACACCTTGTGTCATCCCCAAAAGGAAACCACAAGAAAAATGAAAAGATAAAATGTTTACGACATGGAGAAGAATGCAGATACAAATAGAGGAATGTAATAAAGAGACATACATAAAAAAAAATAGTACGAGGGAGATAACATTATGGACATGCAATCACACACAAAACATTGAAAACAAAATTATGTGAATTAATAGTAAGGCACATGTGAGTAAACCTATTAGCAAGTCATCTACATCCCAATCATCTTCATCATATACAGAAGGTAGATAACAAGACAAAGGGACAACAGCAAGTATTGAACTAGGGTCATTAGTTCTTGTTGTAGTTGTGTTATAGGATCTTCTTGTTGTGGTGAAGAGGAAGAATCATCATGTATTGCTTCAGTCAATTTTTGATGTGGATTTTCTTCATTGTTCTCTTCATTTAATCTTCAAGAAATAGTACGACGTCTACACCTACGCTCTCTATCATTTCTATTTATTTTAGTATTATTTTCAAGTTGTGTTTGTGTAGGAGTGAGTCTATTAAACATAGATCTATTTTCTTCCATAAGGAGAGAAATGGAAGGAACCATGGGAATTCGTTCAACAAATTTATTTTTAGCTTTGTAAACTTGTTTTATCTTGGGAGGCATTTTAGGATTGTTTTCATTATCTCTTTCTCTTTTGTAGGAAATAGGACAAGGATCTTTCTTAGGTGGGTATGTGCAGGATCATCATGGAAAAAACAGGTCCTTAAGTGGCAATAAAAATACAAAATTAGAGTTAGATGACTTGACGTAAAAATTTGAATAAGTTATCTATATTATTTCAAAAAATGTAAAAAAGGAATCTATATCAAATTGAATGTAGTTTCTAAACTACTAGACCTTTATTCAAAAAAATAAAATCTATTTGGTGAAAATTTAAAATTTTAATTTAGTTGTATTTAAATTTTAGGGTAAAAATAAGTAGGTGTCTGTCTGACCACCCTAACCATAATAAGAAAATTATAATATTTTAGATATAAGTAGAGGAATCATGTCCCGATGTGATGCATATTTTTGCATAATTTGTATCCAAGTAAATAATTAATTATGATTTTTTTAATACAACTTTTAAAAAATATAAAAGCTTGTCTATCTAACCACCTTAACTTGGTCAAAAATTCATGAAATTCATTTTTTTTTTAATCCTATAGTATTGAAAGCATAGAATGTGATGCATGTTTCAAATTCAAAAAATGTGACACCGTTTAAAAGTTATAGATGTTTTTTAATCAGCCTATCAATCAAGACTTTATTCTTAATTCTAATAGAAAATGAATAATAATTATTTACTAAATTCAAAGTAAAGCATAATTTATATTCGTGGAAATCTGAGAATCTCCTCTAAAAACCCTTTTCGTTTCATCAATTTTGGGTAAAAAAAAAGTCGTCAACCACATGGGTCATCATATGGCTTACATATCACCACTTTTTGGCCCATCATGACCTTGCACATACCCAGGTTGGTCTTGGATCTTTGGAATGACATTACTTTGAATCATAGTTTCATCAAGGTTGGGTGGCTCAATCGTGAGTTGAGGCATGTTTTTAAGGGATAGTTCTGCTATGGATTTTGCCTTAAAATTTTGATAATATTTGAAAAAGAAGTCCTCAAAAGGTTTAATAGTTTCCATAGGCTCAGGCCAAAATGAATCCAATGAAAAATTCCCTTAGGAAGATAGAGGATTAAAGCTAGTATGGTGCAAAGTGAAAAAATCATTTTCAGAGGGAAACATTAAAAATTTATGCACAACCAATGAGACAACTACCATGGAGCGTAGCCATGCATAATGTTACCTATTTTTAGCTATAACTCAAAATAGGTAGAGCTGAATTTCATTTAGTATTCAAAGGTACACAAGATATTCAAGATTTTTTGCTAAATATTCATTATCATGCAATGATTGATTACAAAGTGAATTTCACTTTTATGCAAGAGCATTTCAAATGAATATCATGAAATTGCATAGTCTTCTTTTATTCATAATAAAAAAATGTTTCAAGGTCCCACACAAGCCATGGGAGTAACTGAAATAACTAGAAGAATATTCTAAATATGTAATAAGAGGTAAACTATACAACTGAAGATACAAATAAATATGATAGGATAGGTAATTCACCATTACTTGGAATGATGAACCATAGGTCACAGTTGTGTTGTATCTTCATGTATTCATATCCAAGGACACCTGCAAGATTGTTAGAATATGTTGTTAGAGGAATGAAGAATCATAAATCATGTCATATTTACATACCAATAGAAGAATTTACATCCTATGAGATATTCATCACATGGTCAAGTTAACAAAAAGAAGATAGTTCAGAACATAGAGGATTCATCATTGGAAGATTTCAGCCTCTTTCTATTTTGTTAACAAGTTTTATTCATGTGCAGGAATAGGTAAAATCAGATCATTTCAAGTAATATAGAGTGCTATGAGTGGTGGAAAATATGGCTCCCATGAGGGTTGAGCCCAACTCAAAAATAAATATTTACAAGGAGAGAACAATTTTTTAGCTTTGAGTTAGCAATAAAAGATAATCACAATCATGAGATTTGTTTTAATCAATAACATATTTCATAATTACATGAAGACCAAGAGAAACTACTAGAAGGAAGCCATGTGCAATATAGTAATCACAAAAATTCAAAGAGGACAATAGTCTCATAGCTGTTGGATAGTCACTTTGAGTATTAACGATGTTTTGTGTGACAATATTTTAAAGACAATCCATTAAAAGAAAGTTTAATTATGCCCTAATATACATATATCCAGGGACAAAGAGTACCCTCTTTTTGTCTCAAGACCCACAAAAGGAAACTCTTTAGGAAATAAGAGACATAATAGTGATCATATTGGAGCAACAGTTAAGGGTTTTTCATTACGATTCAATGTAGGGTTATAATTTTCATTACTACCCAAACAAAGTGCTATGTGAAAACAATTTGTGGGCAGGTCAATGATAATAGTAAAACCTTTATTTGATAAAATCAAAATATAATTACTATGTGTAGATCAGACGTGTGGAATGAGCTCAATAAAGAAAATTTAAAAAATTTACTTAGTATTAGTATCGTGGAAAGCTATGATAACTGGTTGAGGATTGCATACTGAGATCAGTATGGTGCAATTTCAAGTGCTATTATGGTCAACCATATTGATTTTCAACAAGAGAGGGCAAAAAATCTGAAAGAAAGTCTTTAGCCAAAGACTATAACCTGGGCAAAAAAAGAGGTTTTATGGAAACCAAAAAAAATTGAGTACTCATACTCATGTCGATTAATTGCATAATATCTCAATATGAATGAAGTTGCGCTCAACCAAAAAATTTAGAGATTGCAACAAAAAATTAAGGCCATAGTTTTATCACAAAATTGGAGTATGGAGATCATGGCACAAATTGAAGAGGGAGAAGCACAAGAATTCCAATAATCTTATCACAGTCACGAGGTTTACAAAATAAAAAACTAGATTCTAAGTTATCATCAAAGGTTTTGTTGGTGACTGAAATATCACCCAAGTGTATAGTGATTTTTAGGTGGAGTTTCAAGGAACAAACCTACTATGAAAAAGAAACAATATATGGAGTTACGGGTTTTTGGAAAATCCCATATATTTTCAGAGTAGCAACAATAAGAAATAAATTCCAATGTGTATGTCAAAGCCCATGACTGAGCACTAAACAAAACTTCTACAAACACCCAGGTCAAGTTTCACATATTGGCCTCATGAAGGAGAAACAAAAAAGATAGAAAAAAACAACAAAGCCATCATTATTACACGCTAAGTCAGGGGCCTTGAGGCCTAAAGATTATTCAAAATAGTGAGAATAGGTCACTAAATGGCCTAAAGATTGTCTTACCTTATTTTCTAATGGAGGTTCGACCCATAGAAGATGTTAATGGACGATTTATCATATGCTTCCACGAACCCTATTCTCTCCACCATGGAAATACGACAAAGTTGGCAAAATTCAAATGGGAAATAGAAAAAATGATTAGAGTTCCTATTCTTTACTTGCCCTAATTCGACAATGGGAAACTTTTGCTTACGATTTTTTGAATAAATCATTGTGTCTTATTGTCTCCTATGGTCTATGAATTTTAAGTCAAATTATTTAATTATTGTTAGGGAGACCATGTGTGTCAAGGAGTCAAGTTAAAGATAATTTAATTCATTATTTCTTTTTAGAAGTAATAATGAACTCATCCATGTTTACATGATTTTACCCAAGCCATTATTGTGATTAGATGTTAATGTATAATTACATTAATATTTAAAATTTTATTCAAATAACCAGGAGCCATACACACATTAAATATTAAAATAATCATACTTTGGTTATGTTTAATATTTAATCACATAATCCTTTTCCAAAATCATGTAAAAATGTAAGAGGAACTAAAGTTAATCATTGCTATCTGAAGCACAATACGGAGATAGAGTTCAAATCATCATGGGTGTATTGATATAAACAAGGAGGATTTCGCATGCTTTTACCCACTTTTTGGGGGATTTCTAGTTCAGTTCGAGTGAATTATGGGTCAGTTTTGAGTTGACCTCGAGTTCGAACCTGAATGCACTCATTTTTGCATGATTTTGAGCCTTCTTTTCATGGATTTTTGTTTCTACTCATGGATTTATGTGGATTTATCAATTTTTACACTGAGTTTAACTTCAGCTTCATCTTCATGCCTTTCAGAGGCTTATTGTATAAAGTGTAATGACTTAGTCATTTTTCACTAGTTCTTATTTTCTTCCTTTGCCTTCAACAAAGAGACTTCATGTAACTCAACTTTTACATTAATATAGTTTTATAGCTTTACAGGTTAACCATGCTCATAGTGTGCATATGAATTCATTATGATTTATAGTATTATGTAGTTTTGCCTTCAGAATTTCAGGTATCGTCATTTTGTTTCATGTCAGGACATCTAATATTTTTGTCTCTTTCATAAATGTATGCATGCAAATAGGCTTAAGTTCATGGGTTATACACTAGGAAAATTATTATTTTATATTTTGGTTGTGAAAATAGAGTTTTCCTTCGAAAACATATTTTTTCAAAGCCTGTGTATGAAACATTAAAGTGTTTAGGTAACCAAATTTAGTTGTGAAAATTGAATTATTGATAAATCATCTATGAGTTGGGTTGAAATCAAATATCAATTAGGTGTATCACCTAGATCTAGTTTCAGTTTATGCATTTATTTCAAGCCTTTTTCAAGTTACAAATAATTAACTAGAAAATCATATAGGAAGTCAGCCTAGAATCTGAAGGTTTACTTTTGAATAGTATACCTTGAACCTAAAAATAATCCAATGTTACACAGGATGGAAAAGTTTTTCATCTTTGCATGCAAGTGAAAATCCCTATGATAACAGTTTTTGGCATGCCCAGTGGGACTCTAAATTATAATTCAGAGAAAGAATTCAATAGTTTCAAGCTATTGTTCTGGTATATATATTAATTCTTCAACCTTTCAGAGGTTAAAGTTTCATATAATTGGTGACTTTGTTCTCAATTTCGAGTAGATAAAGTGTAAGTATCTTATGAGAAATATTTAGATGAGAAAAAATTCCTCTATTTGAATACGTATAGTTGTCTTCATCAAAAAGAAGAGGAAGGACATCCAAAAGAACACCTAGTAGGCCTTCAAAAAATAAATCAGTTTCTCCAATTTTTAGAGCAGAATCATCAATATTTTCACCAAGAAGGAGAGGCAAACCATCAACAAGGTAGTCAAGTTCACATTCAACTTCACCAAGTTTCATAATATCAGTTTCACCTTCAAGAGGTTCACTGAGTTTTTCTACACGCTCAGTTCTAGTGTTTCGGGTATGTCTTGTACCAATTTTCCAAGCTGTGAATATCAAAATACCAGTAGATCTCATGGACATAGTACATGTGTTTGTACCATTTAATGGATGCAACCCATTGAATTTGGCTCAGCACGATGATATACTAGTTTTTGCACTCAAAAGCCTTCCCTTTTTTACTATTGAAGAGAAAACTACGCCAATAGAACATATCAGAGACGTAGATTCACTGTGTGGAGCTCATCATGTGACTCAAGAGAATGTGGAATTGAGGCTATTAGTAACATCATTCAAGGGCAAAGCACTTCAATGGTTCAAATATTTTTTGGTTAATATTGTTGAGACATGGGATAATTTAGGAGACAAGTTGAGCAAATAGTTTTTTGACAAGACCGATCATCTATCTCTAGTTGAGCAAATGTGTGACTTTAATTTCATATTTCAAAAGACCAAGAATAGAATTCGAGAAATAGTAAGGTCGACACCTAATCATTCTTTTCTTTATTTTCTTAGAGCCTTAAATAGTGATATTGTTTTAATGATACAATCAATGGATGGATTAACATTACCAGTAGCATATGATATTGCTATTAGAGCAGAAAACAACCTCATACAGGCTGGTAAAATTGCACCAAGGCCTCCTATCCTAATTTTTCCAGATATTCATCCCTTCATGCCCATTCATATACCTCCTATTTCCCCAATTCTAGTTGACCCAGCCTTAGGCTATCAACCAGTTGCTTAGAATAATGCTTTTCCAACACAATCAAATTTTCAAGAGCTTAGGGGTACTCAACAGGAGATGGAAAAGTTATTGCAAATAGTTAGAAATGACTTAGTGAGTCTTAAGATGAAACAAAGTAAAAAATTTAGGCCTTGGGTATGTGTAGGATCATCGTGGTAAAAATAGGCCCTTAAGTTGCAAAATATTCAGAAAAATCATAGTTAGGCAACTTGACATAAAAAATTGAATAAGTTACCTATATTATTTCAATAATATGTAAGAATAGAATTTGTAGAAAATTGAATGTAGGTTCTAAATTACTAGGTTTATTTAAAATAAAATAAAATCTATTTGGTGAAAATTTGAAATTTCAATACAGTAGTACTTAAATATTAGGGTAAAAATAAGAAGTAGGTGTCTCTTTGACCACCCTAACCACATTAAAATGATAATATTTTAGATATAAATAGATAACAAATGTTTGGATGTGATGCATTTTTTTTTGTAGTTATTTTCCAATTAAATAATTAATTATAAAAATTTTATGACAACTTTTAAAAAATATAAAGACTCGTATGTTTGACCACCTTAACTTGGTCAAAACTTCATGAAATTCACTTGTTTATTTTTTAATATTATAGTACTATGTA
The DNA here is from genome assembly GCA_007115665.2 of Sequoiadendron giganteum. Taxonomy (NCBI): domain Eukaryota; kingdom Viridiplantae; phylum Streptophyta; class Pinopsida; order Cupressales; family Cupressaceae; genus Sequoiadendron; species Sequoiadendron giganteum. The sequence goes on from CM021105.1 coordinate 84,648,486, forward strand.
AAGCATAGAATGTGACACATGTCTTTTATTCAAAAAATATAATACCGTTTGAAAGCTATGAATGTTTTCCAATCAACCTAGAAATTAGGACTTTAGTCGTAATTTAATAGAAAATGAATAATAATTATTTATTAAATTCAAACTAAAGCTTAATTTATATTGGTGGAAAGCTAAGAATCTCCTTTAAAAACCCTTTTCATTTCATCAATTTTGGGTAAAAAAAAATTCGTCAGCCACATACCCATTATATTGCCACTTTTTGGCCCATCATGATCCTACACATATTGCCTTATCAAGCACCTTTTCAGCCTAACAGACCACCTTATCAAGCAGACAATCAAGGAAAATAAATGAATTTTAATCTTAGGCCACCATACAATTAGAATGTTGCTAGCTCTTCTAAAGATCTCATACCTATTCAAAACAACTTGGCATATGATTACGTATGGTGTTATCCATGCAATCAACCTCACTATCAAGACACATGCATGAATGGAGCAATTAATCAAGACCTTATGGTACAAATTAACTATGTTGATGTAGATAATACAACCAAAGAAAAGAGTGATCAGTTGGATTATCAAACACAATAGAATAATGAAGATGTTGTCATGATGAACTGGCAAGGGAATGAGTTTTGCAGAGTAAATCAGATTCAAGGAAAAAATCAGTCAGCCACTTCTATTGTAGAAACTATGAAGTCAAAGAAAAGAGCAATTGATCGAAAACAACAAGCTAATCCTGATAAAAAACAACTAAAAAAGGACAAGTAGCAAGTTGTTCCATAGAAAAACTAGGCTTCTTCAACTCAAAAAGAGCAACTTCAACCCTCTTCTTGGCATAATGTTCACATTTTACCAAGAGGACAAGTTGAACCTACTAAAGAGTAGTAGAAAAAATTTGAACCCATTAAGGAACAACCGAGAGCTCAACCATTTCAAGTACAAAATGAGGTTTTTTTTCTGAAAGTACAACACAAGGTTAGTTCTCTAGCTTTTAATATCATTGATCATATGAAGAAGTCTAGTGTCACCTTGACCATGTTAGATGATTTGAATTTTCCTAGGTAGAAGGAAAGCCTACAAGAGGCTTTAGCTAAGATATCCATTTTTGATGGGTCTATTCAAAACAAACCAAGTGTTCTTTCAAAACATTCAAACCACAAGAAGGATCAACCAACTCAAGAGGTAATACCACCACCCTTTCATGTTAGTCTGATAATTGGTGATAGAATAGTGCATAATTACATGATAGATTCAAGAGCAAGCAACTCAATTATGCCTAAACAACTGGTAGATAAGTTAGGACTTGAATACAAGCCATTGTAAAAATGGGTAGATGAATTGGATGGCACATCAATTAAGTCTGTAGGAGTTATTAAGAATTTTCCTCTTACATTACATTCTTGTCCAAACTTTCAAATTCCATAGGACATTTATATTATTGATCTCCCACCTTATTTTTCCATTTGTCTATCTAGATATTTCATTGCAAACTAGGTGGTTATCTGTCATTAGGTTGGCACACATGTTCTTTAGAAATAGATATGGTAATAGAGTCACACTTAAGTCTGAACGACGGGCTAAAGACCATATTGAGCCTTATGTTGAAAATCCCATACATGAAAACCTAGCTTTCCATGATCAGGAGGATCAATCTATGACCCCCAACCCCACTATACCTATAGAAGGCATACCTGACATAAATTTAGATGAGTGGGCAACCGAGAATCATGAGATTTATCCATTCAGTCTCATGGAAGAAGTAGGTTTAGGAATTTATATCATTCAAGAGCCTAATGTAACTATTCCAAATTTGGTCAAGGATAAAAATAAGCCATAACAACAAATTGAATAGCTTTGCAAGTTTTACTTTGATGGATCCAGGAGTAAAGTAGGTGCTGGTGGAGGGGCAATGCTCATTTTACCAAAAGGAGACATGTAGTACTCAACTTTTAGATCTTCTTTCAGTTTTTCTAATAATGTTATTGAGTACAAAGCATTGATACATGGTTTATAATGGGCTAGGAAAAGGAAAAATAAGTGCTTATAGGTGTTTGGTGATTCTGAATTAATAGAAAATCAGGTTAGAAATCTAAATATAATGAAAAATGATTTGATGAAATTTTATTAACACCGGTTTTAGGACTTAATTGAAGATTTTGTTGTGTTTAATCTGCAATCAGTACTAAGAAATTAGAATAAGCAAGTTGATAAACTTGCTACCATATGATCATAGTTTGACATTCCAAACGAAATCCACAATGTGGAAGTACAAAAATATGTGAAAGTAGTTTTTAGATCATCAGTACCTGATAATAATGTGAGTTGGCATATTTTTGATAGTGATGAGGAGATAATCCACTTACTGATGGAAGAAGCAAAGTTTTCTGCTAGAAGCCAACAAAAGTTTGATCAACAATATGGTGATCAAATCATGCAACTAAAGTCCAATAAGATGCCTAAGGGGCTGGTAACCCTTGAATCCATCTTCAACACTGATGATTAGGTTAGAAGAGATAAATGCAACATCATAGTGAAGCAGGAGCACTACCAACCAATAGAGATATTCAAAGACAAGCTCCTTAAGCTTGGAAAAGTCTATACAAAGGAGAACCAACAAGACTTTCTCTTTATTTTCCAGGAATTAAGTGAAATTTTTGCTTGGGAATATGGAGATTTGAAGGGTTTAAACCTTGATTTAGCTCAACATACCATTGAGTTGGAACCCAATGGAAAACCAGTTAGACAAAAGCAAAGGCCCCTGAATCTGAAGTTAGAGCACTTGATGAAGACAAAATTGAATAACTTGATTGAAGCTAGTATCATTTTTCTAATCAAGCACACTTCTTGGGTTTCAAACATAGTGCCCATTGGAAAGAATAATGGAGAGATAAGGCTATGTGTTGATTTTTTTAATCTAAACAGAGTTTCACTTAAAGATCACTATTTGCTTCCTTCAATGGAGAAAATACTACAGGTTGTTTTACGATCAGAAAGGTTCTCATTGCTGGATGGATATTCAAGTTATAACTAGATATTGGTTAAAGAGGAAGACCAATATAAGACAAACTTTACCACCATGTGGGGTACTATGTCTTACAAAAATATGTCATTTTGATTGTCAACCATAGGAGAAACCTTTCAGAGAGAAATTGATATGGCTTTCCAAGGTTTTATCAACAAGTTAGTTCTTGTTTACTTAGATGACATTAGTATTTTCTCATGAAATGCTAATAAAAATTCTAGTCATGTTAGACATATTTTTGAGAGATACAGTGATGCAGAGGCTAGGTGGAGATCACTCACAAAACAAAGACTTCAACTCTCAACCAAGGACTCAACTCCAATCTCATGGAAATCAACTCACCCTCAAGGATATTAACCCCCCAAGTTTTCAAAACACTCAAGACCTCCACCCAGACCCTACAATATCTCTCAACATGAATATAATGGAAACTAGACCATTCAAACTCAATCTCAAAGATTGATCACTCCAAAGTCACCATTCAGCAACCTTCACAACAGTTTGCCCCTTGTAGCATTCAAAAACCATTTTAGGCTAAATTCCACACAACCTTTCCAAAACACCTTCCAATTGAAACATGGATTAAGATACCCTTTTCAAGGTTATACAACATACAGGTAAATCAAGGGTCACTCTTTCGAACTTATATGAACTTTTAGTACATACACCTGGGTTCTAGGCTTCACAATTAGCCCTTTTTTCCAAAGGAAACCTTACCTAAACTCACCTCCAAACAAAGGAGAGCTGAAACAGTCTTAAGACTAATGCTCGAACTCAAGATTTCTAAAATTTCAAAGCCCTAAGAGCTTGTCTTATCCTTCTACTCACAAACCCTCCTAAATCTCCACAAAGCAAGGGTTTTAGCGAAACTCCTACCTCCCGACTCTCCCAAATCCTCCCAGGGCTCTAGATACCATGTATTTCCTCTACCCTAACTCTAGGAACTCTCACAATCCCTTTCCCCTTTGGAATTTTCGAATTGACCACTTGGGTTCCTTGCCTTCATAGTGGAAACACCATGTTCAGTCACAAGAACACAACACCCCACTAGGTTTTTTCATCCTCTCACCCTCCAATGAGCCTAACCATCTAACTAGGCATAATACAAGCCAATCCACTAAGCCAAAGAGTTAGCATAGTAGGCTGATTTGCAAATGGATCATGGGAAGACCCTCAAACCTTCACCTTGCAAATAGAACAATCAACATAGTTTGTTGATCCCTCACGCACAAATAGAGATTATAAGCCTTCAAGTAAATGAAATAAGGTATTAAATACATGCACCAATAAGTTCCCATAGTCTCAAAACATATCAACCCTATACGAGCTTGTATCAAGTGGAAAAGTTTTAGAAAACCAGTGGAAACAGTGATTAGTAATTACCAGCAATATAATTTATTTTTTAACATTGAACAACCTTTATCGAGGATTACATGGATGTATATATATTGATTTCAACTTCCAGCTACCTCCTACACCTAACCAAATTCTCTCTAATAAAATTTTGAACTACTAATGACTGTTGGAGGTCAAGATTACACCCTTTACAAACTTCTCTCTCTTTCTGCTTTGCATCCCGATGATGGATCATGGAGTATGATCTGAAACGTTCATGTAAAAATATGCACATAGCTTATCCAAAAACCTTGAATCTAAAAATTTGACTAACCAATATCAATACATATTTGCAATGTTAACTCTTTTTTACCCCACACTTACTCTACCTATTGGAAATGGTTTAATGAAACTATTGGTGTTTTTTCCCACATAGACATTGTAGTTCTATAAGAGGTAGCCAACCCATATTATGGATGAATGCAAACAACTAGTCACCAACTAATGAGAGTCAGTTAAATACTACTCTCTCCTACACTTTTGGCTCTGTAGGACCAAGGTGGGTAAACCTAAATGAGTTCATAAGAATTCCTTATAACTGGTAAGAAAACCTTTTGTATACAGATTACAATCCCTACACACCTAAGGGGATAGTCACCATTCTTGTTATTGGTAGACTAGAGAATGATTATAGGCACCCAAGAGCAATGAAATTGACCCACTAAAAGAAGGAAATACTTCCCGTAGGAAGACAAGGTTTTAATATGTGGTTATGTTCAGTACTTGGATTACCATGCTTAGAGCTTACATTATTACATCGAAGAAAAGGATGAAAATATTATTTAGCACCTCATCCATTGGGAAACGGAGTCATACAAAGTATAATTCTGATACTATGAACTTATCTTCATATATCCTTACTACCATGAGATATTTCAATATATTAAAACAACGCTTCTTAGCTAATCCTGAGGATATACAACCGTGAACATGTAATATAGCCTTTCAAGCATTTGATTAACTCATTAAGTTAAAGCAAGAAAACAAAGTACATTTTCAATTAATCATTGAAACTAAAGAGAGAAACCCTTGATAAATCCATTCATAATCCATTGCAAACACACAGGAGAGAAAACCATCTTAATTTTTTGTAGATTTCTTTTGATATCAGTAATTAAAAAGCATAGCATACTAACTATATACAAATCCCTACTTGGGATGATTTCTTGAACAATATTTATCACATTTCAACATTAAAGCTAACTGTACAGACTCCAAGGTTTTAGACCCAAAATTTTGACCCTACAATGAGCCATGAAATCTCCTGTATATAACAGGAGATAAACAACCATTAGGCTACATTGTCAATACAAAATTGAACTTCAACCTAAAATTAAATTCAAATTCACATTCCTTATCATTTGATAACATCCTATATGATCAAAGGAATCAGAAAATGGTTACATAGTAACCAGTCGAAGAACAAAATTTCATGCAAAGCACGGGCATGTCCATGTCCACATGATGAAACAGTAGGAAAAGACACGTCCAACAAACCCACCATCGGTAACCATCAAGAAAACACACGGCCCAAGTACAGGTGACCGCTTCGAGTCTGTACCTGAGACAGTGACGAAACCACCTTTCCCTTACCAGCCTTGTCAGCACATCCTCTAACAACTAGACCCAGTGCCAAAGCATATATAGGTTGAACTGCTAGGACCTCCTCATTTACTTCCATGAGCTCTGTTAAGGTGGCCAAGTAACACCGGTATTCTGAATTGGTGTTAGATTCATTACAATCATAATCCGATATGACCATAGGGGACGAGCAGTGTACTGGCTTCTTTCCAGTATTTTTAGTACCCCGGGGCACTATGGGAGTAGTAGGTTCCATCACGACCGACAACCTTTGGGCTCCTAGCCTCGCACTCCTGTGTTTAGTTGATTTTTCCATAAAGAAAAAAGGCCTTGCAATATACAGGAGAAGAAACCTTCCTGCACAAAAATAGAAGAAAATGCAATGCTAATTGCACGTAACTTAGTCGCATTTATAGAATGGCCCAACATGTAGGATACAATTGCTTGAAAGCAATTCAAGTACTAGAACAATTAGTGGCCAAGATAGCCATGAATTTTTTTAGCAGGATGGCACTATTCGCATGCTAAAGAAAATCAGGAGGAGATCTCATGGAGAAGGAAAATCCATGCCAACAATGACACTAGCAACAACAAGGGAGCATATGCCACTCAAATGAATTACACACCTCTCCTTTGAAATTGAACCATTGACTCGGAACACACCTGGCAAATTGAAGGGCTGAGACCAAGTCAATGAGTATTGACAATCCACCTCAGTGCTTGGGAAAAGACATCGAATCAAAACCCACGAAAAATAGAAGGTTTGAACCACACAGTGGGACTCGCATAGCCCCATTGGAAAAAGTAGAAAGGCCATGTGTCACACCCTCATAGACCTCATAGAACTATTAAGAATATTTACTTCAATCATGTGAGGTGTGCGAGAATTCATAATTAACCCCGTTATTAATGACCATCGCCAGTGAAGAGATGGCCACACATCACCACCAATACCTCAGGAATAAAATCGACAGATCCGTTCATGCCATATGGTGACATCTCACAAACCTCACACCACTTTGGTGATGCCAGTAGGAATACCTATGAGGTCGTCGAGAAGTGGCCCAGATGAAAACCTGTGATCGCACGGTTTGCCAGGCTTTAGATGAAAAATTCAAGTGGGACTGACATTAAAACCCCCAATGGTATAGAACATAAGCCATCTTGGCAAAAATACCGGCAAGTCAAGTGAAAGGGGCTAGTAAAATCATGACCCGAGAAGGATAAAACCTCAATTAAGTGACCGGTTACCCTCGATAGTAAGTCACTGTTAAAACATAACAAGAGGGTTTCCAAAAGTCGATAATTAAAATCACCACGGGTAACATTGAAACCCCAAACCCCAGCTTGCATCACTTAAAAATTGAAATTCCCATTAGTGGCTCCGACTGGGGATGTATGCCCCCTATGGGAATAGCAGGAATCCAAAATATCTGGTTTCACAAACTAGATTACCGAATTATACAAGCCCTTTAACAGACATATTACCTTGTTCTGTTAACTAGACCTGTGTACACAACTTGGTAGCCCCAAGCCACCAAACAAGAGAAATCAAGGTCTACCTCTATCAAAAACAAAATTCTTCATTTTTTGACGCAAAAACAACTTGCAACATTCACTATCTAATGTTTCAAAACTCAGGGGATGGCCAATATCTTTGAGAATATTGTGGTGGCTACCTACACTCTGCCCCTATACTGATTTAATCAATTCTTTGCCCAATATTTTAAGATAAATATATGACCATGATAATATTTCACCTTATCCTGCTCTTGGTCATATTTCATAGGATGTTGGCTTAGTTGTACTAGGAAATGGAAACTTTCATAACTTACCTAGTCCATAACATTATCTATTCTAGTATCATCAGTTTGCACATTGAACTGGAAGTTTTCATATAGAACAGTATGAAAGGTACCCTTGCTTCCATCACCTAACAAAGATGATACATAGCTCAAGGAATTTCTCTCCTAGAATTTCCTACTCAAGTTTGGTTGCCACCCTATGAAATTTGTCAATTGGGAGTACACCAGGGCATTACAGAAGTTAGGAGTATTGGATACATCATTCTTTATGGAATGCACAAACACATTCATACATGGCCACTCCACATACATCTTTTCTTGTACCACGTCATTCATTCTATATGAAAAATCTCAGAGACAAGTTTAAAAGCATCAATTTCACCTTGATCAAAAAAGATAGAGCAATACGTACTAGCTTCCTTGTACTCAACACTACCTATTGAATATGTTGATTTATAAGTGAACATTTTAGCACAATCGGGAAACCTTTTACTAACCATATCAATGTCAGAGGGAAGTAACACCTCCGTCTCCACTTCACATATGTAATTAGGAAAGACCATAGTGCCAATGTATTCATCACTATAATGGCTACCTCCAATTGTACTCTTCTGACCGCACACATCATTATCCTTAGATTGTTCAACATTTATATAGCTTCCCTTTTCCACTGCTAATATATCTAGGTCACACTCTAGATATACATCATTTGACAATTGTTCCTTCATTTGGAAACACATATGGGGCTCTTCATTCCCATAATTTTTTTGTAGAAATAAAAGCTCTGTTTTATTCTTAATACTACATTATTACCCTTAAAATCATAATCACTAGCTTGCAATAGAATCTCAGTGATATGAGAATCATAATTAGGATTAGGAAACACACTAGGTGTCTCATACAATCCTACATCATTTTTCCTCTCAATTTCATCAATACTTATGCAAAAAATATGTAATGAATGAGCACTACCTTTATTTTGTGTAGATGCATTCCTAACCAATTCTTCAATCTCTATCCATTGAATCACTTGAGCCAAATTAGCAGGTTTCAATTCCTCTGGTAAAGAACTCAATCTTGGTTCATATAGTTCACAAAATAAATCAATCCATTCATAATCATGAGGTCTTTGATCTATAGGAATTTGTATTAAGATTCCCAAAAATATCAAAAAAAACTCATATGGTGATTCCTTATCTTGCCTTCTCATATCATATAGTTCTGATACACAAGAAACTTGATCATCATCACTCAAATTGGACTGCATTTCAACCTAGGTCTCATTATCATCAAACTGCATTGGTGGACTTACAATAGTTCTAGCAAGAATTTTATCGTCATTTTTTAGAATAGCCGGCTCTGAAATTCTATTAGTACTGGTTATGCTAGGGCAATCAATACTTGTAGTTGGATACCTCTTCATCATTGAATAATTCATATTATTTTCAATTTCCATAGCCAACTGGTATGCTTGGTACAGAGTAGTAGGATCTTTATCCCTTAATAAAAAACTCATCCTCTTGTTGAAAGCACTAAGATACACAACCAATCTTTCAGCCTCATTTGGTCTTATTTCTGTAGGGATTTCGCTTAAAGCTCTTGAAAACCTGAGATTAAAATATGAGACTAATTCCTCCTCTTGTATGTGAATTCCCATAAATCCTTTTCTCAATGTGTTGAGATTGATTCTTTCACTGAATTATTCCATTGCCAGTGAAGAGACGACCACACGTCACCGCCAACACCTCAGGAACAAAACCCACACATCCGTTCATGCCAGATGGCAACATCTCACAAACCTTAAACCACTTTGGTGATGCCAGTAGGGAAACCTACGAGGTTAGTGAGAAGCATCCCAGATCAAAACCTGTGATCAGACAGTTCACCAGACTTCAAATGAAACATTCAGGTGGGACCCACATTGAAACCCCCAGTGGTATAGAACATAAGCCATCTTGGCAGAAAGACTAGGAAGTCAGGTGAAAGGGGCCGGTAAAGTCATGACCCAAGAGGGATAAAACCTCACTTAAGTGACTGGTTACCCTCAGTAGTAAGTCATTATTGAAACATAACAAGAGGGTTTCCAAAATTTGATAATTAAAATCACCATGGGTAACATTGAAACCCCAAAACCCAGCTTGCATCACTTAAAAATTGAAATTCCCATTAGAAACCTTATTGATAAAAGGAACATTACTTAAAGCCATCTACTATCTACCTAGAATCTCTTGTCAACATGATACACATGGAAAACGTATTACAAAACAACCTATTTTAACATCATATGATCTAAAGGTCTTCACATTCACTTATTGAGCCTTCAAGGTCCACCTCTCTACCTTTTCCAAGTATAGGTGCCCTTGCATCGTACACCCCTCCATAAAGAAACTCTTGTCCCAAGAGTGAAAAACTTGGTCTTTGATCCATTTTTCTCTTCAAGCATCATCTGTAAATTTGGTGTTGGTCTCTTTGGTCCTAGATCAACATGTAGCATTCTTCTAGTTCTCAGACCTACAAACAAACAAACATTAGAACCATGTAAACCTACTCCCTAGTTTGCTCCATCTCCATAATCACACCAATCCAACTGTGTTGGCATACACTGTCCTCTTGTCACTGTCATCAGACCTTTGTTCTGTTGTTCCTTGAGCCCTTTACTGAAATCAGACCCTCTTCACTACCATTGCTAAGTATCACTGCCTTATCATACCTACCAATCCTCATACCTAAAAAATTCATCTACCCTTCACCATCACTCCTACTAATAGGACACACAATGGTCCCCACAGTAATCTCAACCACCTTTGGAAAAATTCCACCTTGCTTGTCATGCTTATGCATCATCCTTCCTACCTTCTTATTAACTATATCAGACCTAGGTGGAAAACCATGATGCTCTACTTGCAAGACCAAACTCCCTACTATCTTCTCACTATTCACATTGACTAGATCAGACCTAGGCATGAGTGCCTTCTTTGCCTCTCGCAAAAACACACTTCCTACTATCTTAACACCATTTGTAGGTGTTCTCCTCACTGTCATAACTCCACCAACCTACTCTATACCTGCAACCACATCAGACCTTCTATCCTCAAGCCTCAAAAGCTCCTTATTTTCAAACAACACTACCTTAGCCTTACCTTTATCCCTTACATTTGTCTTCAAGGGAAGCAACTTAAAGGCTTTGTTCTCCTTCTTGATGGTTTATGTGTTCTCCTAGCCATCATACATAGACCTCCTCTAAAATTTCCAAGGCCTCCCCAAGATAACATGACAATAATCCATTGGAAAAATATCACATAGGACCCTATCATTAGACTCCCCAATATGAAAATCAACATATGCTTGTTCTTTTACTACCAAGGCTTGATTATCATTTACCCAAGAGACTCTATAAGGTGTTTCATGAGGTAATTTTTCAAAACATAACTTTTCGACCATTTCCCTAGACACTAGATTATCTTGAGAACCAGAATCAATGATAACTTGACACACTTTACCTTTTCTTTTGGATGTAGTTATGAATAGGCTCCTCCTTTGACTCAAATATTCCTCCTTGGATGCTTGCAACATAGTTCTTCTTATCATGAGTTCCTCTCCTTCTTCTGATGTAAGGTTCACTATAGGTGTAGTCACACTCTCTTCATCTTCATGCACTAATTGATTCCTCCTTTCTCCACCATGAGAGCTTGAGCCTTATTTTTCAAGGAACTTAAAGGCTGGATGTCCAGGCTGGTTGCAAGTGTAGCATCTTCATAAGAACTGGTAGGAGCCTCTTTCTCCACTAGATCTGCCTCTTGAACCTCTACATCCACCTCTAGAATCGGATTGATCTTGATCCTTCTTGTCATCTCTTTGAGTCTCATTGTTTTCCTTGAAATTAGGATTGAACCCTCTTCCTCTTGTTTCTTTTTTTTTCCTTCTCTTCATCTTCACCTCCACCCTGATAGCCATTTGATAACAATTATCTACACTCCTTGGGATAGCCAAAACTAGTTCATCCTATATATTAAGCCTTAACCCACCAACATATCTAGCAATATTTTCATCTTCATTCTCATGATGACCAGATCTTAAACTCAATTTATATAACTCCTCAGGATAAGACTTAATATCCATTTCCTTTTGTCTTAAGTTTTGAAATCTCTTAAACAATTGAACTTGGTGATCCTTGGGTAAGAACTTACCTTTGAGTTTTGATATCATGTTATCCCATGATGTGATTTTAGACTTTCCTTGCTTCCTCCTCTCAGATGGAAGGTAATCCCACCATACCAAAGCATGACCCTACAACTTAGTTTTGGCAATCTTGACCCTTTGTTCTTCAGGAACCTCATCACATTCAAAATGGTTATCAATATCAGCAATCCAATCCAATAGTTCTTCATAATTTAAACTACCACCATACTTAGGAACATCAAGTTTTACCTTAGGCTTGTTAGTCTTCAATGCCTTCAACAACCTCACAATTCTTTGATCGTATGGAGTAAGCTCTTCTTCCACATCTTCAAAATCCTTCCTCTTCTTAAGTCTCAGTCTCTTCAACTTCCCTTCTTTTATTTATCTCCAAGGCTATGACTCTCTCTTCCAACTCCCTGAGCTCTCTTGCATTCCTATCTTTCATCTCCTTCATCTCCTTAGCCATATCATTCTTCTTTGGAGGCATCTTCTCAACCTTGCCTCTTCTTCAAACTGCAAAATGCAAAAAAAATCTACTTCCTGATGCTTTGATACCACTATGATGCAGAGGCTAGGTGGAGATCACTCACAAAACAAAGAATTCAACTCTCAACCAAGGACTCAACTCCAATCTCATGGACATCAACTCATCCTCAGGGATCTTAACCCCCCAAGTTTGAAAAACACGTAAAACCTCCACCCTATCCCTACAAGATCTCTCAACTTGAATATAATGGAAACTTGACCATTCAAACTCAATCTCAAAGATTGATCACTCCAAAGTCACCATTTAGCAACCTTCACAAAAGTTTTCCCCTTGTAGCATTCAAAAACCAGTTTAGGCTAAATTCCACACAACCTTTCCAAAAAAACTGCCAATTGAAACATGGATTAAGATACCCTTTTCAGGGTTATACCACATATAGGTAAATCAAGGGTCACTCTTTTGGACCGATATGAACTTTTAGTACATACACCCAGGTTCTAGGCTTCACAATTAGCCCTTTTTTTCCAAAGGAACCCTTACCCAAACTCACCTCCAAACAAAGATGAACTGAAACAGTCTAAAGAAAAATACTCTAACTCAGGATTTCCAAACTTTCAGATCCACAAGAGCTTGTCTTATCCTTCTGCTCACAAACCCTCCTAAATCTCCATAAAATAAGGGTTTTATGGAAACTCCTACCTCTTGACTCTCCAAAATCCTCCCAGGGGTCTAGATACCACGTATTAGCTCTACCTTGACTGTAGGAACTCTCACAATCCCATTCCCCTTTTGAATTCTCGAATTCACCACTTGGGTTCCTTGCCTTCACAGTGGAAACACCCTGTTCAGTTATAAGAACACCACACCCCATTGGTTTTGTTCATCATGTCACCCTCCAAGGTTCCTATCCATCTAACTAGGCATAATAGAAGCCAATCCATCAAGCCACAGAGTCAGCACAGTAGGCGGATTGGCAAATGAATCATGGGGAGACCCTCAAACCTTCACCCTGCAAAAAGAACAATCAACACAGTTTGTTAATCCCTCACGCACCAATAGAGATTCTAAGCCTCCAAGTATATGAAATAATTTATTAAATACATGCATCAATAAGTTCCCATAGTCTCAAAATATATCAACCCTATACGGGCTTATATCAAGTGGAAAAGTTTTGGAAAACAAGTGAAAACTGTGATCACCAATTACCAGCAATATAATTTCTTTATTAACATTGAACAACCTTTCTTGGGGATTACATGGATGTATATATATTGATTTCAAATTCAAACTACCTCCTACACCTGACCAACTGCTCTCTAACATAATTTTGAACTACTGATGACCGTTGGAGGTCAAGATTACACCCTTTACACAATTTGATTAACCAATATCAATACATATTTGCAATGTTTACTCTTTTTAACCCCACACTTAGTCAACCTATTGGAAATGGTTTAATGAAACATTATTGATAAAAGGAACATGACTTAAAGCCATCTACTAACTACCTAGAATCTCTTGTCAACATGATACATATGGACAACTTATTACAAAACAACCTATTTTAACATCATATAATCTAAAGGTCTTCACATTCACTCGTTGAACCTTCAAGGTCAACCTCTTTGCATTTGCTAGGTATATGTGCCCTTGCCCCATGCAAAGAGTATGGAGTTTCTTTGAATCCAAAGAAAACCATTTTTTTTGTTCATCAAGGTAAAATTTTGGGTTACATTGTTTCTAAAGATGGTATTTCTATTTACCCAAAACATATTGTAGCCATTCTGGCATTACCACTTCTTTCTCACAAAAAAGGTTTGCAAAGTTTTTTAGGCAAGATAAACTTCGTTAGGAGATTTATTCCTAACATTATAGTGTTTCTACAACCTCTCACAACCATGGTAAAAAATAATATGCAGTTCAACTGGACAAAGGAGGGTAAAAATAGTTTTGATCATATTAAAGAGACACTTGCAACAACCGCAACACTTATAAATCCAAAATTTGATAAATATTGTATATTGTATGCATTTGGTAGTGTTGACAAAAAAATTGGCATGTTATGCCAGCAAAATGATCAAGGAATTGAACAACCCATACCATTTTTTACTCAAGTCTTGCATGATTATGAAACAAGGTATTCATTTGTTGAGAAAAATGTGCTTGTTGTAGTGAGAAGTCTAAAGAAGTTTAGACATATGTTGTTTAATAATAAAATACATTTCTTGGTAGCTCACCCAGCAGTCAAAGAATTTCTACTAAATAAGGACAATAATAACAAGAGAGTAGCTAGATAACCAAAGTCATGGAATACGACATCAACATAAAGGCTACGAAGCTTGTTAGAGGTAAGGGTCTCTACGAGCAGCTTGCAGAAAATTATAAGAATAGTAGTGAAGAAGTCGCAACAGTCCTGAATTTCAAAGAAGAACCTTCTATTACAACTACTTCAGCTGATTGGATCCATCAAATAATTCATTACTTTCATACTAGAGATTTTCTAGAAGGTTTGGAAAAATCCAAACGAAGATATTACAAATTACAAGCAATTCTAGATGCAAAAATTGATGGTGTTCTTTGTAAAAAAAGGACTTCAATGGAGTATTCCTCAGATGTGTTTACCCAAATAAGACTGAAAGAATTCTAGAGGAATTCCATGATGGACCTATTGGAGGTTAGTTTACACCACGTATGAAAGCTCTAGAAATAATGAGCCCAATATTATTGGCTAGACCTATTCAAGGATGCTCATGCTTATGAGAGAAAGTGCAGTAAATATTCACTATTTGTAGGAAAACAAAAGCTTGCAACCTTTCCCTTGAATACAACTCAATTTGAAAAACCATTTGGAAAGTGGGGACTTAAATTCATTGGTCCAATTAACCCATTGCCAAGTGCAGGTCACAAATTGATTCTTATAGCAACATATTACTTTACAAAATGGACTGAGGCAGTTGCTTTGAAAGATGCAAATTAAACATCAGTCTTGAACTTTTATCAGGACTTAGTTTCTAGGTTTGGTACACCTGATTTAATTATTTATGATAATGCATTAGCCTTTGTGGGTTTGAGAGTTTCAGATTGGTCAGTAAAGAATAAAATTTATTTGAATACTTCATCCAATTATTACCCCCAAGGTAATGGACAGGTTAAATCAACAAATAAGAATCGGATTAAAATCATAAAAAATACGATTGAATATAATAAGAGGTCATGGCATGATAAATTTAAATTAGCCCTTTCGGCTGATAAAGTTACACCAAAATGATCAATATGTTTTTTACCATATGTTTTGGTTTATGGCAAAGAGGCCAAGTTGCCTATTTCAATATAATTAGTTAACAAATTTTAGCTACCTAAGAGAATTGGAGTTACTTAAGGAGTATCCAATGCATGTCATGCTTGCTCAATTGATAGAATTGGAAGAAACTAGAAAGGAAACTTTCAGGAGGCTCCAAATCCATCATTCTCAGATGAAGAAAACGTTTGACAAGAAATAAATAGAAAGTCTTCAATGAGGGTGACTTAGTTTTAAAATGGGATGAGTTAAGGAGAAAACCAAATAAACATACCAAATTTGATGCCATGTGGGATGGCACATACATTATCAAATAAAAGAAAGAACATAACACATTCTAGTTCTCAAGGTTGTATGGATAGGTGTTACCCATCCCCATCAACAAAATTCATCTCAAATAGTGCTATTAAGCATCAAAGTTTGAAATTATACATAGTAGAATAGATTCCAGTTTCAGTTATGCTTTCAATAAAGTGCCCCATGTCACATTTCCATTTCAATATTGTTTTGTTTTCAATAAAGTGCAGTTACTACACAGGGTTTTCAAACTCTATCTTAAACAGAGTTTAAATAGTTTCTTTCAATATGTGTGGTTTACAGTTGAGTTACAAGTTTAAACAGAGCAAAAGATGGACTCCATACCCAATGGATATATAAGGAAACTAGTCTATGGTGTTTAGCAGACAAGCACTCCGCAGAGATCACCAAATTGTTCCCTATTTTTAGCTACCACTCACAACAAGTAGAGCTAAATTGCATTTAGTATTCAAAGGTACACAAGATATTCAAGATTTTTTGATAAGTATTCATTATCATGCAATGATTGATTACAAAGTGAATTTTTTTTTTATGGAAGAACATTTCAAAACAATATCATGAAATTGCATAGTTTTATTTTATTCATAATGTGAAAATGTTTAAAGGTCCCAAACAAGTCATTGGAGTAACTGAAATTGTGTACGTTAGAATGTGTAAATCAAATTGAATCTAAACTAATACACCAATGAAACATTAGATTGAAGAAACTAAATTAAAGAAAGTAAATGCAAACTCTAAACCATAGTTTCTTGAAATTCATCCCATTGTCCTCTATCTCCAAGGATTCGTTTCAAGATGCTTGCTCTCACTTGTTTAAAACAGAAGCTTGTAGAATGGCAACTTGAGAGATGAGATTAATAAAAATGCATATGCATTGCTACAAGATTAAACTATGAAAATTCAAATGCTATGAATGCGACTATAGTAACTACGCATGAAAATATGAGATTCGGGGTCCTTTTCCACTCATAAGAGGGTTGTATTTATAGGATTTTGAAGGTAGGAATTCTATTGGCCAAGATCGACGGTTGAGTTCAAAGCTATTAAAATGAATGATGAGAGATTGAGAATTCGAAAAGGAGATGGAATTTTAAGAGACGAATGGAGAATGAAGAGACAAATTGAAAGGTGTCTCATAATTAAATAAATAAATATTCAATTATGTGTGAGAAATGAAAAGGTTTTAATTAAATATTGAAAATATTTAATTATGTGAGAAGAGGAAAAAGCCTTTTTAACTAAATATTGAAAATATTTAATTATGTGAGAAGAGTGGGAAATTTAGAAAATGTTTTAATTAAATATTAAAAATATTTAATTAAATGTGGAATGAAGAATATCATTTAAATTTAGAATTTAAACTTGTGATAATTAATGTAAATAAATTGTAAAATCTATTTAATTAATTAAGAGGAAGGTAGCATTAATTAAATAAACTTATTTATTTAATTAAATTAGAAGAATTTGGAAAATGAACAATATAAATAAATAATTAAATTTATTTATATGTAGATGACTTAAGAACATTAGTTAAATAATTCCTATTTAATTAATTAACAAGTTTGATTAATCGTGACCATTTTTAGATGTGTACATTTTGCCCCTCTTTGAAGTGATGTGTTTTATGCATTGCTTCAAAGAATTTGCCCCTGACTTTGAAAAATTTACTGATCATGCTATATGCCCCCTTGAGAAATAAATCGCATGATGAGAATGATTATGAGACTGATTTGGAAGATTTTCAGATGATTTCGGAGAAAATTTGGTGATTTAACTCTCAAAATAGGACTTTACATAGCAAAAATGCCATTTTTAGCCCTTTAAAAGGTGAAAAAGGTGAGAAGTCACTTTCATTTGAACAGTAATCTTTGAGAATGTTGGAGCTCTGAGAAAGATATTAGTGATGCCGATCCCTTATGAGCACAAAAAATTCGAGCGAGGTCACTGTCATCAGAGACCACCTGCGTATGGACCTCTGATAAGTTGATCCAAACCTCTCCGTGAAATTTTTAATTATTTTTGGATACTTTTTTGAATTTTTTGAATTTTTAAAATTTTGTTTTAGCGCATACAAGCCGTAGTTTAGCGCATAGAGTAGATAAATTGGCACATCCAAAGTGGCACATAGGTGCAAAATAGCCACGCATAGATGATTTAGCACATAGGATAAATCAAATGGTGCATCCATGAATCCTGCTTGTGGAAAATGATAGGTTAGCGCATAGATAAACTGTTTTAGCACATTTGCTTGATAAAATAGCACATTCATGAAATCGCGCATCCATAGACTATTTTATCACATCCAGGAAGTAAAGTTCCGCATCCATGGTTTTAGTGCATTGATTGACTATTTTGGCGCATCCATGGATTTTTTCTGAATTTGAATTTTTGAAGAAAAAATGAGGCATGCTTGACGATTGTTGCTAGATTAGACAACAGATTTTATGCTTTTGAATATCATCAATGATTAGATTTGATAAATTTGTCTTCATGCTTGAAGAACAAATAGGTTTGATAAATTTGCTTCCATGCGATATGAAAACAAATAGAAATGATAGATTTGCTTTCTGGATTGAAAGTCAAATAGATAGATATTAAGTCAAGATGATTGTTATATTCGTTTCCATGCGATATGAAAAACAAATAGTATTGATAGATTTGCTTTCCTATTTGAAAGTCAAATTGAGTCATGATGAATGTTAAATTTGTTTCCATGCGAAATGAAAAACAAATTGATGTGAACTTGTTTGATGTACTGATTGATTGATGATATCCATTGTTGATTTATTTGCATGCTTGCTTGATGATATTGTAAAGGAGGAATTTGACCTCCTCCAGATCAGAGAGAGATTTCTGCAGACATGGGAGATGATTCCCCGACTGTCCCATGAGGATTTGGGAGTGATAGATGAGTGTGGCCTAAGAGCTCTGTTGAGAATCCCACAGTATCGGATCAATAGGGCACTGTTGACTACCTTAGCGGAGCAGTGGCACAGCGAGCACAACACCTTCCACTTGCCGATAGGAGAGATCGTGGTGACTCCGGAGGATGTTTACAAGATTTTTGGTATTCCTGTGGTTGGAGAGCTTGTGATTTATGATCACAAGGAGATTGGGGGGACAGATTCTTTGAGATGAGTCTTCCAGGATCCTCATGTCTCTAGATATGAGCTTCCCTGGAAGGAGATGACAGAGAGATATGCCCCACTGCCTTCGGTTTTAGCAAGGATGATCGGTGGCTTCCTTTGTCTTGATCATAGGTCAAAGGGACTATTAGTTGGGTGGGGTAGGATCTTGGAGGACATGCTTCTCCACCGTACCAGATATGCATGGGGGTCATGCATGCTTGCCTATCTATACCATGACCTTCATCAGGTCAAGTACATAGATGGGAAGAGCTTTTCCTATGGGGTGACTCTTTTACAGATATTTGCATGGGAGCACTTTGCTATTACACGCCCCATTGTCAAGAGAGATCACCCATTCAGATTCCCATACGTTTATGCATATATAGGGCCCCTTGTCCAGCTGAGGCTGGGAAAATTAGAGTGCTGGTAGCGGGTACTTGATGATTTGGATAACATCATCTAGTGACCATATGTAGACTGCAACCCCTGGGAGGTCGATGACATAGAGCTACCTTACATGACCAGATCCAGATACTTTCTCGGGAGGACCCCTTTCATCATCGAGCAGTTTTTGGTGATGAGAGTGCTGAGATAGCTTGGATTGGTTCAGATGATGTCACAGGGTGTGGTACATTATGCTAGATGTTGAGAGGATGTATCAGAGTGGGGTCCCTTTGTGACTATTAAGGAAACTAGGGCAGAGTAATTTGAGTTGCAGCCAGCTCAGTGGGCCATGCATCTAGAGGTTGTCGATGCAGGGATGACGGATGATTATGTAGTGTATTTTTACACACATCCCTTCCCTAGATTCACCAGTCTAGATGAGCCCGCCCCATTGATGGGAGGATCATTTATACAAATGGGATGACAATAGCCTCAGGATAGTCACAGGGTTAGGCATAGGTACTAGCACAGGGAGAGGTATAGGCAGATCAGGCAAACAATATCAACGGAGTGGCCATGGATGTGGATGATGAGAGCTCTAAGGATGAAGAGATGGATGAGGAGTCAGATGACTCGGACAGCGGGGATGACGGGGATGATAGGGGTGGTGGGAGACAAAGATTATTCTTTGATATTCCCTTCAACACAAGGCCACAGACATCTTGAGTGGTGGGTCAGGCCAACACTTTAGCGCCACGTATTACCATCAGGGCTCCATCATAGTGACAGGTGGATACTTTACAGGCTAAGGTTTAGACTCTTCGAATTTAGTTACTACAGGTGCAGGTGACCATTAGTCAACTGTAGACATAGATCGCACAGCCACCACTTCCTAACCCACAAATAGCTCAGCTCACAGCCGAGAGAGACAGCTTCAGAGAGCGATGCATACAGGCTGAGGGGGTAGCTGAGAGACTGCTGAGATCAGTTGAGAGCACTTCTATTGGAGAGGTTGTAGTAGAGGGGCTAGAGACTACTCGGGAGGCTGAGTACTATAAGATGCAGTATTTTGAGGCAGTGCCACCTAAGCGGGGGATAGCCTTTACTCAGTCAGGTACTCAGAAGCGGACCCACTCACACAGTCACTCTAGGAGTGTGACCAGGAGTGTGGGTCAGTCGGTTAGGCAAGAGATCAGAGCTTCTGGGAGTAGAGATCCATTGAGACCTAGTACCTCTGTAGGCAGCAACAATCATGATCCACGAGCAGATTCCCCTTACTGATGAGCATTTTTTAGTGCACATTTATGCCATTGTATGCAATATATCTTTTTGAAACATTTGATATCCTTATATTCCTAGACATTTGCTTTGATGAGATCTATGATATGCAATGGTGATTTGATTATGCACATGTTATGGATGATATATGCACCTGTTATGAATGATTGTTTTTACTTTTATATGCTATGTCGTGTATGATGATGCAATAATGATATGATATGATGTAAATGATTTTTTCTTTTACTTTATGATCTATGCAATGAATGTATAATGTAGGATATAAATGTTTTATGATGAAATGAGAGAATATGATGTAATATGTAATGAATGATATGAACATGACATGATTTATGATGTAAATAATAATGATGTAATGGAAATGCACTTATGTAATGAACTTATGATATATGATGCAATGGAAATGATCATGAGAACCTAAGTGATGATGTGAAATAAAATGAATGCAATTTTATTTATAAATGTGTGTGAAATATGAAAATGTATATGTTAATGAATGATTAAGATAACGACCATGCATATGATATGTAATGATGGATAAAAAAATGATATTATAATAAAAATGATAATGAAATGAAATGATGATATAAGTATGCAAGTGCAATGATAATGAAAATGGAAAATGATGTGGAAATGATAATGAACTGAGATGTAACAAATGTCCAGTCATACTCAACCATTGTCTGAAAAAGATATTCAAGAATGTGATCCACCCTCAAAAATCTATTTATAAAGGTCCTCAAAATGCAAATGAATTATGCAGTTCTAATAATGAATTATGCAATCCTAAATGAAATAATGAACCATTCTCCTTGTTGCCATTTCCTGTTGTGTTTAGTTGTCATCATTGAGCCTTTTGATATGTTGAAAGTTAGTACAAGCATCAAAGGGTATGTTAGCACCAATGATGACTTGAGTACCACTTTCATAATGTTTGATGTAGCAAGTTAATACAAGCATCGAGGTATAATTGAACCAAGATGACTTGAGTATTGCTTGCATAAATAGACAGAAGTTAACCATTTTACTATGCAAATTCTGAAATGTCATCAATGATACATTGTAGAGCATGTCCCGCGACCAATTTGTATCATACTAATGATTAAATTATAGACAACAAGCAAAGAAAAAACATACTCCTTCCTTGTGATTCTAGTTCAGTACATCATTGAACCACTCCAAAGATATGATGTCATCAAATATCAAAACAATATTTTGCAACTTATGCTTTTAAGTTTTTCATTCATTTTATTCAGATTAAGATCATCCAATTTGCTTCAAATCATTTGTCAACATAGTCATGTAAGCTCGGTTAAATTGGAGAAGATTGTTGTTTTTGATATTCTGATGCTAGACACACACTGCCGACTACCTGCTAGAAAAACTTTAAAAAGAAAACTGCCCCCTAGTGACCTTGTACTCTGACTCTTGCTAGACACAACTATTGCGATGGATAACCCTCAAATCATCAAGCCATGATGAGATCCTTTTCGTTCCAAGGATAATGATGCAATGTGAATGTGATGGTGAGGTGTGTGCGCGATGTTGATGAAAGGATGCATATGTAGAATGAATCCTAATAGATGAGAGAGCTAAATAAAATCACAAACAATGCATATTTGTCAGGTTTTCACTGTTTGTTTTTATTGCACTTTTTCTTGATTTTATGATTTTTTTGTTATTACCAAGACGTCTGCTTGCCAGGTTTTCATCAAGGCAATGTTTTTTTTTTTTTTGTCGGGACTTTTTATATTGTTTTTGATATTTTCTCAGGTGTAGAACCTTTTCAGATGAATGTTGTTGGTTGGATCTTCAAACAGGTCCCCTTCTGCTATTGACAACTGATATGCCCCTGATCCATAGGCTGCAATGATAACGAATGGGCCCAAACAATTAGGTTCAAACTTTCCTTTCTTTTCCCAATCTTGTTGATTTCGAGGGTTTTCTTTGAGAACCAAATCACCCACTTGGAAATTTCATGGTTTGACTCTGTGATTGTAGCTGCGGGACATAATTTATTGATATCCCTTCAAGTGATTAACCGCAGTTTGATGTCATTCATTAAGCAATTCGAGCTCTTGCAATCTTGATACTCGATAATATTCATCATTGATTAGTCCTTTGAGTGATACTCGAAGTGATGGAATCTCAACTTCTAGTGGTAGAATAGCCTCTGCTCCATAGACCAACGCATAAGGAGTAGCTCTTATCGGTGTGTGAATGCTTGTTCTCTAGACCCATAATGTTGGATTCAATTGGACATGCCAATCACGGCCTGCTTCATTCATCATTTTCTTTAAAATCTTCGGAATTTTTTTTTTTGAAGCTTCATCTTGACCATTTCCTTGTGGATAATAAGGCATAGAGAACCTGTGTTGGATGTGAAATCTTTCACATAGTTCATCAACATCCTAATTTTTAAAGGGTCTACCATTAATTATGATAATGGAGTTAGGAATGCCATATCTATAAATGATATAATTAAAGATGAATGAAGAGATTTATTTGCCTGTAACTATTGTTAGAGGAACAACTTCAATCCATTTAGTGAAATACTCAATGGTTGTAATGATAAATTTATGTTAATTTGAAGATGATGGATGCATCTTGCCAATCAAATCCAATCCCCACTGAGCAAAAGGCCATGTTGTGGTGAAAGGTTGTAATTCCTGAGCAGGAGCGTGAATGAGATTCCCATGAATCTGACATTTTGCATATTTCTTTACAAAGGAAAATGATTCTTTTTCCATGGCCAGTAATATCCTAATCTTACAAGTTTCTTCACTAAGGTTAGTCCACTTTAATGTGTCCCACAAATTCCACAATGGACCTCTTGTAAATCCTTTTCTAATTCATCATGTTCAAGACATCTAAGAAGGGTACCATCCAAACCATGCTGGTATAAGATGTCAGCAATTAAAGTGTAACGGGATGATTGATGAATGAAATTTTGTTATTGATTCTTAGACAAACCTAAGGGTAAAGTAGTATCTTTTAGGTAAGTGTAAATTTGGCCATATAAGGAAGAGTCAGAACTCGTAAGATGGCAAATGATTTGCGTTTCAGGACTGTCATGGGCGGGAGAAAATAATTTTTCCACCAAGAAATCATACCATTTTTGATTCTCTGACAATTGGAGTAGAGAGGCGATTGTAGCCATACCATCTGCTGCTTTGTTATCAATGCGGGGAATCTGTATGAACTTGATATTAACAAAGTATTTCTTGAGATCTTCCACCATTCTTTTGTAAGGTATCAAATTTTCATCTTTAGTGTGATATTCATCATTGATTTGGTTTATAACAAGTTGTGAATTACCAAAAACTTGAAGTTCTATGATTTTCCAATCTACTGCAATTCTCATGCCGATTATCAATGCCTCATATTCAGCTATGTTGTTTGTGCAAGGAAACATTAGCCGATAAGATTTTGGGATTGTATGTCCTTGAGGTGTAATAAACATAATTCCTACTCTTGAACCATGTTGAGTGTAAGAACCATCAAAATAGAGGAACCATGATTGTTGGATATCTGTTGTGAAAAAATCTCCATCAGGAAAATCAACATGTATTGGGTGTTCTGGTACCATTGGTGCTTCTGCTAATTGATCTGCAATTACTTGTCCCTTTATAGCTTTTTGATCCACATACTGAATATCAAACTCGCTTAAGATCATAACCCATTTAGCCAACCTTCCAGTTAAGGTTGCCTTACTTAGAAGATATTTGAGTGGGTCAATCTTAGCCACAAGCTTTACTATATGAGTTAGCATGTAGTGTCATAACCTTTGAGAAGTGAACACCACTGCTAAACAAGATTTTTCAATGAAGGTATAATTTAGCTTGTGACTCGTTAAGGTTTGACTGATGTAATAAATGGCTCGTTCTTTTCCTGAGTAATCTTCTTGTGCCAGTAATGCTCCTAAAGATACTTTCGTGGTAGCAATATATAATATGAGAGGCACACCTTGTATTGGTGGAATCAATACTGGTGGATTCATGAGTTACTGCTTTATCTGATCAAAGGTTGCTTCACATTTGTGCTCCCACTTGAATGGAACATTCTTATGCAAGAGATGTGTAAATGGTAAACTTTTATTTTCCAGTTGAGCAATGAATCTACAAATGGATTGTAACCGTCCCTGTAAAGAGCATAGTTGGCTAATGCTCCTTGGTGGTGGCATATCAAGAATTGCTTATACCTTAGGTGGATCCACTTCAATTCCCTTTTCTAACACAATGTATCCTAGTAGTTTTCCATATTTCACTCCAAAGATGCATTTCTTTGGATTAAGTCTTACTTTGAATTGTCCCATTCTTTTGAAATTTTTAGATAAGATATCGATGTGTCCTTCTATAGTGTTAGACTTGGCAAGAATATCATCAACATAATCTTCCATGAATGTATGCATCATGTCGTGAAAAATTGTTATCATTACTCGTTGGTATGTAGCTCCTGCATTTTTCAACCCAAATGGCATTACATTCCAGCAATAGGTACCCCAAGGACATGTAAATGTTGTTTTATCCTGATCTTCTGGGGCAATCTTTATCTGGTTGTATCCTGAGAATCCATCTATCAATGAGTACATTGCATGTCCAGCAGTTAAATCCATAATCATATCAATGTTTGGTAAGGGAAAGTCATTTTTAGGACATGCTTTGTTCAAATCCCTAAAATCTATGCAAATTCTGATCCTTCCATCTAGCTTTGAAACATGCACGATATTTGAAATCCATTTCGCATAATCTATGGACTGGATGAATCCAACATCTAAAAGTTTCTTTAATTCCTCTTTAACCAACAATGCAACATGTGGATGCATTTTTCTAAGTTTCTGTTTTATAGGTTTTGCCCCCGATGTAATAGATAGATGATGCATGATGAGATCTGGATTCAATCCAGGCATATCTACGTAGGACCATGCAAAACTGATTTGATTATCCTTGAGAAATTGTATGAATTTAGGTACTTCTTTATCTGTCAGAGATACAACCAATTGTAAAATTTTAGGCTTTTCTCTAGTACATATATTGAGTGCCTCTGTTAGTTCAATTAGAATGGAAGATCTTTCCTGATAATACTCTAGAAGAGTGTCAATTTTCCCATCCTCTAGCGCATTTGAAAGGTTTTCACCATTGGATATGCTTTTTATTTTCCTCTTTTCTTGATCTAACACTACCTTTGTTAGGTTTTCACCATTAGATATTTCTTTTATTTTTCATTTTTCTTGACCTAATACTGCCTTTGTTAGGTTTTCACCATTAGTTCTTTCTTTTATATTATTTATTTCATAGCTAAGAAACTTGGCACTTTCTTGTCGAAAACTTTAATCTTGTGATTCCCCGGTGGAACTTGTTTCGAGATGGGATGAACAAAGAAATTTTATTATGGTTTCATCATTTGGAAAAGTTGGAACATCGATGGGTGCAATTTGTTCCCAATCAATGAGTTCGGGATGAACCAAAGGTAATGGATCATTAGGATGAGTAAGGCCATTGGCTATGAGGGTCATGATGTTATTGTCAATGTTATTATGGGAGAAGTCTAAGATGGCATCTTCCTCAAAATGATCTATCTCACTTTGAATCGAATTGGTCTCACTAAAGTCCTTGTCGCTTTGTATGACATATTCAAACGAAGGTCTTGAACTTTCTCCTTGTAAGACTGTAGGTGAGAATTTGTGTATGACATCCACCCTTTTCTCTAAGATGAAAGTATCATCTGAGAAGTCATCCCATTCATATTCATTTGAGTCTGTTTCATAATTATTTAATTGAATTCTCAGAATTGATTCAGCTAACTCCTCATTTGATGGCCTTTGTTTAGTATCCTCACCATATCCTAATCCAGTCTTATCTTTTGGATGCATTGTTTTTAATTGGTCAAGTTCAACAATACCTTTTTTTATTTTACCTAGAGGGCCATTTCCTTCATAACACATTTTTTGCATGACAACAGAACCCTTTCCATATTGTTGTGTGGGTATCTTGATATGGTATACGGATTCTTCTTCATCTTTATAGAGCCAATCAAGAATAGCTCTATCTTCTCCTTCATTTTCTTTGATAAACATCCCATTAAACTTGGTGATGGGGGTTGAAGTTGAAGTTAAAACTATTGTAGCTTGTTGTATAGATGTTGACAACTGACCATGGGATCTTGGGGATAGGGGTAGATTAGAGAAAGATAAAGAATATTCTCCTACCCCATTATCTTTCAATTTTAACTTGGTGCCAAAATTGTTTATCATTTCTTGCACTTGTTCTTTGTTTTTGGAGGTAGAGATGACCAAAGCCTCTCTATTATGTGGGACAAATGTGTCCTGAGTTGCTCTTAGGTTAGAACAAGTTTGACTGCTAATGTGATGAGCGGGTATTGTTACTTCTTGTCCATCATATGGAAACTTCAAACATTGATGATAAGTAGATGGAATAGCTTGCATGTCATGAATCCATGGACGAACCAATAGTATGTTATAGGTTAGATCTCGATCTAGAACTTGACAAAAGGTATTCTTCACAATAGGTCCCACTCTCATTGGTAGCATGATGAGACCTTTGGAAGTCCTTTCCTCATCATCATAGGCTCTAATTGTAATTTTCCTCCATGGATCTATAGAGTCTACTGAATATCCCAAATCTAGGAACAGTTTCAAAGTACAAATATTCAATCCGACTCCCCCATCTATAAGAACATGTCTAATGCGAGCTTTGTTAACCATGACTTATAAATAGAGTGATGAATTATGCGGATGGGTTATGGATGAATCATCTTTTTCAAAAATATAAACATGTGTTGGAGGACAAATTTCCCACCAAGGCTTGAAATTTATCGGTATGTAGATCAGGAGATACAGTTGTATCGACGAGATCCTTTTCCGAAATGTCCTTATGTGTAGGTGACAACTTTAAAAGTTCCAAGATAGAAATTTGGGCTAATGTTTTTCGTATTTGATCAACCAAATTGTATTGACTTGGAGGGGGAATTGATGCTTTAGATGAGCTGCCTTTGACAATGATCTTGGCTTGTCCCCTTGTTGTAACATTGACCTCTTGATATTTCAGCTTACCTCTGATTCAGATAATGTTGACTTGAGAATTGTCAATATAGATATGATTGATAATAATGTTGTGGATGTTATTAACATTCTTGCCCTTGTCACTCAAGGATTCCCATTTGTGATAATTAGGGAGAAGATTCTTGAATGCTTGATGATCATTATTGACATTATGTCCCTCAACTGTGATGGTATGATTATCAATCAAATCTTGAACAATATTCTCTAACCCTTGGCAGCTATTTGTCTTATGACCTTTACACCTATGATAATCATAGAAGTGTGAGTCATTCCATGATGGTGGTTTAAATCGAGGCTCATAATCTCTTTGTCATGGCAATGTAATAGCATTTTGATTCAATAATTATTTGAGAGTGGATTCCAAAGATTGGCCCAAGGGAGTGAAACTCCCTCGACTTGAAAAATATGATAGTCTGGGCACATTTGAATTTGTATTATTGCCAAAATTATTCCCATGATTGTTAGTTGTGTTTCCTTGATTAGAAACATTGCCTTGGGTGCTAGAATTTCCGGTATTATTGTTACGTTGAACACCTGAAACATTAAGGACAAAAGGCTTCATATTCACGTTGTTAGCACCTACTACCCTATCATTTACAACATTTTTATTTTGAGTCCAAAATCATGACTTGTCATTGTTGTTATTATGGTTGTTGTTGTTGTTGTTGTACGAATTTGAACCCTCTTTATCAATTTTTAGAACTCCATGCTTGATCAATGCACCTTCAATAGTAATTGTGTTTTCAATCAATTTTTCAAATGATTGAGGAAAGTGAAGGTTTAGTCTATAACTCATTTCTTGATTAAGACTATCGATAAAGATATCCATCTTTTTCTTTTCAGGAACAAGACGAGAGTATCTAGCAAACACTCTTCTCCACCTTTACAAAAATGTAGTGAAAGATTCCCCTACTTTTTGTTTTATCTTACAAAGATCAAGGATGGTTATCTGGTGTTGAATGTTGTAAGAGTATTGTGATATAAACTTATTTATGAATTCTTCAAAGGTTTTGATGGAGGGAGTGATCTTTGAAATCCACTCCATGGATTTTCCACCTAGACTTCATGGAAACAATCGCATTAGGTAGGTATCTTCATGAGCAAATTCTAGACTCATATTTTAGAAATCCCTTACATGCTCAATGGGGTCAGTTTTCCCATTATACCTATCAAACTTAGGGATTTTACAATATTTGGGAAAAAGAATAATTCGTAGATTTCTATCGAATGGATAAGGACATATTTCCTCCAAAACATACTTCTTTGTTGCTCCCCCTTGCATTTCTTTTATTTTCCCTTGTAATTCCATAATCTATTGAGTAAGGGCACTAAAATCGTCAAGAGGAGTTTTAGGATTTTCTTTAATCCCTTCCGTGTCAAAATTGGTAGGTAACTTGGCTCCTTGAATAGATAAATAAAGAAAGTATCTTTCTTGTTTCTTTCTAAAATCCTTTCCATAAGAGTATGGAATTGAGGATCCTGCTCTGCTTCTTGAAGTTTTTCTTTTGTTAATTCCTCAGTATTTGAAGTGTTAAAGGGGTTTTCCTCCCTCTCACTATTATCACCCATTTTGCTTACTATACTTTCATCTTTTTCTATGTGCTTTTGAGATCTCGTGGTAATAGGCATAAGCTTTACTCAAATCCTACTAACTTTGATCAAAGGAATGTAATAGTGCAATGGTCATGAAAGTCAAGATAGAATGAAGATTCTATGACTTAATAGATTTTTAATCTTTAGCTCATGATTCCCTGTTTGAAAGGATGAAAATTCTGTTTGTGGGAATTAAACCAAAGATCAAAAATAAAGATGATTTTTCACTTTGTGAAGTTTGATCTTAGCTTTGTAGATAGATGAATTTAGTAGATGCCTAATGTGTTTGAGTTCTCTATTGCAGGATTTGATTTGGATGAGTAGCGTATGTGATAGCAGGTTGGGGAATATAAGAAGGATGAGTACGCTGACTATGGTTATTCCTTTGAGAAAGGGATCTTCTTTGAAAGACAGCTCTTGAGTATAAAGGTTCTATAGCATAATCATTAGTGAAACCTCTAATATAGTTGTGATATCGATGAATAAAGGTTCTATGATCAAGCAGGACCTTTTGACTTTGATATAGAAATTTCCTCTTCTTCAATAGTTTCTTATAACTGAGAAACTTCTTGGGCTTTCTGATCTTTCTTTCTAAGGACCTCTTAGCAAATGTTGTAGACTTCCAAACTCTAAGCATGAGAAAGATTAGACTGAAAAGACTTGATTTCTGAAAGTCAAAAAATCACCTAGGCTCAGAAAATAGATGCACCAAAACAAAGACTGAATGCACCAAAACAGAGCACATATGTGCTAAAACAAAGCATAGATGCGCCGAAACAGAGCATAGATGCACTAAAATAGACCACAGATGCGCTGAAACAGAGAATAAATGCGCTAAAATAGAGAACAAATGCACTGAAACAGAGCACAGATGTGCTAAAATAGAGCACATATGTGCCGAAATAGAGCACAGATGCGCTAAAACATAGCACAAATACACTAAAACAGAGCACAGATGCACTGAAATAGAGCACAGATACATTGAAACAGAGCATAGATGCGCTAAATTACCTCTGAGACCGACATGTTTTGATAGTTTGATTAAATTTTCTTGTTTTGGATGATCTTAATCTGATTTAAATGTAAAAAACACAGCATAGAAGCAGACAGTTGTTTTGTTAATCCTAAAATCTAAACAAAGAGTGTATGTTCTTGAGATTTCCACAGGTTTAAAACAAGATAAGCACTTCAATCAGACTCACTCTTAATTTTTTAAATAGGTCATCATAGTAATCACAGCCCATAGCTTAAAATCGCGTTGACTCACACAGCCTTGTCACCCCCTAGAGGGCGCCTGTGTTTTTGTCTTTTCAAGGTGCGTACTCAAAGTGACGGAAGTGGATACCGAATCCCTTAAGCAAACAATTTGTGGCGACTATATGGTAAGTATCTTGGGGGCAGATTCTTCCCTCCCTTTGCACTGTGATTAAAATGATGTTTGGATACTGACACGGCTGGATTTCTACACTATGTTTCATAGTAAGGGTATCCATTCAGTGTGAAAAATAGATATACTCCCTCGAGAGACCTCCCAACCTTTAGAACAAAGGTTTTGGGGATGGAATCCTACGTACTACTGTCAAGTTGGATTTTAATCAACAACTTGCTTTTGATTAAAGTGGGCTGAAAACCTTGGCTTTAGGTGTTCCCACTTAGGTCGTTCCTCTTGGGTTAGTACTTTTTCCCACAAGAGCGGGCCTTCTAAAGGACGT
This sequence comes from Sequoiadendron giganteum, assembly GCA_007115665.2. Lineage (NCBI taxonomy): Eukaryota > Viridiplantae > Streptophyta > Pinopsida > Cupressales > Cupressaceae > Sequoiadendron > Sequoiadendron giganteum. The sequence goes on from CM021105.1 coordinate 84,679,773, forward strand.
AATAAAGCATTAAATTGTAGAAAATAAAAGGTAAGTTTGGTGTTCTGATCAGCTTGTTAAGGGGAGAGCATAAACCTATTACCCACAATCACAACAAACAATAATGGTTCAATTTTAAATCCCCAAATTGACAAATTCTCTATTCTAAGTGAAGATGTTGCTTCACTAAAAACATGGAGCTCATTTTAACCAATCAAAAATTTATGTTTGGTGACTATCCTAGGATTGGTTAATTCAGATTTAAATGTCTACCCTAGGATTGGTTCATTCTATTAAAAATAATATTTTAAAATCCTATTTGCGGATTGCGTTAGAATCAGAATTTTAAATTTTTACAACTGTATGCGCCGAAACAGGTCATGTATGCACCGAAAGAACTCCCAGGGATGCGCCGAAACAAAGTGTCTATGCACTGAAACAAGTCATGTATGTGCCGAAACAGGTCATGTATGCACCAAAAGATCTCATGAATGCGCCGAAACAGTCCTCATATGTGCCGAACCGAGACTCGTATGTGCCAAAACATGATTTTTGTCCGTCACTTGCCAGAAAAATATGCAAAAAGAAAAATTAAATGCGGAGCTAGGCCCCACCATGGGTGCCAGAAATGTGTACATTAGAATGTGTAAATCAAATTAAATCTAAACTAATACACCAATGAAACATTAGATTGAAGAAAATAAATTAAAGAAAGTAAATGCAAACTCTAAACCATAGTTTCTTCAAATTCATCCCATTGTCCTCTATCTCCAAGGATTCATTTCAAGATGCTTGCTCTTAGTTGTTTAAAACAACAGCTTGTAGAATCGCAGCTTGAGAGAATGAGATTAATAAAAATGCATATGCATTGCTACAAGATTAAACTATAAAAATTGGAATGCTATGAATGCGACTATAGTAACTACGCATGAAAATCTAAGATTCGAGGTCCTTTTCCACTCATAGGAGGGCTGTATTTATAGATTTTTGAAGGTAGGAATTCAATTGGCCAAGATCGACGGTTGAGTTCAAACCTATTAAAATGAATGGTGAGAGATCGAGAATTCGAAAAGGAGATGGAATTTTAAGAGACAGATGGAGAATGAAGAGACAAATTAAAAGGTGTCTCTCATAATTAAATAAATAAATATTCAATTATGTGTGAGAAATGAAAAGGTTTTAATTTAAATATTGAAAATATTTAATTATGTGAGAAGAGGAAAAAGCCTTTTTAATTAAATATTGAAAATATTTAATTAAATGTGGAATGAAGAATATCATTTAAATTTAGAATTTAAACTTGTGATAATTAATGTAAATAAATTGTATAATCTATTTAATTAATTAAGAGGAAAAATAGGTTGAATTTGGAAAATGAACAATATAAATAAATAATTAAATTCATCTATATGTAGATGATTTAAGAACATTAATTAAATAATTCATATTTAATTAATTAACATGTTTGATTAACTGTGACCATTTTTAGATGTGTATAGAAATAAGTAGAAACATATGATAAATATGCAATGAGTTAAACTATACAACTAAAGATACAAATAAATATGAGAGGATAGGTGATTTGTCATTTCCTGAAATGATGAATCATAGGTCATGGTTGTGTTGTATCTTCATGTATCCCACTCTAGTTGTTTTAGCTCTAGCTCCAAGGACACTTGCAAGATTGTTAGAATATGTTATTAGAGCAATGAAGAATCATAAATCATCTCATATTTATATACTGAAAGAAGTATAATTTACATCCTATGAGATACTCATCACATGGTCAAGTTACCAAAAAAAAGATATTTGAGAACGCAAAGGATTCATCATTGGAAACTTTCAGCCTCATTCTGTTTTGCTAATAGGTTTGTTTCATGTGAAGGAATAGGTACAATCAGATCATTTCAAGTAATATACAGTCCTATGAGTTATGGAAAATTGTGGCTCACATGAGGGTTGAGCCCAACTCAAAAAGAAAGATTTACAAGGACAAAACAATGTTTGAGCTTTGAGTTCACAATAAAAGATAATCACAATCATGATATTTATTTTAATCAATAAAATAGTTCATAATTACATGAATACCAAGAGCAAGTAAAAGAAGGAATCCATGTGCAATAACAATAATCAAAAAAATTCCAAGACGAAAACAATCTCATAGTTGTTGGACAGTCACTTTGAGCATTAATGATGTTTTGTGTGACAATATTTTACAGACAATCCAATACAAGAAAATTTAAATATTCCCTAATATACATTTATCCAGGGATACAAAGTACTCTTGTGTTGTCTCAAGATCCACAAAAGGAAACTGTTCAGGAAATAAGAGACATAACAGTAATCATAGTGGATCATAATTAAGGGTTTTTATTAAGATTCAATGCAAGGTTATAATTTTAATTACTGCCCAGGAAAAATCCTATTTAAAAATTTTTGGTGGGGAGTTCAATGATAATAGTAAAATATTTATATGATAATCATAATACAATTACTATGTCTAGATCAGACATGTGAAATGAGCTTAATAAAGAAAATTATATCAATTTACTTAGTATTAGTATCATGGAAAGCTATGATAACTAGTTGAGGACTGCATATCGAGATAATTATGGTGCAATTTCAAGTGCTAGTATGGTCAAACATATTGATTGTCAACAGGAGAGGGTAGTGAATCTTCAAGAAACTCTTTAACTAAAGACTATATCCTAGTAAATAAAGAGAGGTTTTATGGGAACTAAAAAAAATGGAGTAGCCATAATCATGTCGATTGATTGCATAATATCTCAATATGAATGAAGTTGCACTCAACCAGCATCCTTAGAGACTACAAGAGAAAATGAAAGTCATAGGTTTATCACAAACTTGGAGTATGAATATCATGGCACAAAATGAAGAGGACCCAACACATGAATTACAATAACGAGATCATAATCATAAGGTTTACAAAAATAAAACCTAGATTCTAAGTTAACATCAAAGGTTTTGTTGGATAATGAATTATCACCCAAGTGTACAGTGATTTTTAGGTGGATTTTCAAGGAACAAACCCAGTATGAAAAATAAATAATAAATGGAGTCACAAGTTTTTGGAAAACCTCATATCTTTTTACAGTAGCAATAGTAAGAAATCAAGTCCAATGTGTATGTCAAATCCCACGCTAAGATCTAAACAAATCTTCTACAAACACCCAGGTCAAGTTTCCGATGGTAGCCTCATGAAGGAGAAAAAAAAATATAGACAAAAACAATAAAGCCATCATTATTACATTCTAATCCTACGACCTTGAGGCCAAACTTATTCAAAACAGTGGGAACAAGTCACAAAATCGCCTGAAGATTGTCTTACCTTGTTTGCTAATGGAGGTTTGACCCAAAAAAGAGGTTAATGGTCGAGTTCCCATATTATTTCACAAAACCTATTCTCTCCACCATGGAGGCACGAAAAAACAAACAAAAGTGAAATGCAAAATGAAAAAATGATTAGGGTTCTTGTTCTTTACTTTCCCTAATTCGACAATGGGAAAAAAATTCTTATGATTTGTTGAATAAATGATTGTGTCTTATTGTCTCATATGGTCTATGACTTTTAATTCAAAGGACCTAATTAATGCTAGGGAGCCCATGTGTGTTGAGAAGTTAACTTAAATATAATTTAAGTCATTATTTATTTTTAGAAGTAATAATGAACTCATGCATGTTTTCATGATTTAATCCATGCCATGATTGTGATTAAATGTTAATTTATAACTACATTAATATTGAAAAATTTATTCAAATAAGGAGGAGACATACACACGTTAAATATTAAAATAATCATACTTCGGTAATGTTTAATATTTAATCACATAATCCTTTTCAAAAATCATGTAAACATGTAGGAGGAACTAAAGTCAGTCATTGTTATCTGAACCACAATATGGAGATAGATTTCAAGTCATCATGGGTGGATTGATATAAATGAGGAGGTTTTTGCATGCTTTTACCCACTTTTTTGTGGATTTCCAGTTCAATTTGAGTGCTCCATGGGTCAACTATGAGCTGACCTCGAGTCTGACCCGGAATGCACTTATTTTTGCATGAGTTTGAGCCTTCTTTTTAGGGATTTTTATTTCTTCTTGTGGATTACTTTGGAGTTAGAATTTTTTGACACTGAGATTAAATTTAATTTCATCTTCATGCCTTTGAGAGGCTTATTGTATAAAGTGTAATGACTTAGCCATTTTCACTAGTTCTTGTTTTCTACCTTTTCCTTGAGAAAAGAGACTCCATGTAACTCAAATTTTACATTAATATAGTTTTATAGATTTATAGGTTAACCATGTTCATAGTGTGCATATGAATTCCTTCTGATTTACAGTATTATATAGTTTTTCCTTCAAAAATTTAGGCATTGTCATAGTATTCGATTCGATTGAGAGATCATTGTGTTTCATGTCACAACCTCTGATATTTTTGTCTCTTTCATAAATTTATGCATGCAGTTAGGATTAAGTTCATGGGTTATACATTATTTATATGATTACTTTAAATTCTGGTTGTGAAAATAGAGTTTTCCTTCAAAAACATATTTTGTCAAAGCTTGCGTATGAAAAATTAAAGTGTTTAAGTTATCATATTTAGTTGTGTAAATTGAATTATTGATAAATCATCTATGAGTTGGGTTGCAATCAAATATCAATTAGGTCTATCACCTAGATCTAGTTTGATTTTATGCATTTATTTCAAGAATTTTCCACTTTTCCAAACATGTTACAAATAATTAACCATAAAATCATAAAGGAAGCCAACCTAGAATCCAGAGGTTTACTTTTGCATAGGATACCCAAAACCTAAAAGTAATCCAATGTTACATGTGATGGAAAAAAATTAAGCCTTGTATGTGGGTCAAAATCCCTGTGAGAACATATAAATAAGCTTCAGATGGAATTGGTTTGATGTCAAGATGATGGAGAATGAGACATCTAGTTTTTTAGAGACAATATTTAAAGGAAGAGTGATTGTTCCCATTATAGGGAAAGAGAAACCATTATGCGTCTTTATCCATTCTTTCAATTTATTGTATGTTTATTGATAGAGTTCATGCACAGGTAATATTTATATTTTAATCACATTCTCTCCATATATGGGATCAGTTAATATTCCATTAGTTTTCTTTTCATTGATTAGTCTAGTTATGCAAAGAGGAGCATCGGGTGCATTTCTAATTATATCTTTAGATGAGAAAGAAATGATAAAAGGCTTTTTAGTTTGGCCCTTATGAGGTTGAGTTTTGATCAATGCAATAAAACCTTTTATATATATTTTTTAATAGTATCCATGGGGCCTTGTTCAATAATATCTATGTTGTCATCATCTATATCAATATTTATCACACCATTCTTCTTAGTTTTACTAGCTTTGACAGATGAAATGTTATGATTCGACATAGGGTTGGTAAAGATTTTCATGTTTTGGTTGGGAGGGGAAAGAATTGTTTCCTTCATCATTAACACCTCCAATTTCAAGTCCACAAGAATCAATGAGGTCTTGCACAAGATGTTTAAGATGTTTACAATGTTTTGTGTTGTGTGCCTTTTTTTGTTGATAATGGCAGTAAGAATTCGATCTAAATCTTGAAGGTAAAGGTCTATTATGATCAATATTTTTAACGGGAGGTAAGGCGATAATTTTTTTGTTCTGAAAATTGGAGGGTATCGAGTAAGGGAGTAAATTATGTAGTTGGATCCCCAAATGTGAAAGCAGTTGTCTTCCTTATAGCAGCCATATGGGTATCAGTATGTTAAGTCGGTTCAAGGGGGTTAAGTTTAAGGAAGCCTTTATTCTATTTCCTTAAAGGCTCATAATTATTTTGGTTTGCAGATTTAGACTTTTCAAGTCGGCTAGAGGTGGGTTTTGCTTCATGAATATTAAATGAGTTTTGATAATTATGAAGATATGTACGCAAGTGTATAAAGGAAGGAAAATTCATAATGCCAAGCTTATCGTGTATGTTATTTTGAAAATTTTCAATGAACATCCATTGAAGTTGAGGGTTAGGAATCTTTACATTGATTTGGGAATAAAGCAACTAGTAGTGAGAAATAAATTCAATAAAGTTTTCATCATCCTTTTTCTTAGATCTCATCAAATTGGCTAAGGTCATATAATGAGTCTTGGGCAATTGGAAATGGTTTATAAAGGCCTCAACAAGTTTATTGATTGAATGAATTAAGTTGTTTGGTAATGAAGATAACCATTCTAAGGTGGTATCCTTCAAGGAACTAGGGAAAAGCTTAGCCAAGATCTTATCATTAAGGACCAAATCACTACATAAGGTAGTATAAGCCAAAACATGGTTAGAAGGATCTTCTTTTCCCCATATTTCTCAAATTTGGGATTCTCTAGACCTTGTGTTATTAGTGTTCTCAATATCTCCAAAGATAAGGGATTGATTTTGAAATAGTATGTTGTTTGGCCATTTTGATGTTGGTTTACGGTGAAATTTTTTTTTTGCAAAATTTGGTTAAGGATGGCATCATTGGTTGTACTTTGAGATGGAGGTGAATATGGTGGATGTGTATATGTGTTCCAGGGGGAAGTGAATGGAATTATTATGGGAGGTAAAGTGGTAGCAGATATGATATGTGATGCCACAAAGGTACTAGGAATTCTAGCATAAATACCCAAGGTAGGAATGGCATTACTAGTAGGTTGCATCATTGTTGTAACTTAAGGGTTTCCATAAGTAGGAATGGAGGAAATGGTTGTGAGAGGAGGATTTTGAGTCCTTCCTTGACATTGGTCATTGTTTGATGGTAAAGAAGAGATAATAATTGAGGTAAGATTTTTTCCAAAATTATGAGCTAGGTTATGCACAAGTTCAACTCCTGCACTTCCAATCATGTGATGTATGTTATCTATGATAGAAATAGCAGTGGTTGAAATGTTCTCAGTACTCAACTGATTATTTAGGTTTTCTAAGTCTTCGTGGATTTGAATTATGTTTTCTTGTGGAACACTAGTAACCATTGTTTCAACATTTGTCACACTACTTGAAGGCAAAGTGTTGTTAAGGGTATGGTCCATAGCTAGTGAACTAGTGTCAACACTAGTAGTGAAAGAGTTAGATAACCCAAGATCCACAATGATTGTGCTATCGTGGGATGACACGAGTCTTGAACTATGTCTCACTATAGTATTAGTAATAGGACACCAAGTTATAAGTCTCATGCAAGGGATAATAAATGAAATGCAAGATGCAATGAACACAAGATAAATGATACTCTTTAATTCCAATTAAAATGAGTTTAAGCTAGTTGCAATGAAATCAATGAAATAACAGTTCAAAAAACTGAAACAAAAATTAACTACAACAAAGAAAAGCACAAAAACTAGGTTTTCAAATTGTAGAATGTAGTTTCAGATTTGACATGAGACTAAATCACCCAGAGGGGCGTATGAGTCCCAATTAAGGTTTTTCATGGATTCAAATGCTACAAAACAATCCACACAAAATACCCAAAAATTAGGCAAAATAACCTACATTGGGATTAAATCACCTAGAGGGGCATATGAGTTCTAGATTAGGGTTTTGACACTAATTTTAGCAAATTTTGAGTGAATCTTTGGTTTTTTGGTCTGAATGATGTGTAGACTAGGCACAATTATAGATATCAAGTGAATTTCAATGATGCAAGATGGAAAAAAGAAACCTATATGCACTTTCAGTAATGCAAGACCTAATGCAAAGTTAATGTAAGCTAGATCTAGGACTACGATGCATTCCAAATAAAAAATAAGGTGTTCTAAAGGCTAGGAACTCACAAAAATGAAACCTAGAAAATGGTTAGTTCTAATGTTTTGAGAGATATAAGCATTAATTTCCTGCAAGTTTCATTCAAGGAAACCTTAGAGATCACAATCTAGGGATAGAATGAGGGAAATAAATCTATAATAAGGTGTTGCAGGGTGCCATCAAAGAATAAAAGGGGGTTCAACACCAAAAAAATGATTGGAAAGACAAGAAATGTAAATAACATGTAAAACCTAATGATATGATATAAAAGATGAACTCAAATCAGGATAGAAAACTGGAGATAAACAAAGGTGCACCAGGAAAACTAAAGAAGCTCGAAATAAGGTCTAAATTCTCAAAAAATTGAATTTTAAATCACGTTGGGACTCATACACCAATATGGGTGATTTAGTCTTAAATTAGGTTTTTGAGCCAAATCCAAATTTTTTAACTGCTAAACTAAGATCTGCATAAAAATCTTGAAATTTGATATACTGGAACTCATACACAAAAAGTGGAGATTTAATCCTAGTATCAGGGTTGATCTGAAACTCTGATATCCTTTGATGTTCTCCTGCAGCTTCTCTTCTATCAAATCTTCATGTTTGAAACACTGAATTGTAACTTGTAGGTGACTTTTCGTGATCTTGCAATGTAGATGACAACTTTGACAACTTGACAACTTGACAACTTTTCTTCAATCTTTCTCTTTAATGGATCTTCAATCTAGATCTATAAATCACACACCAAAGAGACATGATAATGGTTTTTTTTTATTAGATAGGGGTTTTCCTTGTTCAAACCCCATTTTTATAATCAAACATTGAAATGAATAGAAATAAAATGAGGAATGATGAATGAACAAATATTCTATGATGAAACCCACTAAAACCTTGAAAATAAGGCTACAAACTTGTATGTGATGGCTAGCATGAATTTAGATCTTGACTCTTGATTGTATGTTGTATATATTGACTTCAATGCTTGCTTGAATCATAAGAACCTACATCACAAATGTTAGCTCAAAAAAAAAAATGATGCATGATGACTTTAACATGATTCTTGAATATTGAATAATGCTCCAAAAAAATTGATAATCGACTCTTGAGGTATCTTGAATACTCTTGAATTCTCTTATAATTCTCATAAGATCACTTGAATGCACTAGGAGAAAATATATGAAATAACATTGTATTTATATTTTTTTATGCCAGATTTCCAAAAATTACAACACTACAAGCTGACATTAGATCTAGGAGAATAAAATGCCACGAAGAATTGAATTCAAAATTACGTCCAAGCTATGTAGGACTCATATGCCATTTGGGGTGTATGAGTTCAAGTAGGCTAAGCTCAAGACACAAATTTCAAGAAATATTAAGTTTAATACGAAATTCAGGTTTAGGCCCCAAAACTTAGGTGGGACCCATATGCCCAAGGTGGCGCATGAGTCCCAAATCACTAAATATGGTCTACAAAAAAAAATCATTAAATTATGATTGTTAATAAGATATGTGTTGGGATTATCCTTAGAAAGATGCATTAAATAAGGCTTGTGGATGCAAAAAAAGGACCAAATAAGGCATAAAGAAGTCCAATCTTAGCAAGGAGGTCCCAAACAATTTTGAAAATGTAAGGAGATACATTTTCCTACACTTCACCTTTATAGAAAATCCTTGCCTTATTCCTAACAACTTTTCCATTTTCACTCACTTTATTCTGGAACACCCACTTAATTGCAATCACATTATTGTGTGTTGGTCTTGGGACAAGTTCCCAAGTCTAATTATTCTCAATTTTCTTCAATTCTTCCTCCATAACCTTAATGCAATATTCATCTTTGCATTCTTTAATCAATGTTTTAGGTTAAATTTTTGAAATTAAACATAAGTTTACTTATTCTTCTATCATAGCAACCTTTCCTATTGTCAAAACGCATCTACTCTTATCGTCGATGATATTATTGTCTAAATGATTCTTCTATATATAGTAGGAATTATTAGGGATCATTTTTGGAGCTTCTTACTCTTCAAATTACACTTCTATTTTATTACCTTCATCTTTCTCTTCTTCTTTGCAAGAGGAATCATCTAATTCATATCAATTTATCATCACTAAAAATTTATGTAAGTCTTCATCCACTTTGACACTTGCACTCTCAATAATCATTTTCAATATCTTATTGTAGCACCGATAAGCCTTGATTATTGTATAATATCCTAGGAATATTCCTTCATTAGATCTTGCATTAGACTTTCCTAATATTTCTTCATCTCTTCTAATATATCATATGCATCCAAACACTTTGAAATATTTCATAAGGGTTCTTCCATAGCACAACTCATAGGGAGTCTTTTAATTGTTTGTTTGTACTTGTTCTTTGTTAAGTATGTAGATTATAGTATGAATTGCTTCTCTCCAATAGAAATATGCTATATTTTCTTCCTTCATAATTGTCCTTGATGCTCCCAGAATAGTCCTATTCTTCTATATCCACAATACTAGAACCTTCACTGTGGAGAAACATAGAGCAATCTAATTTCTCCTAGACATCATATTTTACAATAAAAACATATTGTCATACACATCTTCCACTGTAGTATAATGAAACACTAGATATAACACCTATAATAATCACATCCAAACTATATGGGCATTTCTTCAATCATGAAGAAATACAGAGAAAAATAGTGAACACCATTCTATCACACTAAACTCATTTTTATTAAAATTTTCTCAAAAGAACTTGGAAACCAAGTGAACTAGCTTCATCAACAACATTATTAACATTCGTGCAAAAAATATATAACATATACAAAATTAAACACTTTCCAACTACAACAATCTCTCCCAAACACAAGTCAAGACAACAACCTTAGAAACTATGCTAGAAATTAAGACATCAATGACAATATTAGTATGTGTTGACACCAATACCAACAATTTCAAACACATCATCAATATAGATTTCATTCCAACAATCTCTTTATACAATGGGTTGGTATAAATGACAACACCCAAGTAACTCACAAAAAACTCAAGCTTCCAACATCTCCAAACTTCCAACATAAGAATGGTAAAATAATTCAATTTTAACCATAAGAACATAATTATTAAAATGAGATAATAATCATAATATTTAATTACCTAATATAGTTAACCAAACATCATAATATGACTTTTATGAAGAATTTTGAAAGAGAAAAATACCCAAATGACTTGACCACTAACATGAAATGAACTAAAATATTAAATATGAGAATTATAAACTCACATAGGTAACTTTATTATAAAATGTAAACCTTATTTTCTAATATCTCCTCTTAGGGTTTGGGAGGTGTTCCTTCTTTTCAAGGATCTTCTCATCTATTTTTTCCTTAAAATACCAACATAGGAAGTATGTTGACATTTAAAGGGGGGTGCATATCACCCTATCCTTTTCATAGAATTTTTGATAGATTTGACTTATTGATATACACCATTTGTGGTGGTGTTTTTTTTAATGTCCCTTGAGGAATGGTTATCGATTTATCCTTCATGACCTTAAACTTTGATGTAATCCCTAAATCATGATTAGAAAGAGAGTCCATGGATTTGGCATAATTAATCTTGTTGATTCATGTCCTCGAACACTTTTACATGGCCACCTAGCATAACACACCTTGCTTGCTACTGAAGCCATGTGTTTCATGAGTAATATTACATCCTTATGAGATCACCTTTTATTTAACCAACACATTTTATGGATGGTGTTTTGGTATTTGAGATGATCTTAATATTGAGGTCCCTTTTCCTTACTAACTCGAATCATTTTTAATAATAAAATTGTATTTGTGGCTTATTTTTCTTTTATGGTTTATCTCATGTTTTCTATGGGTTTACTTTTATATTCCTAGGAAATTAAGAAGAGAATACAACCTACAATTCAAAATTTTAAGATCTAACAAAAAATCAATCTAGTCTAGGGTTCCCTAAGCCCTTGCCCTTACAAATTCGGCCCAAATTTCAATCATAGGTTCCTTGTTGTTGTCATTTCTCAAATCCAGGTTATTTATACTACTTTCCATTTTCATTTTTGCAATAATTATATTTTTAGATCTAGGTTTATATGTTAAATAGGATTGTCAAATCACACATCAAAGTTATCACCCTGACAACCTAAAATGACATAAACCCTAGGAGTTTTGCTCTCCCTTGTAGCAACAAGACAATCATCAAAATCCTAGTTTTTTAATGTTTAAATGTTAATTCAAGTGAAAATTAGATAATCATAATTAATCCAATTGGATCTAGGATCACTTTTCCTTATCAATAGTGAGAAGAAATCTTAATAATTCAAATAAAACCTTGGTGATAACCTCGAATGACCAAATTATCCTTTCACTATAGCCACCAACTTAAAATGAAGAGCATTTTGTTTGAATTTGATGAAATATATATTGAGTCAATATTTGAGTAAATTAGGAGAGACATTAATATGAAGCACATCTTAGGAACTATGATATAATATTGTGAAATTTTAAAACCAGTTTGTGTACAGTTCAAGTTGTAATTAGACATATACAATGAAGACAAATCATAACCCTACAACAACACAAAATGAAGAGTAATATTTTGTTGGGTGCTCATATATGTTTCACATAAAGAGGAAGGTTTTTAAATCCAACCATTCCTTTGATGTAACCTAAAACAAGAAAAAAAATCACATTACAAATCATGTTCACTAAATTTTGCAAGGTGAACAACATAATGTGTAGTTCAACCTACAACTATGCATATAGCTTTAAATCCTAACATGAAAAATGAAAGGTAATTATTTATACAAATGTATGAAAAGGTAGACAATAATATAAGATATGTTATGTTTTTTTCATTTTTATATCTAGTATGGGAGAAGAAAGGTTAAGAGGTCAACCAGAACCTTGATGATAACCTCCAATAACGAAAAATATCCTTGTATTTCTACTACCAACCTCAAACAAATAACACATTGTTAGAATATATTAATAAAATGTTGAATAATTAATTTAGTGAACTAAGAGAGGCATAAATATGTAAAACATCTTAGGAATTTTTATTTAAGATTTTGGGAGTTGAAAACCATACTATGTAGTTCAACTTGCAACAAAACATATACAATAAAAGTGAAATTACAGCCATACAAGAACATAAAGTGAAGAGTTCAGTTTTATTGGTGTGCACATGCACCTATTTTACCTAAAGAGTAAGGTTTTCAAATCCAATCATTCCCTTAAAATAATTCAACATGAGTAAAAAAACATATCTTACAAACCATGAACTAAATTTATATAGGTTGAACTACATAATTTGTAGCTCAACTTGCATCCTTCTATATGCTTTAAAAATTTAACATGAAAAATACAATATAATTATATATACAACTAAATGAAATAATAAATAATATTACAATACATGTTGGCTATGGTGCATGTGTATATCTATATCTTCTTGTTATGCACAATTTATTTTTTGCATATAGTTTTTTGTAAATTTCTTCATACATCTAGATTTAGATTTTTATTTGGAATCAAATTTAATCCTGTAGAACTAAATTAGTCTACAATCTACTATTTATTTTCTACCTCATAATTATGAACCATGGAATTGACACGAACCATTGATGTAAAAAATATTAAATAGTCACATTTAAAAGAAATTATTTAATAAAGTAAATTCTAAATTTCTATAACCCATTTAAACAAATATTGTCATACATATTGGTATTTGTAATATTTTTTTTGCATAATTATGCCATTTTATATTTACTTTTATGCTTATCTTGACACAATGACATGTTAGAGTAACAAATAAAATAATATTATAAGTGTATAATGATGGATAATACATATCGAGATCAACTATGTGAATGGTAGCTACAATTCACATAAATGACCTATACAATAAAAACTACAATAATTTTGATTCAAAAATAAATTAAGGTCACTAAGTCTAAAAAAAATTCTAGGAAAGTGATTAACTTGAGGGGTTATATAGATCTAATTTATTTTACCTACAAACACATTACTCAACTCATATATTTTCAAGATGTAGAGGGATGATTGAGCCATTGACAAAATAACTAAAATGAATTCATTGAATCTATGGATAAAGCCATTCATTTTTAGTAATAAATAAGAATTCATAGCATAAATTTGAAACATCATATTAAGGGAAGAGTCAATGTAGATACAGCCTATTATCATTCTTCCTACCTCATTCCATGTAAACATATTGATGCAGGAGTATCCAGTGGTATAAGGGAAATCCTACATCACCCAAAAATATCCTTACCTTCATTTAGTTTTTTATAGATGTTTTTGCATTTCTGGATACCATTTTCATCGAAGAAGAAGTCCCAACTTTCAAAACTATTTTCTTCTTTTTCTCCTCAACTGCTATTTTTAGTAGGTCTAAATTTGAAGGCATCCAGAGGAAAAAAAATTAGGGAAGCTTTAGGATAGAAAAATAAGTGATTTGGCGAAAGAATCAAGTCAAGATCATTCTCGGTTCAAACGTTATTCAAGTTTCAGTTTCTACTTTTTACCCTGAAAAACCTTCTAAGCCTTGTTCGAGGCACTAAATAGTCCCGTATGGACCTAAAAATTGTTGGAACTAATGAAGTGGATTCTTGATGTGTTCTTCACTCAGAGACCTTTCCAATGATTCAAACGGTTCGAAAAACAGAGTCCCGGATCAAAAGTTATGGCTTTCAGAAGTTGGTCAATTTTTGGAAAATTACCAATTTTCGAATTAGGACTCAATTTTTGAATTTCAAATTATAACTTTTTGGTGCCAAACCACCAAAACTCATGATTGTATTGTTTTTTTTGGCTCCAAACTGAGGAGTGGCAATTTATGGGCTAGTTTCTGATTTTTGGGAGCTTTTTGGGGTAAGAGAGCGCATAGTGAGAAACGGGGAATTTTTGTAGTTTTTGTAACTAGAAAGTATTGCAAAACTTGAGGATTTGAGATCCTTTGCATGTAATATTTTCATATTTAGAACATTAATAATATTCTCTGGTTAGTGTGTGATTTTTTGTGTCTCGAATTAGCACCCTCATCAAGTGGTAACAGAGCGGGTCGTTCTTGAGCGTTTGGACAAATCATCGATCATGAGGTAGTTCACACCATGAATATGGTTGTGGGTTTGAGATATTAAAGATGCCTCCAAGAGTGGTGCATGGTGGGCGAGCTGGTGCTAGAGGTGCCAAAAATGTTGGTGGAAGGGATCCATTAGTGGCCAAGGGTTTCAGAGCCCTCCAGAGACAAATTGATGTGTTGCAAGAAGAGTTGAGAAGAGGAGTAAACCCGAGAAGAAGAGAATAAAGTGAGGATGAAGAAGAGGTGGAAGATTCAGATGTAAAAGAGGAATAATAAGTGATTCATCAAGATAAAGTGTGGTTGAGAAGGGCCATTTCAAAGATCAGAAAAGGACCCAGAGTAGAAGTTCCCAGTTTTTCCGAAAGTTTGAACTCGAAAGAGTTGATCGACTGGATTAATGAGTTGGAAGAGTATTTAGAGTATGAAGAAGTAGAGGACCTGGATCAGGTTAAGTTTGCAAAAATGAAGCTAAAGGGCCATGCTGATATTTGGTGGAAAGAGGTCCAACTAGAAAGAAATAAGAGAGGGAAAGGAAAGATCACCAGATGGGATTGTATGGTGGACTAACTGAAGAAGTAGTTCATACCAATGGACTATGAGTTAGATCTACTGAAGAAATTGCAAGGGTTGAAGCAAGGAAGTAGATCTGTGAAAGAATACATGAAATATTTTCTAAAGATGATCATCATAATGAGACATGCAAAGGCCAACAAGGAGAAGGTAGCCCATTATCTTAATGGGTTACGACCGAGCATTCAAGAGGAGCTAAGCCTAGTTAGAATGAAAACCATTGAGGATGCATACGAATTTTATGTGAGAGTTGAAGAGAATTTGAAAAAAAGATTTGTCAGCAAGGAAAAAGGACAAGGAGGTAAAAGTGGAAGGGGTAGTGGAAGATCTTTTGGAAGTCGAAATGAGGATAAAAATAAAAATGAAGATGTGGGTACTAGTCAAAGCTAGAAGAATGATAACTTCTACCACCCTTGTGATCAAAACAGTGGTGATCAAAGACGTAGAGGAAAAGGAAGATTTTGGAAAGGACCCGGAAGAGGTGGTTTCAGAGGAACTTGTTTCTAGTGTGGTGAAGAAGGGCATAGATTCTATGAATGTCCACAACACCAAGGAAGGATAGACAGAAGGCCATAAGTTCATGCAAGGGTTTCACATGCAGATGAGGAGGCTCCGTTCGAGCATTCAAATGATGTTGAAAGGGGAGAAGCCCTGGTGACTGAAGAGAAGGAGCCAAAAAAAAGGAAGAATGTGTGCCACACAAGGTGCAAGTGTGAACAAAAAATATTGTGATGTCATTATTTACGGTGGGAGCACCGATAATCTAGTGTTAGAAGAGATGGTTACAAAGTTGAATTTGAAGAGGGAAAGACATCTACATCCATATTGAAATGCCTTGTTGCAGAAAGAGCATAAGGTTTTGGTCAATGAGCAGTGCCTAGTGAAGTTCAAGATCAAAAGCTATCATGATGAGGTACTCTATGATATCATCCCTATGGATGCATGTCACATTTTGTTGGGGAGGCCATGGTAGTTTTATAGGCGATCTATACATGATGGCCATGCAATCACTTATTCTCTGATGAAGGATGGAGTTCGCCATAAATTGAAACCCCTGAAGAAGGTTGAAGAAAAGGTATGCAATATTGCTAGAATTTTTTATGTTGATGGAAGGAAATTTTTAGAAGGCATGAAGCATGAGCATGTGTGTTATGCATTGATTCCTAGAATGGATAAGGAGGATAGTGTGAATGTGCCAGTAGAATTTTTTTTGTTATTGAATGAGTTTCAGTATATTTTTTCTAATAACATACCTGAGGGTTTACCACCACTGAGGAAGATCAACCATCAGATTGACTTGATCCTTGGAGCTAGTTTTCCAAATAAGGCAGCCCACAAAATGACTCCTATAGAAAATGAGGAGTTGTTGAGAAAGGGATTTATTTGATAGAGTCTGAGTCCATGTGCAGTACCTACAGTACTAGCATCGAAGAAGGATGGGGAGTGGAGGATGTTTACAAAATCTCGAGCAATAAACAAGATAATGTTCAAGTATAGATTTCCCCTACCAAGGATGGATGACCTGATGGAATATTTGAGTGGATCTTAGTACTTCACAAAGATTGATCTAAAGAGTGGATATCACAATATTCATATTCGAGAGGAAGATGAATGGAAGACCACCTTCAAGACCAAATAGGGCCTATTTGATGGGTTAGTCATGCTTTTTGGGCTAACCAGTGCACCGAGCACATTCATGCGGCTCATGAATGAGGTACTGAAAGAGTTTCTATGAAGTTGTGTTATTGTGTATTTAGATGATATTTTGATATTCAGTAAGTCACTGGATGAGCATATGATGCATATTGGTAGAGTCTTTGAGAAGTTAAGAGAAGAGAAATTGTTGACTAACCTGAAGAAGTGTAGTTTTATGAGGAAGGAACTAGTGTACTTGGGGTTTGTTGTCTCAGCAGAAGGTCTCAAGATGGACCCAGAGAAGGTGAAGGCTATTCTGGAATGGCCTACCCTAAGAATTGCTACTGAGGTGAGATTTTTCCATGGTTTGGCCAATTTTTACTGAAATTTTATTAGAAACTTTAGTAGTATTTGTGCACCCCTGACTCAAACAATGAGAGGGGACAAATAAGAGTTCAAGTGGAACACTAGAGCAACAAAGAGTTTTGATATATTGAAGTGAAAGGTGATAGAACAACCTATTTTGGCCCTCCCAGATTTCAATAAGGTGTTTTAGGTGGATTGTAATGTTAGTGGTTGTGCTATTGGAGAAATGTTAAGCCAAGGAGGTAAGCCCATTGCCTATTTCAATGAAAAGTTAAATTATGCAAAGAAAAAGTACGCTATATATGATCATGAATTTTATGCAATAGCTCAAGCATTAAAGAAATGGAGGAATTATCTGTTGTTGAAGAAATATGTTTAGTATACTAATCATCAAGCATTATAGTACCTAAGTAGTTGGGGAAAATTAAATCAGAGGCATATGAAATGGGTAGAATTTTTGCAGAGTTATACCTATGTTTTAAATCATAGGAGTGGGAAGTCAAATAGGGTTGTAGATGCCTTAAGTAGGAGGCATACATTATTGACAAAAATGTAGATTAAGGTGGTTGGGTTCGGTGAACTCAAGACATTGTATCCGGAAGATCCTGATTTTGCAGAGGCTTGGAAAGCTTGCAAGGAGCATGTTACAGTTGATAGGATGAAGTGGTTGGATTTCATAATTGAGGAAGGCATATTGTTTAAGGGAATTCAATTGTGTATTCTAAGAAGTTCCATCAGGGAGAACCTAAGAAAGGAGAAGCATAGTGGAGGAATGGAAGGAAATTTTAATCACCATAAAACCATTGCCATTATCAATGAGCATTATTATTGGCCTCAGTTATCATAGAATGTGAATAATTTTGTGTAGAGTTGTAGGGTATGTCAAATGGCTAAAGGAGTGAGCTAGAATACAGGGTTGTATCAGCCCTTACCTATACCAGAGAGGTCATGGGAGGATATAAGTATGGACTTTTTTCTTGGTTTTCCAAGGACATAGAAAGGGAATGATTCAGTATTTATGGCAGTTGGCAGGTTTTCAAAGATGGCACATTTCATCCCATGCCAAAAGACCCATGATGTAGTCCACATTGGTGAATTTTTCTTTAGAGATGTGGTGAGGCTAAATGTTCTGCCAAAGAGTATAGTATCAGATCATGACACCAAATTCATTGGATACTTTTGGAGGACCTTGTGGAAGAAGTTTAAAATAGAGTTGAAGTTCAATTTTTCATAGCATCCACAGACTGATGGGAAAACTGAGGTCTTGAATAGAAGTCTGAGTAACCTACTAAGATGCTTGGTATGAGATAAACCCAATGGGACTTGATCTTACCCCAGGCATTATTTTCTTACAAAAATTATGTCAATAGAAGCATTGGTAGATCACTATTCCAGATTGTGTATGGAGGTAGCCCCAAGACTACTCCAAAATTGAGAAAGATGGACCAAGAGAAGAAGACAAGTGTTGAAGCCAAATAATTTGCTGAGAACATTAAGAATTATGCATGACAAGGTAAAAGATCATATTAACAAGAGGAATATGCATTATAAGGCTAAGGAAAATAAAAGGAGGAGGTATAAGGAGTTTCAAATTGGTGATGAAGTGATGGTCCACTTGAGGAAAGGAAGGTTTCTAGTGGGAACCTATACGAAATTGAAGATGAAGAAGTTTGGTCCCTATAAAATTTTGAAGAGGCATGATTCAGGGAATGCATATGAGGTAGATTTGTTGGATGGCATCAACATATCCCCTGTGTTCAACATTGAAGATTTGATAGAGTAACATGAAGGTGGCACAGAGGAAGTACCAACAATAGAACAGTGTGGCATTCCAACACCTACTTTAGAGAAGGAGGAGATTGAAGCAATCTTGGATAGACATGTGGGAAGGAGTACTAGAAACCAATAGTACGAATAGTATCTAGTGAAGTGGAGAAGAAGGCCTGTGGAAGATTCATCCTGGTTATCTAAGGTAGAGGTTGACCGTTTGGGTTTTCCTCAACCATTTGAGACATGACGAAGTCACTTCTCAAATTACCCTAGGTGTCTGATGCAGGAGCATCCATTGATGTAAGGGCAATCCTACATCACCCAAAAATATCCTTACCTCCATTTATCTTTTTGTAGATGTATTTTCATTTTTGGATACCCTTTTTGTCGAAGAAGAACTCCCAACTTTAAGAATTACTTTTCTACTTTTTCTACTCAACTGCTATTTTTAGCAAGTGTGAATTTGAAGGCATGTGGAGGCATAAATTTTAGGGAAGCTTCAGGACAGAAAACTAAGTGCTTTGAAGAAATAATCAAGTCAAGCTCATTCCCGGTTTGAAAGTTATTTAAGTTTCAGTTTCTTCTTTTTGCCCTAAAAAACCTTCTAAGCCTTGTTTGACACAATAAACAGTCTTGTACAGGCCCATAAATCATTAGAACTAGTAGAGTGGGTTCTTAACACATTCTGCACTTTGAGACCTTTCTAATGGTTCAAATAGTTCAAAAAATGGAGTCCCGTATCAAAAGTTATGGCTTTCGGAATTCGGTCAATTTTTGGAAAATTACCAATTTTTGAATTAGGACTCAATTTTTGAATTTCAAATTATAATTTTTGGTGCCAAACCACCGAAAATTATGATTGTAATGTTGATTTTGGCTCCAAATGTAGGAGGGGCTATTTATGGGCTAGTTTTTGTGTTTTTGGGAGCTTTTTGGGGAAAGAGAGTGCATAGTGAGAAAAGCGGAATTTTTGTAGTTTCTGTAACTGGCATGTATTGCAAAGCTCGAGGATTTGAGATCCTCTGCATGTAAGATTTTCATATTCAAAACAATAATAATATTCTCTTATTATTGTGTATTTTTCGTGTCTCGGGTTAGCACCCTCATTACATATTGACTTATACTTCTAGTGTTTCCTATATAATTAAGTGAGGGGTAAGAGTCCTCACCTTTTTATTGAAATTGTTGGAACTTTACAAATTATATTTATAGCCATAGATTGATTGTAATCAAAGAAATTTAACCAAACATAATGGTTAACAAATTTTACCAGACCTAATTAAATTACATGAAAAAATTATAATAAAATAGAATAACTGAAGAAAGTAACATGACCCGACTTTCCTAATAGACTACAAAGACAACTAATTCAAACATTCAAAAAATCCAAATAATAAATCATGTTTTTTTTATATCTAGGCCCTCTATCTACTATGAAAAATTTGCAATTTTAGTTTCCTTGACTAGATTGAATCATTCTTAGTGTGGGGATGATTCATGGATACACATAGCTCCATTAAACCAAGAGAGGTAATATGAAATCCAATTATGTATTTCATATAACCTTGAATGACAAACATTTCTTTCATGAATGCCAAAAACTTCAGTTCAATATCATGTTGTTTACATCTTTTGTACAAATTATGATCAAATAAGAAAGTCAATTTTTAAATATATTACAAATCATAAACTAGATATATACAAATGTAAAATCATATTGTGGATTTTAATATTCAAATTTTCACACATATCAAATCTAATAAAAAGAAACATGTGTAGTATGAATTTTGTTCTTTGAAGGTTAACATATGTCTTAAAGTGTGGGTTGAAAATCACATGTTTTGAAACCTCTTTTCTTTTTTAACATTTTCATTCACAACTATACATATCTCTATCTATGTTTGACATAACAATAGAATATTACAACTATTATTTTGGTATGAGAAATTGGTTTCGAAATATGTTTTTTGTAACTTGTATTTGACACAGTATCTATAACACACTATGACTTGTATCCTCTATTGTGGAAAAGCCTATCGTAATTTCCTAATAACAAAAATAATGGTGTTGGTGGAATTATAATTGAAGACCTATATATACACAGATCAAAACCAAAGGGGTTGGGAATGTTGTGAGTTGCAGGTTAAAACATGGAATGTGTTTTTCATGTTGCAATTTTTTATACCAGGCAATGAGTGCAATTAGAAGTGTGTACTCTAAATTTTTCTCTATGCTATAAAGTGTAGGTTAAAGAAATGCATGTTTTGAAACCTCCTATTTTTTATAATACAATTTGACAACTATGTGTTTGGGTATAAAAAAATTTAGGTTTCAAAACATACCATATTTTCTAACCTATGTTTGATAAAGTATCTAAAACACACCATGTGTTATATCATCTACTATGGAGAGGTGTGTTGTATTTTCCTAATAACAATAATAATGATGGGTATCTGCAGGATCATGATTGGCCAAAAAGTGGCAATATGATGGGTATGTGGCCCACAAATTTTTTTTTACCTGAAATTGATGAAATGAAAAGAGTTTTTAAACGAGATTCTCAAATTCTCACCAATATAAATTATTATTTATTTTTAATTTAATAAATAATTATTATTCATTTTCTACTGAATTATGACTAAAGTCCTGATTTTTAGGCTTATTGAAAAACATCTATATATTTTGAATGGTATCATATTTTTTGAATCCAAAACATGTGTCATATTCTATGCTTTGCGTACTATAATATTAAAAAATAAAAAAATGAATTTCATGAAGTTTTGACCAAGTTAAGGTGGTCAGACATACAAGTCTTTATATTTTTTTTAAAATTTCATATAAAAATTATAATTAATTATTTCCTTGGAAAATAATTACAAAAAAATATGCATCACATCGAGACATGAGTCCTCTACTTATATCTACAATATTATAGTAAAATTTTATCATTTTAATGTCATTATGGTGGTCAGACAGACACCTACTTCTTATTTTTTCCTTGAAATTTAAGTAAGTTACTGTATTGAAATCTAAAATTTTCACCAAATAGATTTTATTTTTTTTGTAAATAAACCTAGAAATTTAGAAACTACATTCAATTTTATACAAATTATATTCTTACATATTTTTGAAATAATATAGATAACTCATTCAAAAAAATTTTGTCAAGTTTCCTAACTCTGATTTTTTTGCCACTTAAGTGCCTGTTTTTTCCATGATGATCCTGCACATACCTTGGTGTTGTTTCTATTTGAGTTGTAGACTTGGATATACATATATGAAAACCAAAGGGGTTGAGAATGTTGTGAAGTGCAAGATAATCATGCAGTGTGTTTTAGAAAGAGTGTACTCTAAAGATTTTATTATTCCATAAAGTTTAGGTGAATAAAAACATGTTTTGAAGCCTCATATTTTTTATAATACATTTATAAGTATACATATCATTTTGTACATTTTTAAATAACAACATGTGGCATTTGTGTATTGGTTATGAGAAAATATAGGTTCAAAAAAATGATTTTTTTGTAACTTGAATTTCAAAAGCTATCGAAAACATGTCGTGAATTGTATCCTCTATCATGGAGATTTTTTTCCAATAATAGTAATAATGGAATTGTTTGTATTTGAACTGCAAACCTAGATATACACATATCATTACTGCAAGGGTTGGGATCATTGAAAATTATATTTAAAACATGCAGCATGTGAAGTTAGAAGTGTGTACTCTATAGGTACTAATCTATAAAGTGCAAGTTAAAAAATCATATATTTGAAACCTAATATTTATGAAAGCACATTCAAAACTATACATATATTTATATACATTACAAATAACAACAAATCATTTTAGAACTATGTGTTTGGGTGTGAGAAATTGCACATTTTAAAACATGTCATGTTTCATAACCTACATTTGACAAGATATATAAAACACAATGTTTTTTGTATTCTATATTGTGGATAATTATATTGTATTTTCTCAATACCAAGAGTAATGGTGTTTTTTCTATTTGAATTATAGACCTAGATACAGAGAGCTCAAAATGATAGGGATTTGGATTCTTGTGAAGTGCATGTTAAAATATGTGGTGTGTTTTGTAGCCTATAATTTATTATTATAGGAAATGTCTGTAGTATGAATTGTATAATGTGAAGGTTACCATATGCCATAAAGTGTAGGGAAAAATACAACATCTCTTCAAGTTTCTTATTTGGTACAAGACATTTATAACTATACATATCTTTGTGGGTATGTGCAAGATCATGATGGGCCAAAAAGTTGTGATATGTAAGTCATATGATGGCCCATGTGGCTAACAAGTTTTTTTTACACAAAATTGATGAAATGAAAAGAGTTTTTAAAGGAGATTCTCAGGTTTCCACCAATATAAATTATTCTTTACTTTGAATTTAATAAATAATTATTATTCATTTTCTATTTGAATTACGGCTAAAGTCCTGATTGATAGGCTAGTTGAAAAACATATATAGCTTTCAAACGGTGTCAGATTTTTTGAATCTGAAATATGTGTCACATTATTTGCTTGGCATACAATAGGATTAAAACAAAAATTTGAATTTCATGAAGTTTTGACCAAGTTAAGGTGGTCAAACATACAAGTTTTTATATTTTTTAAAAGTTGTAATAAAAAAATCATAATTAATTATTTACTTGGAAACAAATTACAAAAAAATATGCATTATATCGGGACATGAGTCCTCTACTTATAACTAAAATCTTATAAAAAATAATTATCATTTTATTGTGGTTAGGGTGGTTAGACAGACACCTACTTCTTGTTTTTTCCCTAAAATTTAAGTACTACTACATTGATGTTTCAAATTTTCACCAAATATATATATATATATAAATAAACCCACTTGTTTAGAAACTAAATTCAATTAGCTACAAATTATATTCTTGCATATTTTTGAAATAATATAGATAACTTATTCAAATTTTTACATCAAGTTGCCTAACTTTGATTTTCTAAATTTTCATCGCCACTTAAGGGCCTATTTTTACCATGACAATCCTACACACACCCTTTTCTATATTTTAAATAACAACATTGCATGCCATTATTTTGTATAAGAAATTACAATTTTCAAAACACAAAGTGTTTTACAATGTGCAAAATGTTTGAATAAACTAAACAAGTGAGAACCCAAAACAAAATAGTAAATAGAATTGATTCCAATGTTACTCACCCCTCACTTGAATATAATTTGTTTATTATATTCCCCACCTAAAAATATTCTCCACTGACTCGAGCCTTTAACCTTCCACAATCTAACATAAAATTTTAAAAAATAAAGTGTTTCACAACCTATAATTCTTTTGTCAAATTTTATTTTAAAACAATATTCACAATTGAAAAACCAAAAATAAATTGGAATTGGTTCACATATTTACTCACACATCACCTACAACTAGTCCCCACATACTCAATAAAAGAAATAAATACTTTATCACATAATACAACAAACCATAGAATACACCAAAAATATGTGATTATAAAAGTCTTTCCATAATCTATTGACTATATGGCATAAAACAACACCATTCACTTGATGTGTTCATCATGACAAAGTGCTATCCCACTAGCACATTCATTAACTAAACCCCCTATCTTGACAACTCCCTCCTTGTAATGGCCATATGATTTTCTTTGGCATTTCTTATAATTTTTTGTATACCATCATATCTTAGACATGTCATTTTCTATCCAAATTTCTTTTGTGATTTGATTTATTCTAAAATAGCTTAAATGTGTGGGGTCCAGTTGAGGTGGAAGAATGTCATAATTTCATAAGAATTGTAAGAGTAAAATTCATTTAATTACTATCAAGCACAAATAAATGAGAAGTGACACCACCCATGTTGGTATTCAAAATGTATGCCTTCTAGAAACTGGCATGAAGGCCAAGCTTTGAGTCCAACAATAGTAACATTTCACACTATTCATATTGTAGTTGATTTATATCATTGAGCATATCTATGTAGGACTATAAAAACTAATTCTAGCAATAAAAAAACGGTGTCGGAGCACCAAGTTGCTTTCAACCCTCCATGAGGCCATTTGTAAATAATTGGTCTATTTTATGTACTGTGTACTCTAATAAGGTTTATCAAAACATTTTACAGGTATTTGAGTCTTATGAAGTCATATTTCAAGTCATTCAAGTCAAATAATTTTTAAAGTCGTTTCATATTGTAAAAATTGTAAAAGTTGCTCAAGAAAGTTGTCAAGCAACTTGTCAAAAGTGTCATTAAGGAGTTTTGTCAACAAACTAATTAAAAGGTGGTTTAAAATAGTTTTTTTTGGTTGAAAATGTATAATTACACCCTCCAAAACTCAAATTAGGGGGTGGGAGACACTATTTTTGAATTTTGAAGAATGGCAACCTCAAATTTTGTATGCATTTTCTCAATTTTAGATTGTTTTCAGGTTGAAGTTGTGCTTTCTACAGCTTGATGGACTATAATATATGGATGGAAATATTTCTGTTTCTAGTTTCCAATTCTTTTTTTCTCATTGAATTTTATTGAGTTTTGTTGAAGATATGACTATTTTGGTGAGGGCAGGTTTGGACACTCCCTAGGGTTTGCAGTTTCAGGAAAAATAAAATAACTTTATTTTCCACCATTGGATCTTCATAAAAATTTGAAGGGAGGTTTGTACTTATGTTATCTTAAATCTCACTGAAGCGATTGGTTTTTTTTTGTTTTTTTGGAGAACTTATTAATGACTGTTCATTGCATTAAATTTTGGGCTGCCATGGTTATGTTTCCAATGTGATCTAGAATGCACTTAATCATTGTTTGAGATGAATAATTTTATGAAATTTGTCAATTCAATGGAATGTTGAGTTGTGAATCCCTTTCTTTGCATCAAAAAAGATGCATGGCTTATAGTATGATCTCATTGGGGAGCTTGGGCTTTTATTTTCATGGAGCAAGAGGTCTCATGAGAAAAAAAAATTGTTGTAGGATTAATTTGAATCTTTTCTAGAAAAATGGCATCCCCTACCTTTTAGGATTAAATATTTTATCTGGTTAAATTGGAGTGGGGCTAGAAATTGCACCTACAACTTAGGAAATTTATTTCCACTTGTCTATTATCTAAATCTTTTAATTCCTAAATAAAATGAGAGATTATTTATTTATTAATTAATTGTTATCAGAGTACTATAGTTTATTCCTTAAAGTTTACAGCTTAAAATTTTAAGTTGAATTGTACTATTAAAATCATTACACCGTCAATTTTAAAATTTATTCCTAAAAAATTTCAGCAAAACCCACTAGAATTTTTGAGGAAGCTCCCCTCCATGAAACCTTACCCTTAGTATAAGAAAACACATTTCCATTCTTTAATTTAATGGTCCATCATCTCAGCATTTGGGACCCATCATTAAAAATTAGATAAAAGATAATGCTACACTACCACTTTGAAATGAAAATTTTTAAGCAATGTCATTCTTATGTGAAGGAAAAAGATATGTAACAATTACTTTGACAATCACTCAAGGGGGAAAAACAAATCAAGAATGAGAAGTAAGAATTAGTGATAAGATTAGTGAAAATCAAGTAAGAAGGGACATGAAATGGTGAAAAATGGTTTCTTTATGATTTATGGCATAGAACAACACTTTTCACAACATTCATTTAAGGAAAACCCTAGAGAACTCAATCTAAAGTATGCAAAGGAGAAAGATATATTGCAATAGGGTTGTCCTAGGGTCTAATTATAGAATAAAGAGGAGTTCACCACCAAGCTAGGGCTTGGAAAGAATAATTAAATGCAAGACCTAATGATTAAATCTAATGCAATGCAATATTTCACTAAATGATCTACAAAAACATGTAAATCATAACAGAAAGCTGAGAGATTAAAGGTGTACACCTGGAAAATTGAAGAGGAATGGATGTAGACTTGAAATGCTAAAAAAACTGAATTTAATGTTGACTAGGACATATACTCCAAACTGGGTGATTTAGTCATACATTAGGGTTTCTACTTTGGAACATAAATCTGACAGAGACATGACTGAAACTCCACAAATCTATAAATTTGTGTATACTAGGACTCATACACCAAAAGTGGAGTATCAATCCAATTAAGGTTTTTTGGAAATTCAAAGTCTAATTTTTCTCTTCATTGACTTCTATGTTATTTTCACTTGATCTCTAGATTTGAATCTCATATTTGCAACTTGTAGATGTCCTCCAATGATCTCTAATGCAAAGTGACAACTTTGAACACTTTCACAAATTTCTCTAAACTTTCTCTTCAATATTTCTTCAACCTAGATCTACAAATCACACACTAAAGAGAGGTGAAAATGTTGTTGTGTTAGTGGAAATGGGTTTTCCTTGGTCAAACCTCATTTTGGTAATCAAAACTTGAAATGAAATGAAATAGAAAAGGATAATGATGAATGAACAACATGCAATGTTACAACTCACCAAATCCTAGCAATAAGGTGTTTTAAACATGTAATAAGTGGCTCCAATGGATGTATATCTTGACTCTGGCTTGAATGTAATAGATATTGACTTGAATGCTTGCTTGAATCAAGAAACCCTACATTATAGTTGTTAGCTCAAAAAAAAAACATGATGCATGATGACTTTGACATAATGATTGATGCTCAAATAATGCTTTACATCACTTGATAATCAGCCCTTGAATTCTCTTGTGAGCTCCAATTTTCTATTAGGAATTCTCTCATGAAAGTCTTGTTATGAAAATGATTGAAATAACCATGTATTTATACACTTTTTATGCCCAATTTCGTAAAACTACAAAACAACAAGACAACATCAGATCTAGGAGAATAAAATCCCATCAATAATTTGAATTAAATTTTATTTTGGGCCACATGGGACTCATATGCTAGAAGTGGTGTATGAGTCCCATTAGGCATAATTATGGGACACATTTAAAAATATGCTTAGAATGATGTGAAATCCAAATAGGTACCAAAAACCTAGGTGGGACCGATATGCCCAAGGTGGCATATGAGTTATAGATCACTAAATATGGGCCATACAACCTAAAAATACCTAAATTATGATCTTGGTTTATGTGGGGATTAATCTCAAAAAGATGCACTAAATGAGGCTTGTGGATGTAAAATAAGGCCAATTAGAGCATAAAGAAGCCCAATTATTTACTAAAACCCTTAGAAAAGTGTGAAATTGTGTTACAACACTTTAAAAAACCCTAAGTAGGGCACAATTATGTTCATTTAGTTCACAAGGTCCCAGGACCTAATGTGAATATGTTATACATATACAACACTAAATCAAGGCTATGTAAGGGAGTACTTTTTACACCATTACATCTAGCCCCCACTTTATTGAGAGGAGTAACTCGCTTTTGACTCACACTAAAGTAGACCCACCTATATCAAGAGGGGTCTAAATGTACCAATGTTGGTAAGGTAGGATGACAATGATTAAGAGGGTTCCACAAGCCCCCAGGACCAAGGTCCTATGATAAACCAACATAGGCACAAAAGAACACACAAGAAAATGATATAAAGATCAATAAAAAGGCATAAGAATACACTTCCAAAGACAAAAACAAAGGTGAAACAAAACAAAAAGAGGGATGTGGGTATGTGCAGGATCATCATGGAAAAAACAGGCCTTTAAGTGGCAAAATTCAGAAAAAACAAAGTTAGGAAAATTGACGTAAAAATTTGAATAAGCTACCTATATTATTTCAAAAAATATGTAAGAACAAAATCTGTAGCAAATTGAGTGTAGTTTCTAAACTACTAAGTTTATTTAAAAAAAGAAAAAAATCTATTTGGTGAAAAATTGAAATTTCAATGTAGTAGTACTTAAATTTTAGGGAAAAAATAAGAAGTAGGTGTTTGTCTGACCACCCTAACCCATGAAAAAATTTAGTGGAAAATCTTCACCAATTGGTGAATAATAGCAATCAGGAGCACCGAAAATGGTGAATAGTACTATCTAAAATGGAGATTCAATTGCCAGGCTTTTATAAGGAAAAAAATTTGTCTCGATTGATTCACCATGTAAACGATGCATCATTGGCACTAATTCGCCAATAGTTTATACAGTAATTAAAAATATTAATAATATTCACCAGTAATACTGTGTAATTCTTGAGAATCAAGAAGGGAATCTACTATATTCGCGCCAAGCTCCCAAAAAGGCTCTGTTTGATCTCCACCATTCACTGTTGCCAATAGTTCATGACATACATCATCACCATTGTATCAGTGGTACATCCCTAAGTGTCCAACTGATGATTTTCACTCATGCCGATAAGGTTTCCATACTCCTCCTGGGGTCCACCAAGGCACAGGTACACCACTTGTGTAATTTCAAAGAATCATGAAGGGAATCTACAATATTCGTGCCAAACTCTTGGAAAGACATCTGATTAAGGCTTTTTTTGATCTCCACCATTCACTGTTGCTAGTAGATGATGACATACGTCATCATCGTTGTATCAGCGAGACATCCCTAAGTGTCCCCCTGATGATTTTCACTCATGTCGATATTCGCTTATGGAATGAACTTGTAGCCGTCTAATTTAAAAGCTAATCAATGGTAAAATTTTAAAGTTTCACTTAGTCTTACTTTTCAAGTGATATTTTTTAAAAATACTTCATCTGTGTGTGCTCCAATGCATTTTCAATAGTGAAAATTTATGTCATTGTCCCTGGACCCCACGAGGGGGCATTGCCCCCTTGGCCCCCATAAGGGGGCTTTCCCCCCTTGACCCCCACAAGGAGAACTTCCCCTTGACCCCATTGGTGGATGCCACCCCTAGGCCCCCTACTTCAATATTAAAAAAAATAAAAAAATATATGTGGCAACTACGTCGACCAACTATGCAAATTTTTAAAGGAGAGATTCGACATTGTAATTAATCTTTTTAGTTATCATTCACTAGGATTCACCACTGCGATTACTACTTTTACCAATTATTCATTAAGATTCGCTAGGATTTTACACCTTTGCCAAGGGGGGATTTCTTAAATTTATCCTTGCCCTAACCACAATAAAATTATAATTTTTTTTAATAATATTTTAAATATAAGTAGAGGACTCATGTACCGATGTGATCCATATTTTTTGTAATTTTTTTCAAGCAAATAATTAATTATGATTATTTTATTATAAGTTTTAAAAAATATAAAAACTTGTATGTCTGACCACCTTAACTTTGTCAAAACTTCATGAGGTTCAATTTTTCTTTTTCTAATCCTATATTATGTGAAGCATAGAATGTGACACATGTTTTAGATTCAAAAAATGTGATACCATTTTAAAGATATAGTTTTTTTTCAATCAGCCTATCAATCAAGAATTTAGTCATAATTTAAATAGAAAATGAATAATAATTATTTATTAAATTCAAAATAAAGCATAATTTATATTCGTGGAAAGCTGAGAATCTCCTTTAATAACCATTTTTCATTTCATCAATTTTGGATAAAAAAAAATTAGTTAGCCACATGGACCATCATATCACTTACATATCACCACTTTTTGGCCCATCATGATCCTACACATACCCATGGATCAAACTTCTATCATTTATCCATCATGATGTGGATTGGATCTAGGTTTTCTGTCTAAAAATGCATGCACACTCTAAGGTAATGGAATGTTAGTTTATTTCTGGGTGAGTAATCCAAGAGGGTGAGACACATACACATGTAGCCGATATACACTCACACACACGTGAGTGGCTATGGGAAGTTAATGCCTCAGATCAACTTCCCGTCCAACCATATCAATTCAATACCTCATGATAACGTTGATAAGGTACCACACAATAATGAACTTCGAGCTTCATGAGGAAATAAAAGATTCATATGATTGGAACTCATGAAAAAACAAGATGGCTCCATAGGCATGCAAAGGGTGTTATGTAAGGTGGCCATATAACTAAAATTGAAAATGCAAAAAATAATGTAAAGAACATTCAAAGGATTATTTCTTATTTCATGTGAGGTCTTAACTTAGGGAACATATTAGAACCTTAGGGGATGCAATGTGTCATATCAAGCCACTAAGGGGAGTGTAATATGATCAGAGAGATCACACTCTTGAGGGATACCACACCTTATTTCACCGCAAAGTGAAAAAATTATCACATGAATCAAGAAGGCTACACCATGAAACATGAAAAAGATAAATGCAAAAGAATAATGCTAATGTATTCCTCCACTTTAAATAAATTTCTAAACATCATGTTATGATCAATTAATTTAAAGTAGCCAATGATAAATGCTAACAATAAAGAGGATGTGAGATCCTATCTAGAAAACCTTATCCAAGTCCTATGTTTTCAAATGAACCTACATCATGCAAAGAAAAGAGAGGGATTTCCCCCAAAAATGAAACTCCAAAGACATGAGGGATCTATGGATTTGAGGTTAGTATGTTCTTGCTACAATGTTGTTAAGAGAGCTCAAAATTTTCATCATTCCCCAAATAATCATAGAACTAGAAGAGTGACACAAAGAGAGAAACAAATAAAGAAAAAGCTTTCGGGTCAACATGGAAGAGACATGAATGTCTCGACACCTTCTATCATCCCCAAAAGGAAAAAAACAAGACAAATAAAAGATAAAGAAAAATATTTTGGGTCAATATGGAAGAGACATGAATGTCTCGATGCCTCATGTCATCCCCCAAAAGGAAAAAAAAAGAAAAAGGTAAAAAAATTATGACATAGAGAACAATCTAGGTAAAAATAGAGGAATGTTATAAAGATATCTCGAGATATGTATCAAACATAATAGCACGAGGGATCACATTACACACATGCAAAACATGAAAAATAAAATGATGCAAAAGACTAGAAAGGCACATGCGAGTCAACCGATTAGCAAGTCATTCACATCCCAATCATGTTCATCATATGCAAAAGGTGGAAAACTATCTAAAGGGACAATATCAAGTGTCAAAATAGGGTTATCGCCAAGTTCAAAACTCTTCCTAGGAGAATTTTCATTTAAGCTCATAGAAGAGGAGAACAATGTATTCAGTTCATTATGCACGTCCTTGTCACTTTTAGCAACCTCATCATCGTCATCCAACTTAATCACAACAAGAGGTCGAATGATAATGTCTAAAGAAGGTTTTAGCTCCTATTGTGGTATAATAGCTTTTTGTTTTGGTGAGGGGGGGCACTCATTGTGCATTTCTTCGGCTGAGTTTGGTTCTTGATTTTCTTTATTTAGTTCTTCATTTAACTTTCGAGCAAGGGCAAGACGTTTCCGCCTACACTCTATAACACCTTTTTTTCTTTTAGTTTGGTTTTCAAGTTGCATTTGTGTAGGAGAAGGATGATCAACCATATATTTCTTTGCTTCCCTAAGGGAAGGAATGGAATGTTGTTCAACCAATTTCTCTTTATCTTTGTAAACCTATTTTATTTTAGGAGGTTTTATGGGATTGTTTTTATTATCTCTTGGTCTCTTGTAGGAGTAGGCAAAGGGTCTTTGTTAGGCTGGTCTCGATTGTTTGGAAAATCTTTAGATTCAATCATGGTTTCATCAAGGATGGTAAGTTCGGTCATGGTTTGAGGCATTTTTTGGAGGGATAATTTCGCTATGAATTTTTCCTTAAACTTTTGGTAGGATTAAAAAATAAATCTGCTCCAGATTTAATATGCTCAATAGGATCAAGCCAAATGAAATCTAATGAAAAATTTCCATGGGAAAACAAAGGTTTAAAGACACTATGATGCATGGTGAAGATTTCATTTTCAAAGGGAAATTTTGAGCATTTATGTATGATCGACGAGATGAATTTCATGGAGCGTAGCCATGGGTAACCAATATTCAAATGGAATTGGTCTAATGTTGAGATGATGGAGAATGATACATCTAATGTTTTTGGTCCTACTTGTAAAGGTAAGAGAATTGATCACATCATAGGGTAATCCGAATTTTTATGCATCTTTACCATGCTTTTAGTTTATCATATGTTTCTTGATAGAGCTCATGCATAAGTAGGAATTCCTTGGTGATGACATTCTCTCCACGAACAAGATCTATTAATATCCCATTAGTGGGCTTATCATAGATTCATCTAGCTATGTAAAGGGGACCATGGGGTGCATGTTTAAGTATATATTTAGAGGGGAAATCAATGTCAAGAGGGTTTTTAGTTCAATCCTTTCAGTGTTGAGTTTCAACGTGTTGATGGTAAAAATGACACAAATAACATTAAACAAAATATATCTACTCTATTTCTCCTAAAAAATAAAGACAACATATAGTAGCCTAACTCCCAAGGTCCTGGTAGTTGGTGCTTAGCTATCTAGTATCACTCAATTGGTCCATGAAACTGTAATATTCAAGGGGCGTTTTCTAGTAATAAGGAATGCAAGAAATGATGGATTCATCAATCTGTACTTAACGAAAAGGGATTTTAAATAAAAGAAAAATATAGATCAGGGCATACATCAATGAAACATGAATAAAAATTATCTAATATCCAGACATATTTTTAACAACGAATGTTCCTCCAGTAGATCAAGAAAACCATAACATGATGCAATTTACAGAACAATCCATATTGTTGCATGCATCTATGGTGCTTAGTTTAACCATCAAAATCACACACCGTAATACTTTAAAGATTCAGAAAAGAACAAAATCTCATTCATTGCTAAAATCATAGATCAACATACATTCAACAATTCAATCAATAGATAATTTAATGAAATAATCTTTAAATCTGGTTTCTTCTATTGATTCTCATCAAATAAGAGACACTTATGCTTCAAAAAACCACTGGCATACAAAAAGATTATGATAAATTAACCTTATCAAGTAAACTCAATTCCAACACCATATTGTGTAAAAAATTGTATTTGTATTCAACTATAACTAATAATAACAAAGTGTCTTTGCAAAGCTATAAAATTTCTATCTCCTACTATCAAGTGGCTAATCTTATTCTCATCAACCGAACCTTACAATATGGTACCCAACAGGTATATATAGACATATAAAGCATAAAAATCCTCTCAATCAAAATTGAGATCCACAATTTTAGGAACTGAAACTTTCTTGGAAACTCAAACCGGTTGATCTATAGTTCCAACATTAATTACAAGCGAGAATAAAAGAGAAGAGGAAAGAATTCATGTGCCCAAAAGACTGCCACTCATCCTTTTGTAGTTTTCTCTAGAATGTATTCATCATAACTAGAAAAGACCTATTGAAGAATATCCACATCTAGCCCATCAATCTAGTTGTCCTCAAATTGAATTATGTTTAGTTTTCTAGAAGAAAACTCCTTCATGTCTTTCAACTTAGTCAACTCCTTTCTCACAACCTTCACTCCTTCTCTGACATCAATTAGTCTATCCAATAATAGATCTCCATCATTCTCTTTTTTTCATAATTTCTTGGAATCTATTATCGTATTTCTCCTTTAACTAATTTAGAGTCGAGCCCTCTTTGACATGTATATCAATATTAACTAGAACAACTACAATAGCTTCTACTTCATCAAGTTGTTCATTTATATCCTTACTTGCATCTTGAACCTCATTCCTATGCTTATATATGAAATCAGATCTCAATCGGATTATGCGAGAGGCCTTTTCCAAGAATTTTTTTGGTCCTCTTCAAGGATTGACTACTCAAGCATAGTAGACTTTGGAAATTTATTGATGTCCTTTATCTTTTGAACATATCCTCTATACTCTTCCTCTTGTTGTTCCAATTTTTTAGCATGGTGATTCATCTCTTCTATTAGCTCTAATTCCATCTTGTGAATCTCAAAAATGTTTACCAGCACCTCACCTACCTCCCAATTAAGTCTATTCGTCCACTTGTCCATCATCTCAGCCTTATTATTTACTTTTTCTAGATCATCCACCTCTCTTTTGTTGAGAAAAATTGGTGTCTCTAAGGCAGAAAGTAGTGATCTACGAGCAGAAATATCCTTCAAAAAGGTGTGTATCTGATCCAATTGAGCTTTGAGCTCATCTTTTCTTTTCTTATGTTTTATAAACCTTGGCTTAGTGAATGATGCTACAAAATCAATCAGATTCATCTGCTAATTTCTTGTAGGCCTTCCCAAATTGACAGTGCCTAATTGATAATAAATAACCTACATATCTCCCAAATCCTTATCCACTACTGGTAGTGCACATGCTTTAATAATTTCACCTACCTTAGTTAGCCTTGTGGAATGAAGAATCCTAGCCTTCTTCTTGGGTCTTTTCTTCTCAACTTCTTTCATCATATCATCCCAATTAAGAGGTGGTGAGGGCATTATTGGTCTCTTCTAAAGATCAAGCTTTAACCAGGTAGGAGTACTTGGATTAGTGGCCATTACAGTAGAAGAGGAGGCAACAGTTGTAGAGGATAATGGTTGTAGTATACTAAACCTAGGCTGAGAATCAACCTCTTGTACACATTTTGTTGTCCTCCCTCTATATTTTCTTGTGCAAGATTTTTAGCTTCTTCCTTGTCCTTCTACTCTTGCATCCTCTTATTCTCTTGTTCCTTTTACAATATTTCTTCTTCCAACCTATTCTCCTCAAGTATCTTGTTTCTTTCTTCTTCCAAAACCTCGAGTCTATCTGAGGACTCTTTTTCCTTTTATTTCTGCTTGGCCATCTCCCCAACATCTTTCTACTTTTGCAGGCATTCTGTTTCACCCTTTTTCTTGTAGGCTTCTTCAATTAGTTTCAACTTGGCCTTAAGGGATTCTCTTTCTCTCCTTTGTTTATCTTTTTCTTCTTCTAGATCATGGATCTTCTACACCATCTCCAACTTTTCATTTTCTTCTTTTGTCTTGAGCTAATACTCCTTTTTCTTCTGCTGCTTTATTACTTCATCAACTCTTTGCTTAGCCTCCAATTGTTGTTGTTGAAGTAATGCATCATCTTGTGCCCTAGCATTGATTTCCTTTTGTTTTTCTATAGCATTTGCATGTGCCTTCACATCTTAAGGCATCTTTACTTCTTCAAACAACGCCCACTAGTCTTCCTCTATTAACACATGCTTAGTTTTCTCCAGAGGTATCTCCTCTTGTGCATCCTTTTCTAATAGAGTCTCATCATTATCAGTTTGAATGCCATGGACCTCCATTTCTACTTCCTTTCCCTTCAAGGTTTCAGCTATATCATGGAGAGTCCCCTTAGGTATTTCTCCACCTTGTTTCTCTGTAGGAAGGACTTGAACAGATGATTCATCCATTACTGGTACTGAAGCCACAAGTCTTGTTGGGGTATCCTCCTCATGTATTCCAAACAAATCTTGGGTCGGGGCTTCAAGCTAAAATTCTTCAACATTGGGAGGGACGAGTTCCAATGGTTTCCTGCGAGGCATTTTCCTTTTGATTCTCTTATATCCTTTTCCCTTCTTAGGAGCTTGACCTCTAAGAGCCTTGGCTCTGAGCACAACCCATTGGATACTCCTATCCAAGACTGTTCTTCCTATTTACTTGATGTCAATCGTCTCCTCGTCATCCCAATCTATTGGTTCCAAACTCTTAGTACCTATGTTTAGTGCCTCATATGAAGGATCTAACACTATCTATCATCTAATAGGGTATCAAGAATATCAACCTTCACCCCAAATTCCACCAAAAGTGGGACAAATAACCTCTCATAATTTTTCTTTTTGAGGTCATATTCATCTTGGAGATCACTCTAGAAGTCCTCCAGTAGGTTGAAATTTTTTTCAAAAACTAAAGAAAGTAAATAGTTCATCTTTTGATTTGGATCAAAGTGCTTTTGGGCAATATATAAGCCCAACTTTAAATGTATCAGCTCACTACAAACCACCTTAGCTCCCACAAGGTGTGGGCATCTGTACTCACCCAATTGCATGGGTAATTTGTGACATCCTAGTTTATGTTGCATTCCAAACCTAGCATTGACCCCCAAAGCTTGGTAAACAAACTCCATCAAGTCTACTCTATTGATGTAGCACCTAGGGAGCAAGTGAGGATGACCCTCAAACCCAACTAGCCTAAAAAAAGTAAATTTAGGGTAATGGATATACCAACACCCCCATTTTTTAATGAATGCCATGGCCTCTTGGCTTAATCTTTACCCTACATCTCCATTAAGTTGATTAATAACCACATACAAAAATGCATCATTAACCCTTCTAAAGTGTAACTCAAAAATGTGCAATGACAGCTGGTCATAATGGTTCCAAACTTTGATTTCCCTATTACCTTCTCCCAATACACCTAATCTGTTTAACCTTGGAAAGATGCCTCCCCTTTCTACTGCATAGATAACATAAGAGGACATGAAGAAAATCTTAGTTTCCCTCACTCTAGTCAGCTAATCAAGTATGTTATCTATGACAATCATAGGCCAATAAATTTTTGCCTACCACCCAATATTATCTAAATGAATGGAAACATCCATTCCTTAAAATGAAAGGAATCCCTCTTTCAAAAAACTCTAGACATCATCATTATAATATCGAATACCTCCTTATAGAATTCTACCCTTTTTGGCTGATCTAAGAGCTTTGCCAAGGACTTCTTCTCTGTTCTTAACCATTTCTTATTTAAGTGAGCCCTATTCATCTCTTTGTGACCGCTATATATCTCCAAAGACTTTGCCTCATTCATTTGTGCAATATTCTTTGGGTCAGGGACACTGAACACAAGTTGAAATATTTGAGGAGTCAGGTCTATGATCACATTATCTTGTGAATCTACACATTGTCTGGTGGCCAGATTGTAAGCTCCAGCTATTGTCATGATAAATTTCAGGCATTGAATGGATAGAGGAAATACAACAATATGATCTAGGCCAAACTCAACTATTCTTTGAGTTCTCCCTGTCACCTCTTAAAAAAATTTCTCTGAATACAACTCCTCATAATTGAATAGACCTATATTTGTCTTAGTTATATTTTCCCAATCAGATTCCACCTTGCTAATTGTGGCAGGAGGACCCCTATGGTTATACCTCAAGGTATAAGGAAGTTGTTCTGGTTTAACCTTCTTAGGCTTAGTTGATGCCTTCAAAGTTTCTACAGGTTGACTCCTCTTAGCAGCTTCTCCTGATACTCCTGACATCCTTTAAATTCTTGCAACAAAACCCCAAATTAGATCTATAACCAAATATAACTTAGATATCCTATCCTTCCATTTAAACTAGAGGCAGAACAAGAACTAGAATTTGAGCTTTTAATAATAATAAAGTGGGACCGAGTCGGAGTCAGGTTGATAACCAGAATCAAAATCAGAACAAGAACCGATTTGGTTCCATGAAGAATTTTTTATTTTATGTTTGGTTCCGCCTCTGCTTCCAGCTTAGTTATCTACATTTTGAAATCCTTCTTCTTAATATAAGAGGAGTCAGAGATGGGATGGTAACCAGAATTGATACTTATTACAAAACATAGTTGAAGACCAAACACGATTCTGGTTCCATTTCCACTCAAAAATAATCATGACGTCATAAGTGATTTCAACAAGATGATAAATAACATCATGATCTAAGGACTAGGTCATAAAAAAAATGAAACGGGGCTTAAAAATTAAACTATAAGAGATCATCCCCATATGACTGAGAGGAAACCAAAATTAGGGCATCATATTTAAAACAAAAACACGCAAAAACCCTCGAATTCAAACAATTAGGGCATGAATTTAACTTCATTCAAACCAATTAGATGAATGCGTAACAAGATTCCTAAGTAAAACCATAATTTATCAAACCCTACCAACATAAAAATAGTAACTAATCCATGCCATTTAAAAACTAGGGCATCACGATACAGTCATGATTAAAATGTGAAAATGACCAGTACAAAACAAACAAACGAGAAACCAAAACACAAGAAAAAGGAAAACAAAAAAATGAGAAAACAAAATAGAAGAAAAGAAAAACGGAAAACATGAACTCACATGAAAACCGAGAGTCACAAATTCAGGAGAAAACCAACGACTGAATAAAAAATGATAAGTGGAAAAAATAAAGAAGAAGAACATAAACCCTACCTCAAACACAAATAAATGGGTTAGCCCTCTGAAGTGATTCTGCACGTACTTATGTCCCTTTTGATAAAATCACACACCCAAATACTCCACTGCAACTTTAATTCACTCTTGATCTTTTAAACAATGATGATAACTCTCAGTTAATCCATAATTAAGGTTAAAATTGTAGCTTCATATGTGCATGGAACCTATAATTAATGCCATAAATGCAGAAGATCGGAGTTGGAACTACAAAGGGAACTGGCACATTACTGTCGTGCAACTTCAGTAAAGTCAAAAAAACCCAATAACAATGGGAGCGAAAACATAGTGGGAATTGATTTAGAAATTCGTTTGAGTTTTGCATTTGTTTCCCATTCTGGTTCCGGCTTCGGTTCCACCAAAAAAGAAGAAAGTGCAATGAAAAGTGAAATAAAAAAACGAAGACCAAAACGAGAAAAACCAAAAATAAAACCTAAGTCTAAAAAAATAGACCAAAAGACAAAGGCATAGGTAGAACAAACCTTTCTTTCAAAACCATGAATAATTTCTAACTCAACTTCCACTCTGGCTCTAGATTTGACAAAGACAAAACAAAAAGACCACAAAAAAACCATCGGGATCAAGATCAAAATGAAATCTTTGAAAGAAGTTTCAAAACCCGATTTAGTTCTGATTCCGATTCTGACAGAACAAACCAAAGAAAAACAAAGTATTGGAAAATAATAACTCAAAACTTTGTTTTGGAAAAAAAAAAGGACAAAAAAAAAAGGGAGACCCATTTTGACCAAGGCAAAAGATGGGGTGGTTATGCAAGGCATAGTACAATCAATGCAATGAAACCATCAATATGATTTTCTTCTTGTTGATTAGTATCCATAGGACTTTGATGAATTGTATCTACATTCTCATCATCCGTGTCAAGATTCATCACATCAATCTTTGTAGTTTCGCTAGCTTTGAGAAATGAAATATTATTTTTAGGAATTGAGTTGGTAAAGATTTGTAAGTTTTGGTTAGGAGGGGCAAGATAATTATTTCCTTGATCATTAACACCTCCAAGGGAAGGATAACCGAAATCAATGAGTTATTGTTGCACAAGATGTTTAAGATGCTTACAATGTTTTGTGCCATGTCAATTTTTTCGGTGATAATGGCAATAAGTATTTGATCTAAAGTTCAAAGGTA
Organism: Sequoiadendron giganteum; assembly: GCA_007115665.2. NCBI lineage: Eukaryota > Viridiplantae > Streptophyta > Pinopsida > Cupressales > Cupressaceae > Sequoiadendron > Sequoiadendron giganteum. The sequence continues at coordinate 84,720,161 of CM021105.1, forward strand.
AAGGTTTATTAGGATCGAGATTTTTAAGGGGAGGCAAAGTGATCATTTTGTGTTCTAAGAGTTGGGACATTGTGTTGTGGAGGGTATTGGGTAGGGGAGTGAATTGCCTACCTGGATCCCCAAATGTGAAAGGAGTTGTATTCCTTATAGTGGCCAAATGGGTATAGATATGTTGAGTTTTTTCTTGATGGAGATTTAGTTGAAGGAAGCCTTTATTCTATTTTCTATTAGGTTGATAACTATTTTAGTTTGTGGACTTAGACTTCTTAGTTCGGCTAGAGGTGGATTTTCCATCTCGACTACTAACCAATTTTTGATAAACATGAAGGACAACACATAAGTGCATGAAAGAAGGTAATCTGATCATGGTAAGCTTATCTTGTATCTTTCTTTTCAAATTCTATATGAACATATTTTAAAGGTGAGAATTAGGAACCTTTACATCAGTTTGGGAATAAAGCGATTGGTAGCACGAGATAAAGTTAGTAATCTTTTATTCATCTTTTTTCTTACATCTCATCAAATCGGCTAAGGTCATTTTAGGGGTCATATGGACTTCAAAATGCTTGATAAATTCCTTCACAAGTTCATTGAATGAATGAATTGAGTTTTTTGGTAATGAAGAAAAGCATTATAAGTTAGTATCCTTCAAGGATCTAGGGAAAATCTTAGCCAAGAGTTTATCATCAAGAATAAAGTCACTACATAAGGGGGCATAGGAAGAAACACGATTAGAAGGATCTCCTTTCCCTCCATATTTCTTAAATCTAGGCACCTCTTTACCTTGTGTCATCAATGTTCACAATATCTCCAAGGAAAAGGGACTTCTTTTGACATAATATATAGGTGGTCCATTTTGATTTTAGTTGATAGTGGAGATGTTCTTTTGAAGGGGTGAAACAATTTGCAAAAGTTAGTTTATGAGAGGATCATTGCTTGTATTAAGATGGAGGTGAATAAGGTGGAGGGGTGTATGTGTTTGAAGGACAAGTAAATGGGATGCTTATAGATGGTAGATTGGTAGGAGATATGACATGTGATGCCACAAAGGTACTAAGGATGCTAGCCGAAATACCCAAGAAAGGAATCACATTACTAGTAGGTTGCATTATTGTTTTAACTTTAGGATTGGTATAGGTAGGAATAGAGGCAATTGTTGTGGGACCTGAGGAATTTTAATTCCTCGACTTGTGGCATTATTCGATGGTAGAGGAAAACTAGTGGTTGAGGTAAGATTTTTTCCAAAGATCTGAACTATGTTATGCATAAGGTCAACTCTATCTTCACTTTCAAGCATGCGATGAATGATACCTATGGTAGGGATATCAGTGGTTGGAATGTTCTCAGTAGTTATTTTTTTTTATACTTTTGCTAAGTTTTCATAAATTTGGATTATTTTTTCTTTTCGAATACTAGCAATCATTGTTTCAACATGCATCACACTACTTAAGGGCGAAGAGTTGTTAAGGGTATGGTCCATACCTAGTGAACTAGTGTCAATACTAGGAGTGAAAGAGCTAGGAAATCCAAGATCCATGATGATTATGCTATCATAGGATGACACGAGCCTTAAAATTCGTCTCATGATAGTATTAGCAATAAGACACCAAGTAGAAAATATCATGCAAGTGATACTAAATGCAAGATAGATGCAAATGCAATGAAATGAGTATAACAAAAACTCTGTAAACTGAAACAAAAATTTATCAACACCAAACAAAGCTCAAAAATAGAGTTTTGAATTCTATAAATACAGTTTAAAATCTACATTGGGACTAAATCACCTAGAGGGGAATATGAGTCCCAATGAGGGTTTTTTTTCACAATTTTTTTAATGTTTTTTACTGATTTTCATTATTTCTGGTGTGGATGATCTGTAGAATAAATGCAAATATAGATTTCAGTCAATTTTTAATGATGTAAGATGTAAAAATGCAACCTATATGCACTTTCACTAATGTAATATTTAGAAACCCTATATGCAAATTAACTAGTACAAACCATAATGCAAAGTTCATGCAAATAAGATCTAGGATGATGATGCACTCAAACTTAGAATTATGATGTTCTAAATGCAGGTTCACCAAAATGAACTGATGGAAAATGGTTTCTTTATAGTTTAAGACATAGAACAACACATTTCACAACATTCATTCAAGGAAAACCATAGAGATCTCAATCTAAAGTATGCAAAGGAGAAAGATATATTTCAATAGGGTTGTCTTAGGGTCTGATTATAGACTAAAGAGGGGTTCCCCACCAAGCTAGGGCTTGGAAACACTAATGAAATGCAAGACCTAATGCTTAAATTTAATGCAATGAAATATTTCACTAAATGGCCTAGAAAATCATGTAAATCATAATAGAAAGCCGAGAGACAAAAGGTGTGCACCTAGAAGCCTAAAGAGGACTATATGGAGACTTGAAATTCTAAAAACATTAAATTGAATGCTAACTAGGAATCATACGCTAGACTGGGCGATTTAGTCCCAGATTGGGGTTTATGGTCTAGAACCAAAATCTAGCAGAGATATGATTAAAACTCTTGAAATCTAAAAATTTACCTATACTAGGACTCATATGCCACAGGTGGTGTATCAGTCCAATTAGGGCTTTCCAGAAATTCAAATTCTAATATTTTTCTTCAATGTCTTCTCTATCCTGTCCACTTGATCTTCAAATCTAAATCTCAGATTGGAAACCTGTAGATGTCTTCCAATGATCTCTAATGCAAGGTGATAAATTTGACAACTTTAAAAACTTTGAAAAATTTCTCCAAACATGCTTTCAGTATGTCTTCAACCTAGATATACAAATCACACACTAAAGAGAGGGGAAAATGTTGTTTTGTTAACTTGGAAAGGAATTTTCCTTGTTTGAATATTCTTTTGTTAATCAAAACTTGAAATGAAATGAAATAGGAAAGGAGAATTATGAATGAGCAACATGCATGTTACAACTCACCAAATCCTAGCAATAAAGTGCTACAAACATGTAAGAAGTGGCTCCAATGGATGTAGATCTCGCCTCTTTCTTGAATGTAATAGATCTTGACTTGAATCATGAAACCCTACATCATAATTCTTAGCTCGAAAATAAACATGATGCATGATGACTTTGACATGATGCTTGATGCTCGAATAATACTCTCAATCACCTGATAATTAGAACTTGAATGCTCTTGTAAACACTTGAATGTTATTGTGAACTCCAATTTTCTATTAGGAATGCTCTCATGAAATTATTGTTATTAAAATGAGTGAAATAACCCTATATTTATACTTGTTTATGCCAATTTTCCTAAAATTACAACACTATAGGGTGACATCAGATCTAGGAGAATAAAATCTTGGCAATAATTTAAATTAATTTGATTTTGGGCCATACAGGACTCATACGCTAGAAGTGGTGTATGAGTCTCATTAGGCATAACTATGGGACACATTTTAAAAAATTCTTAGAATGATGTGAAATCCATATCAATGCCCAAAAACCTAGGTGGGACCCATATACCCAAGGTGGCGTATGAGTCCTAGATCACTAAATCTAGGTTGTACCACTTAAAAATACCTAAGTTATGATTGGGTCTTGGTTTATGTCAAGATTAATCTAGGAAAGATGCACTAAATGAGGCTTGTGGATGCAAAATAAGGCTAATTAAAACATATAAAGCTCAATTATCTAATAAGACCCTTAGAAAAGTGTGAAAGTGTGTTACAACACTTTACAACACCCTAAATAAGGCATAATTATGTTCATTTAGTTCATAAGGGCCCAAGACCTAATGTCAATATGTTAGACATATTGAAACACTAAATCAATGCCACATTAGGGAGTATTTTTTCCATCATTATATGACACAACAATGAGAACCCCATAGATTAGGGGTACATAAAAGGGGCTTTGTTGAACCATGTAAGTTTATGGATAGCTAGGGTTTCATTTAGTGTGTATGCACAAAAGTTGTTTCAAGCCATTGAAAGATTGCAGATCAAAGGAGGGACAAAAATAGCAATGGCAATAGAATTTTTTACTTTATAATAGGATTTTTCTTATCATAAGATTTCTTAAGAATATATTAAGGCAATAAGGGAACATGCCGATTTTCAAAAGTGTTAATATATACAATGAAAATAAATTCAAATTGATTCAAATTAGTAGAAAATTAAAAATCATCATGTAAAATTTACAAATGTGGTAGATTTTAAGAATATTGATAGAAGTAGTTGTATATCTACTAATATTTCAACTAGGGAAAGGTTATATTTGTATCATTTTATTCATAGTTTTAATATATTAACTGTGACACAACCTTCTCTCATAATGCTTCCCTTCTAATCAATCATAATTCAGTGCATGCAACATTTTAATTATTTTTTTAAAAGTAGTCAATGGGCCATTAATCTATTGGTGAAGTTTAATGGATCTTAATAAGCTCACCAAGGATCGAGTCCTGTTGAGTGCAAGAGCTCAACATTATAAGGGATGAGGCTAGGATCATCAAGTAAATTTGGCAAAATGAATTCTACTCAATCTTTGGCTCTTTGTGGAAGAGGTTTCAAGCCAAAGACTTGTGATACTATAGATTTTAGTAAATTAGTCAATTTTACTTTTCTTTCATTTTAACAAAATCTAATTTAATGAAACAAATATCTTTTTAAATCTATATAAATTACTTTTAAAATATTTTCATTTAATATGAAACTATTTAAACATAAAAAAAAATAACTATATAATTTAAACTAAAACAACCTATAATAAAATTTAAACAAAGTAAAAACTACATGTATTAGATTTAAACAATAATGCTACTACCTACATAACCATGATACATATATAATTACTACATCAAACACATTTTAATGTACATGATGACTTTATTTAAATATCTAACTTTTAATATAACACTCGGCTTTAACTTTGTTTCATTTTAGTGAAATATATTTTGATGAAGCTAATTTTATTTCTAAATCTACACAAATAACTATTTCAGTGTTTCACTTTTAATACAAAATTTTCAATGCATAGGGAACAAACTAACGATATACACATTAACCTAAAATAAATTATACACATACATACAATGAATGACTGAATCTATGAAAGATCATTCAAGGTAAGACAAACAATGGTTTTCTTGTTAATCTGTGTATTTCTATTAGCCTCTTATTTAAATATCTTTATTTCAGTTGTGTTCATTTTAGTCTTAGGTTCTTTGTTAAGAGCGTGTTTAGCTTAGCTTTTTATACTTCAAATATTCAAAAAGATTGTTTTTTAATTTATTGTGTATGTTTTTAAATTCGAGGTTTTGAATTTTTCTTTTAAATAGATAATTGAATGTTATTTGAAGCGTCAATTTAAACATATACAAAATTAATTCAGAAACAATTTTTTAAATGTTCTGCATTATTCTTTTTCTTATAAATATAACTTTATTTCAATTATAAAAAAGAAAAAATAGTAATGTTTATATTAACTTAAGATAAATATGTAGGATCAACAGATATTTCATTGTTGATGAAGAATGATTCTAAATGAGTCTATAAAGGAACAAACCTTGTTGAATACAAAATTCCGATATCATAAAAAATAAAACTGAAATCGTACCTTTTACAAATTTGATTTGGTCCTTTAACTCTTTCAACTAGTGATAAGATATTAAATAACTAAAAGGTTCATTTGAATGACATATAATCCTCCATAAAAACATATACGTAGGAATAGCTTCCAGAATTTTATGTGCGTACGTGCATGTGAGTCGTGAGTTGGTCAACCTGCACAAACAAAGTGCCACCTGTCTTATGGCAGTTTATGTGTGCTGGATAATTAATTATAGATAAGGTAACAGCCTTGGTCTTACGAAAGACAAGTACTCAATTATCGACCGCCATGGAAGCTGGCAGTCAATTGCCCACCTCCATTATATCGATGTGCAGAGTCGGTATTGATGATCGAGACCGAATTCATTGAACCAAATCAAACCGACCCACACAAATCGATTACAGTAGATTTTATCATACGATGAATGCCAGAGCAACAGCTTGTAGTATGACTTTGCTGATCATATATTTTGTACTTACTAGGGGCTTTGCTATGGTTATACAGGTAAAAGGTTGTACTCAATAACACCAGTCAAACCAAATTTCGCTTCCATCCAGAAACATCCTCTACTTTTCTACCACTTTTATTCATTTCAATGAGATCTTTTGGCGGCGAAATTTCGGAGAGATTAATTTAAAATAGGTTCGAGTCTACAAATCATCTCCCCGTAATCATCGATTTGAATGGTTTTGTACTTTCGAGTAACATTAAAAAAAGAACTTGTCTAGATTTAAATTTCAATATCGTTTAATCTATTGTTATAGATGTACAACCACGATCCTTGGACTTCAGCATGAATGATCAAAGTCACTGGCTATGAAATACGATGTTTATTGATGATTGAGATCAGATATAATAAAATTATAAATATTGATAGTGGTTTGGATTTGGTCTCATTTCAGAGTGGACTTAGATTCATTGTTTTGGATACTGAATGATGTTTGGCATATCAATACGGTTGTGAAAGGTAAGGAAGATAACCAGAAAAACATCCATAATAAATTGATAGCGGAATATCAATGTGCTAGCGTCAATTCTACTCGCAATCACTACTTTCAAAATGGTTTTGTGGCCCCAAGTGGGACTTCTATACTTATTCTAAATCAGAAGTGTGCTCAAAAAGCTTTATATATTATAAATAGAAAGATGCTTGAAAATTGCAGCTATAGCACATGTCATCGAAGCTATTGATATGATATATAAAATTGGATAAGAGAGAGCCTATGTTCTTTCAGTTATGTGGAAGATTTTATTGTTAGCCATTATGGTATTCCATGTGAGGTTTGAATCATTTTCATTAGGTTATATCTTTTCCGTTAGAATTGCATTCATAATAACTCTTACAAGCTGTACTGCTGGTCTGCTTCCAAAAAGAAGTGGAATTAACTACATTATTTCTCACATACTGCCGACATGTGGTTGGCAACAGTGACCACCACCATCGTCATAATCGTCATCATCTTCTTCAATTTCATCACTATACATACCCACACCAAAAAAGGCATCAAATTACTCAAAATATCAGCCTGTTTTCTGGGCTAGAAAGGAAAGGAATGATGATCCATTTTTTCGTTCTTCACCTCCGCACTTTACTCTGTTAATTATGTGACCTACTTGGATCAAGGGCCCTTGGTAATTTAAACACGTTATAAATTCCCCATTGTTGGAGGGGCAGCCATAATGTAATTCTATTTCATAACGAACAAATAAAAGGCTATTGCGCATGCTATCCTCCTTTTCTTTCAAACGTTATTTCTTATGATTCATAGAAGTACAAAACAAATGAACATTCGATCTCAAGTTCTTGTCATTTTTGTATTTGTCTCTGGACTGCAATCATGGCGTTCCATGAGAGGTTCCGAAGCACCTTCGTTAGGTATATATTTAAATTTATTCTGCCGGTCATTTTAGTAGTAGTGGTGTAATGACTCTTAATTTGTCCTTGTGATCATTTATAACCATTAAATTATTCCCTATCATATCGCTTGTCCTTTCAGAGAGTAACATGCATAGTTTTCCACTTGATGTGAATAATGAATGAGTAGATGAAAAATTTCTAGTACAAATTATTTTGTGGTGAATTTATTAGTGAAAGATTATTAATGGTGAAGTTGAATGTTTTTCAATGTGTTCATTAGGGATTAAGTCTTGTTGTGTCCCAACATTATACGTGATTGGGCTGGAATCATAACTTGAGTGACTTTGGTGGGATTGATACCCCTTAGTCCTTATCTCTAGGCTCAAGAGGTTGCAGTGTAATGTTTGTGCTCCTATATTAGGTAGATAAACGATTCTATTGGTTTGCTACAAAACCCTCAAAAAATAAAATAAAATTGAACTCCATAGTTTTAGGACTATTATATATTTTTAACCAATTTTTAAAACATTGGGTATTCAAATGTAACATAAGATCTGGGACATATTTCGTGATGCATGCAATTCATAAGTTTTTTTTACTATACAAGATTGAAAATTATCAAGTAATAGGAAGTTAGATTTTATAAATCCATAAGAAGTATTAAAGGTACAATGAAAAATAAGATATAGCTTTAATGAGCATTGACTTCCTAGCAAGATATATTATGCAAATAAATGTTATAGTATGAGAGATATAAGTGCATAATGTTTAATTTTAAACCTTTTCTTTGTTCCACTTTGCACACATGTCATAAAAGAGTATCTTTTGCAATTTATTTAGCTTACTTGTTTACAAATTGATTCATGGCCAACTTCCATCAACTGATTTATATTACACACTATCCTAGCTCTCACCAGTACACATTGTTACTTAGTCCACCAAATATAAGTTCACCTTTCAATGTCCATTGCCCCTTTGGAAAAGTAGATTTTATGTTGCTATCTTTCTTACTGAGTAATTAAAGGTAGATATTATGGGTGATTCATAAAATCTCAATGCTATGCTTGTAGAAATCGCAAAATGAGAAATTTATAGCATGCTATATAATTAGAATTTAAATCAGAATTAAAGAGACAATATTTGTATCAGCTATAGGAGTAAATATACTCACAAATGAGATGATAGTTCAATACATTGCAAGGCCAAAATGTATATATATATTGGTCACCAAAATTTGAAAATGATTAATATACACATTCAATTAAAAAGTTTAACTAATTTATGAAATGGTGGGAATAGGAAGGTTCCACCTTTTAGGAGATGGAACATAAAAGGGGTTTTATGACCTTCTTATTTCCTTATATTTCATTCAAGGAAACCCTAGAGATCTCAATCCAAGGATGGAGTGAGGGAAAGAGATCTACTAAAGGTTATCCTAGGGCATGTTTACAAACAAAAAAGGGGTTCACCACCAAGCTAAGGCTTGAAAATACTAGTAACATGCAAAACCTAATGATAAAACCTAGTGATATGCAAAGCTTAGATGAATAACCTAAAAATGAATGCAAACCAGAATAGTAAATTGAAAAATGAGAGAGGTACACCTAAAAACCTAACGAAGCTTGGATGATGGTCTGAAATGATGAAAATGTTGAATTTAATGCACACTGGGACTCATATACCTAGATGGGTGATTTGTTACTAGATTAAAGATTTTGGGTAGGAACAAAAATATGGTAGTGATGAGTCTGGAACTCCTAAAATCTAGAAAAAGGCCTGTACTAGGATCATACGCCAAAAATAGTGTATCAGTCATGTTAAACTTTTTTGAAAGGTCAAGATCTAAATATGCTCTCCAATCTCTTCTCTTCCTCCTCAACCTTATTTATGGGTCTGAAATGCTAAATTCTTCTCTATAGGTTTCTTTTAGTGATCTTGTAAACAAGTTGACAACTTTGACAACTTGAAAAATTCTTCCAATCATGCTCTTCAATTTTTCTTCAGCCTAGATTTGTAATTCACACACTAAAGAAAGGGGTTTTCCTTGGTCAAACCCCATTTAGGTAATCAAAGCTTGAAAATAAATGAAATAGAAAGGAGGAATAGTGAATGAACAAATAAGCTATATTGCAACTCACCAAACCCTTGAATAGAATGTTGCAAACATGTATGAAATGACTATAGTGGATGTGGATCTTGACTCTTGCTTGAATGATATGGATCTTGATTTGAATGCTTGCTTGAATCAAGAAACCTTACATCACAAATGTTAGCTCAAACACAAACATGATGCATGATGCTTGATACTTTAATAATTCTCCAAAATGCTTGATAATCACTCTTAAATGCTCTTGCAAACTCTAGAATTCTCTTGTTAACTCAAAATTTCTACAAGGATCCTTCATCAACTTTTCAAGTGATAAAAATGTGAAATAACCTTGTATTTATACCTATTTATGCCAAATTTCTTGAAATTACAACACTACAAGCCAACATCGAATCTAGGAGAATAAAATCCTACCAAGAATTTGAATTCAATTTAGGTCTAATCTAAGGAGGACTCATACACAAGTTGTGGCGTATGAGTCCCACTATGCTAAGCTCAGGAAACTTTTTTCAAGAAAGGCTTAGTTTAATGTGAATTTCAGATCTAGGCCCTGAAACATAGGTGGGACCCATATTCCCAAGGTGGCATATGAGTCCTAGATCACTAAATCTAGGCCATACAATCCAAATTTAGTAATTCATGATTGGTCACATGGTATATGTTAGGATTATCCTCATAAAGATGCATTAATTAAGGCTTGTGGATGTTAAATAAGGCCAATTAAGGCATAAAGAAGCCCAATTGATTAATATAACCCTAGATTAGTTTTGAAAGTGTAAGAAAATGGTTTTCAACACCCTAAGTAAGGCACAATTAGGTCCATTTAATTCACAAGGTCTCAAACAAGTGTGAAAATGCAGAGGGATACATTTTTTTACACTACATTTAGCCCACACTTTAATGAGAGGAGGAACATGCTTCAAACTCGTACTAAAGTAGACAAAATTGCATCAAGAAGGGTCCAAATGTACCAACATTAGTAGGATAGGATGACTATGATCAAGAGAGTTGTGCAAGCCCCCAGGATCAAGATCCTATAACAAACTAACATACACAGAAAAGAACACACCTGTAAAATGTTATAGAGAGCTACAATAAGACACAAGCATACACTACCAAAGACAAAGACAAAGAAAACAAAAACACATTATAATTGTAATTTTGGTCGAAATTATGCATTTATGAATATTTTCTAAGGAAAATTTAAGAAAATACCCCTCTTGGGAGTCCCATTCTTGCTAGGGACCACTTGGAGTGCATGTGCTTGCATGTTCAATTTCCTGCCTTGCATTTAATTACATGTTTGTGCCACAAGCTTTTCATTTTGTTGCATGATCATATTGGAGTTGTCAAGGCCACCGAGAGCCAAAGAAGGTGTCATAATTATCCAAGGTGATTGGCCAAAAGTTAGGCACCCATATGAAGGTGGTGAAGGCAATGAATTATTTTATATTTTATTTTCTTATCTCTCCCCGTTGGAATTTAAGGTGGTTATTAGAGGTTGTTTTAGAAACCAATGGTGGTTTTCTCCTCACATAATTTCTCTATAATGATGCTTGCTCATTTTGAGAAGGGGGATTTTGGCGAAGTTGTGGTTGCATACCCAAATCCTACAAGAATGAAGCTAGAATGTTGAGTTACAATTTTTTGTATGTGTGAAGCCCATGTTGTAAGGGATCATGTGAGCTCCATGTTGATGTATATTTAATTTTCTTATTTTGGATTTAATACATGTTTCATATTTCACATATTTTTTATGTGTTTCAAGATAATTTATTCTCTTCTTGCATAGTATTTTATGTGTGTTTGTGATGAAATTTGAGAGGGAGAGTCTCCCTTTCCATTAGTGGTATCAAAAAAAATTATCTCGAGTCTATAAACAAAGTACTAAATAGAGGTAGTTTACAATAAGACTTGTGAGTTATGGGTGAGGATTAAAATTGCTCCAAGATTTACCAACCATGGTAAAGGTAGAGGTAAAGAAGAAGGAAGAGATCCTCCAAGAGATGAAATTACAGCTCTAAGAAAGAAATTTGAGGTTTTGCAAGAAGATATTCACATAAGAGATGTGTGTAGAGAAGATGATAGTGAAGATGAAGCTAAAAAGGGATTTGAAGAGGAAGAACAAGAACAAATTGATCCTAGAGAAATCAGATTGTTGAGAGCTATTGCAAAAATTAAAAAGAATCATAAGATGGAGGTTTTGAACTTTATTGAAAGATTGAATCTACAAGATTTGATAGATTGGATTAATGACATCGAGGAACTCATTGTGTTTGAAGAGATTAAAGACCCTCATAGATAGAGGTTTGCAAAAAACAAAACTAAAAGGTCATGCTAGTATTTTGTGGAAGGAAATTCAGCTTGAAAGAGGAAGAAGGGGGGAAGAATTTTTTTCTAGATGGGATAGAATGGTAGAAAAGATGAAAATATAATATATTCCAGTAGCTTATGAGTTCGAGCTACTAAAAAAGATGCAAATTTTGAGGTAAGGAACAATAACTATTAAAGAATACAGAGAAGAATTTCACAAAGTTTTGATAAGAATATGATACTTTGAAGAAAACAGAGAGAAAGTAGTATGTTACATCAATGCTCATTAAAATGAAGCATAAAATAAGAGTTTGTCAGAAAAACAAGGATAGAAAATTGAGAGGGGGAGTGAATCAGTTGTTACAGAACTTAAATTTATTCAAACTCTAATCAACCTTTAATCTCATATCTGGTAATTAACAGTGGAAGCATAAATCAACAACACATCAGAAACACATGGAAACCAAGATTTTATATGTGGAAACCTTGTTAGGGGAAAAACCACGGTGGATTTTAGTCCACAAGATTATACCCTGTTAAAAATATAATAAAAAATGAATAGGGAATGCGCATGCATTCAGACACACTGCCTAGAGCTCACTGGTCAAAGGGAAGGATCACTACCTTATAGAGAACAATCAGATTAAATCCATCTTCTTCACACTCTAATTTGAAATCAATTGATTTGATCTTTATTCACACATTTCGCATACACTGACCAAGCATACACACCACAAACACACCAAAATGAAGAAACAATTGCTCTTATATATCCGCTACACAAATTTACATCAACAACTCTGTCAAACACAAATGTAGAATAAATTACAATTGTCGGCCCAATTTATGAACAAATCTCAATACACACTAACCTAAGTTGGTCACATCATAATGAAGACCTAAATCAACATCCTTGAACATGCCAAACAATAAAAAAATAATCCATAAGGATCCGCAACATGCTACAACCATCATGTCGTCCAAGAACATCAAAACCTCAAACACACAAAGGAAAATATTTGATCACAAGCACATCGATCAACATGAGCGTACCACAATGATAGAGCATGATCAAGAAACATCACTAGACATCATAGTAGCGTATGCAAAAACTCAATTTACCAGAATTGCATTCTCTTCTTCCAGAAACACTTGCTACAGTAACAAAATAACTGAAGGAACTCAAAAACTCATGACTTTCTCCAATCTTGATGCATACCGTGAATCTTCTGAAAAACATACTAGATAGGCTCAACAAAAAAACCTTTGACGTGTGACTTATTATTACCAACTTAAAGAACTTACCACCATTCTGATCAACACAACTTCACAGACTTCCTGTAACATATTTATTCTAATTTTCTCAATATCCTCGACATATACAGCCTTCAGAATCATAAATGCTAATAGTGTTGACATCAATGACAACCACATATCAGCAACACAACCACAAAATCCAACAATATCCCCCTTTGGCATTGATGGAAACACATGATGTGAAAAATACCATCAACACAACTAACTCTTCACATAGTATTATTCTCCTCTTTTGTTCTACACTTCTCCCCCTTACATTTTACAAGGTTTTTCACATTACAGTTCTCCCCCTTTGACATCAGTGGAGAAGGTACAAAAGCTCTGAACCACATATCATCTAAATCATCTGACTACTCCCCCTGAGTAGCAACCACCACAACATCAATTTGAAACAAGATCTAACTGTAAGTGCACAGATTGATGCAAAGACTTGCATCTTAGTTCAAATTAGGAAGGGAAATCACCCCTAACTTGCTTCCGAGATACTCAAAAGAATCCTTAGGCAATGGTTTAGTGAAGATATCTGCATTTTTTTCCTTAGTAGGCACATATTCTAATCTCACTTCTTTATCACTCACTTTCTCTCTCAAAAAGTGATACTTGATAGATTTATTTTTTGTCTTTGAGTGTAACACCACATTTTTTCAAATCTTATGGAACTTGAATTATCAAAAAATATATCAATAGCCTCATTATGCTCAATTATTATATCTCTCAGCATCTGTTTCATCCATAATTCTTGAGTTCAATTGTTTGCAACAACAATATATTCTGCCTTAGTATTGGATAAGGAAATGAAATTCTAATTTTTACTTAAAGCCAAGGCAACAAATTATTACCTAAGATGAATGCACCACCACTTGTAATTTTCCTATCATCCACATCTCCCACCCAATCTGCATTTGTAAAGGCATTTAGAGTACAATCATCATCCTTAGGATACCAAAGACCAAAATCAACTGTTCCTTTCAAGTATTTGAAAATCCTCTTTATTGTAGTCACATGCGATTCCTTTGGATCAAATTGATATCTAGCAACCATGCACACACCATTCATAATCTCTTATCTAGTCTAAGTCAGATAAACAAATCCACCAATCATTGACCTATACCTTGTTTGATTAGCCTTAGGAGAATCATCAATATGTGTTAACTTGCATCTGGTTACCATGGGTGTACCAAATGGTTTTGAGTCTTCGATGCCAACAAAATTTAGTAACTCTTTTACATATTTGGACTGAGATATGAAAAATCCATCATCTGGGTATGTGTAGGATCATCATGGAAAAAATAGGCCCTTAAGTGGCAAAAAATTCAGATAAATCAGAGTTAGGCAACTTGGCATAAAAATGTGAATAATTTATCTATATTATTTCAAAAATATGTAATAATAGAATCTATAGAAAATTGAATTTAGTTTCTAAACTACTAGGCTTTTTTTTTTACTCAAAAATCTATTTGGTGAAAATTTGAAATTTCAGTGTAGTAGTACTTAAATTTGAGGGCAAAAATAAGAAGTAGGTGTCTGTCTGACCACCCTAATCACAATAAAATTATAATATTTTTTTATAATATTTTAGATATAATTAGAGGACTCATGTCCCAATGTGATGCATATTTTTTTATAATTTGTTTCCAAGTAAATAATTAATTATGAATTTTTTATTACAAATTTTAAAAAATATAAAAAACTCGTATGTCTAACCACCTTAACTTGGTCAAAACTTCTTGAAATTCAATTTTTTTTTTTTTAATCCTATAGTATGCAAAGCATAGAATGTGATGCATATTTTGGATTCAAAAAATGTGACACCTTTTGAAAGTTATAGATATTTTTCAATCACCCTATCAATGAGGACTTTATTCATAATTCAAATAGAAAATTAATAATAATTATTTATTAAATTCAAAGTAAAACATAATTTATATTGGTGGAAATCTGAGAATCTCATTTAAAAACCCTTTTCATTTCATCAATGTTGGGTTAAAAAAAAGTCATCAGTAACATACCCATCATATCGCCACTTTTTGGCCCATCATGATCCTGCACATACCCATCTAACTGAGTTATTTGCAATCCTAGAAATAATTTCAGCTCTCGTATCATTGACATCTCAAACTCACTTTTCATTTCATCATAAAACTTCATGCATAAGTCATCATCACCTTCAAAAATGATGTCATCAACAAAAACTTCAATAATCAACTCTTTATCCTAATCCATCTTGAAATATAGATTGTTGCCAGCAGTACCTTTATTGAATCCAACCTTCCACAAGTATTTATCCAGTCTTGCATACCATGCTCTAGGGTCTTGTTTGAGTCCATATAGTGCTTTCTTTAATCAACAAACTAGGTCTTTTTATCAGTTAGTTGAAATCCATTTGGTTGCTCAACATAAACTTCTTCTAATTCACCATTAAGAAATGTTGACTTCACATCCATTTGATAGACTTTGTAATTTTTGAAAGTAGCATAAGAAAGAAATAACCTTACAACTTCAATTCTGGCAACAGGGGCAAAGGTTTCTTCAAAATCAATACCTTCCATTTGTGAGTATCCTTTACATACCAACCTTTCTTTATTTCTGACAACTTCACCTTGTCCATTCAGCTTATTCTGAAAGACCCATTTATCTCCAATCACATTTTTATCATAAGTTCTAGGAACAAGAGTCCATGTATCATTTTCCTCTATCTGCATTAGTTCTTCCTTCATTGCTTCCATCCAATATTCATCTTTACATGCTTCATTAACATTAGTAGGCTCAGTCTTGGAAATCAGGTAATATTCTTCTGCAATTCTTCTTCTAGTAGATACACACCTTTGTTCTTGTCACCATTAATCTGATTCTCAGAGTGACTTAGCTTTACATACCTTGGAACTTTTGGATTCTCTCTAACTTCTTGTTCTTTTGTCCTTTCTTTTGTACTTCCACTAGCTTCTTCTTCATGATTCTCTTGATTCACCATAACAATTTGAACTTGATTTTGTGTCTATGCATTCTTTCCATTCTCAGTAATATCGTGTTGGTCATCTGAATCGTATCCATAGTATCTAGATGATCTAGCAGTGTCTTCGTCAACTCTGACATTTGCACTTTCAACCATTTTCTTTAATCTTCTATTGTAGCACCACTAGGCTTTTCTCTTAGAGCAACCTAGAAATATTCCTTCATCACCTTAGCATCAAACTTTCGAATATCTTCATCTCTCTTAATATAACATCTACTTCCAAAGATGTTGAAATACTTAATAGTAGGCTTATAACCAAACCATAGCTCAAAAGGGGTCTTACTAGATTTAACATTTACTTGGTTGATAGTGTATACAACAATGCTTACAAGTTCTCTCCAGTAGATATGAGGAACATTACCTTCCAACATCATAGTTCTAGCAACATCTAGAATTGTTTTGTTCTTCCTTTCAACAAATCCATTCTATTGAGGGGTTCGGGGAGCAGATAACTATCTTTTGATTCCATGCTCTTCAAAAAATTAATTGAACTCCTGGGAAGTGAATTCCCCACCTCTATCTGATCTTAAGCATTTAGCCTTCAATCATGTCTTATTCTCTACCAAAGCTTTGAAACATTTGAACTTTTCTAGTGCTTCATGTTTTTGTCTCAAGAAAGCAACCCATATCATCCTAGAGTAATAACCAATAATCAACATAAAGTACCTTTCTCCTTGTAGACTTCTAATTATAGATGGACCACATAGATCAATATGAACCAACTCTAGCACTCCATTAGAATGATTTTGTTTGATCCTAAAATAAATTATTGTTTGCTTTCCCATCTAACATTTCTTGCACATAGTGTTAGTAGGCTTCACTAACTTAGGTAGATCTATGTTTTCTTAAGTGGGGATTACTTTGACAATGTTATCAAAATGAACATGACACATCCTCTTATGACATAACCAGCTTACGTCAACTTGAGAATTTAAGCAACTTTCACTAGCAACACTTAGGTGAAAAATATTACCTCTTGTCTTTGTACCTAAAGTAATTACATTTCCAGAGCTTCCCAATATCCTGCACTTACGATCTTTGAACTAAAGATTGTATCCTTTGTCTACCATTTTTTCAACACTCAACAAGTTATGATTCAATCCTTCAACATAAAGAACATCATCAGTATTACATTTACCACCAAGATAAATAGTGTCGTTGCCACAAATCACACCAGCATTGTTATCTCCAAATATTACAACACCACCGTCATAATTTTCCAAGCTTAGAAACTTGCTTTTTTCACTAGTCATATGATGTGAGCATCCACTGTCAATCACCCATTCATCCTTTTCATCAATTCTGGCTACAAGAACTTTCTCAATATTCTGATTGTTAGCAGATTCAGTGGACACCATACCATTTTCCTTGATAGCAATGAATACCCGTCCATCTTCATTTCTAGTTTATGAATCAGATTCATCATCGATAACACCTTCTTCACCATAATAAAATTTATTTTAAAATCTAGAATTATCAAGTTTATACTTAGAAACTCAAGCTGGGTATGTGCAAGATCATGATGGCACAAAAAGTGGCGATATCTAAGTGATATGATGAACCATGTGGCTGACAACTTTTTTTTAACCCAAAATTGATGAAACAAAAAGGATTTTTAAAGGAGATTCTCAGATTTCCACCAATATAAATTATGTTTTACTTTGAATTTAATAAATTATTATTATTCATTTTCTACTTGAATTACGACTAAAGTCCTAATTGATAGGCTGAATGAAAAATATCTATTACTTTCAAACAGTATCATTTTTTTTTAATCCAAAACATGCATCAAATTCTATGTTTCCCATACTATAAGATTAAAAAATAATTGAATTTCATGAATTTTTGACCAAGTTAAGGTGGTTAGACATATGTTTTTTTTATTTTTTAAATTTGTAATAAAAAAATCATAATTAATTATTTACTTGGAAAAAAATTGCAAAAAATATGCATCACATCAAGACATGAGTCCCCTAATTATATATAAAATATTATAACAAAATACTATATTTTATTGTGGTTAGGGTGGTCGGATAGACACCTACTTCTTATTTTTTCCCTAAAATTTAAGTACTACTACATTGAAATTTCAAATTTTCGCCAAATAGTTTTTTTTTTTATAAACCTAGTAGTTTAGAAGCTACATTCAATTTTCTACAGATTTTATTCTTACATATTTTTGAAATAATATAGATAATTTATTCAAATTTTTATGTCAAGTTGCCTAACTCTGATTTTCTGAATTTTATTGCCACTTAAGGGCCTGTTTTTTCCATGATGATCCTACACATACCCTCTTTCAAGACACCTTGATGCAAAATGATCTATTTTACTACAAGAGAAAAATTTAATAGGAATATTTCCTTTGTACTTACCATGTCCTTTGGATTCTCTTTTAACAATCAATTCTTCCAATTCGTCTAGTTCTCTTTCTTCATCTTCAATCTGTCTCATCTCATCTTCATACTTGAATATCTTTCTGGAACTTTCTCCTGGATCATATCTCTATTGGATTTTTTTGGATACAGTAGCTTTAAATGCAGATTTTGTCTGAGGAGTAGACTCACCAAATTCACTCAATTCAAAGGCAGCAAGTTTATGAATCAACATGTCTCTTGATATATTTTTTACTGTCTTGAGTTCCTCAATAGCATGAGATTTCATTTTGTAAGAGGCAGGCACTAATCTTGGCACTTTAGCCACAATCTCATCTTCTTCAATAACTCCACTGGCACACCTGATACCCATCACTAGTTAGTTGACCTTCTACATGAAAGCAACAATGTTTTCATCTTCACTCATCTTCAAGTTCTCCCACTTGCCTTTCAGACTTGTTAGTTTAGCAATCTTCACTTGTGCATCTCCTTCATACAATGTCTCTAGTTTCTACCAGATCGCATTTGCTGTCTTCAGACCAATCACATTTGTCATCTTTGAATTTGTCAAAGCACTTAGAAATTCTTCTATAGCCTTGATATTATTTTCAGCTTCTTTGATCTTGTTAGGAGTAGTGGGAACATTCTGAGGAATATTATATTTGTTCTTTGTAATCTTCTAGAAGGGTTCACCAATGCACTTCAAATGACACTCTATTTTGACCTTCCACATAGAGTAATTTGTACCATCGAATCTAGGACTATCCCTCTTGTATGATGCCATATCGGATCACCTCAAGCTATTAAACTTCTTTAGAGGAACCAAATCTGATACCAATTGTTGGCAAAGCAAGGATAGACAACTGAAGATTGCTTTTATATGTACTTTGAAGCTTTCAAGGAAGGATCTAGTGCACTACTAAAATATTTTAGAATATCAAATATACAGATGGATTACACAATTGTAGATAGTATGGAGAAAGTGAGGAATGAATATGTGCAAAGTTTGTTGTCTTCAATTATGGGTAAACATGTTGATGAAATCAATAGCTATGTGAATACAAGTGATCAAATGTCTTTCGTTTTAAATACAGACAAATGCATGCTTGAGAAGGTAGAAGACAAGAATGATGCATCATTAGGTGATGAGGAAGTTGTCTTTGAACAACCTACATAAGAAATATACCCAGATGAAAATTGCAGCCATAATGTTGAAAGACATGATGAGACAAAGGAGCATGCAGATTTGAAGAATGCTTCTAAGAATGTCAACATATCACCTACAAGTGATAAAGTGTGCAATGA